>JAOTQK010000019.1:15238757-15249902 GCA_025642025.1 Rhododendron ferrugineum
CGTTCTACCACAAAAGAGTCCTCTTCATCAGAAGAGATATCAATCATCACCGGTTGACTCTCATCCAAGAGGCCTCGACTTGCAAAAACCTCTTTCCATTCTTTAAACCAAAGAATATCCTCGGGACTTGGAGGTGTTGAAGAGTCTCCCAAAACGATGTTAAACAATGGAAGAAAGGAGCCGAAAGGCGTATGAAGTTCAAAGAGATTTTAGAAGGCATTTTGACAAAAGAATGCGCTTCAAAATTGTAACACAACCAAGAAACCGAAGAAAACAGATAACTGAGTGGTCTGATATAATATGCTTTCTTCGGACTGATATAGAATGCTTTGTTCTTTAGACAGATTGAAGCAACAGTGCTCAATTTAAAAAGGGAAAAACAAACGTTCCGAAAAGTTGCCAAGGTTGTTATAGCAAACACAAAGCCATCGATTAAAAACTAACGTACCAACCAAGTGAACACCACCAAACAGTGCTCACTTCAAATAACGGTCAAAGCCAGCTTTTCACATGAATCGGTAGATCAAATACTAATTAATAAAGCACTTCAAAATCATAGCAACAACCATATTGACATACATGAGAGGACAAATCAAACTTAAAGTCGACACACTTAATCATCCTGACATACATGCACCCATGCATAATAAATTTGCATATTGCATTAAACTAATTCAAACCAGTGCCGTAACCGTCCATATCCACTCGTTTCACCCGAACGGTAAATGGACCGACACCATCGTGAACTGTTCGAACACAATCAACGGTAGCGATCGGATCATTCGACGTACCATTTTGAGCATCTAAAAGAACCTATGTGACTTTCCTGTCACACGTACGCTCACATGTACGCCCCGCAGCTTTCATGTCAATGACACGACTTTGCCACGTCTCCTGATTATAAATCAGAATCACAATGTTAAAATTATCTTCTTTGACAATTCTCCAAAACATGCATACATGCGAACCAAACATATACTAAGATAACATGCCCACGCAAAGTAACTTCGTGTTTGCAATTCAAAAACAATAGACTGCAGGCATGACAAAATGAGTTTAAGGCGTACGGCGTACCTTTCTCCTTGAATTAAGTATACGACGAAAGGCAACTTACAGAAAACCGAAGCGCCATAATAACTTGGTTAAATCATCATTTCATTTTGAAGTCTCCAATCACCTCTATCTGTCATCATCTTAAGAAAATCACCGACCCATACCATCATCAATCCACTTCCATCTTTGCAAAAATGCTGTCTTTAGATTGTTGGAAATCCGGTTTTCAATATGATGAAAGTGATGAGATTGTCTCTTCAAAATCTGGAAACAAAAGAAACCATTCGAGTCGCGTTGAAGAATGCTTTCCTAAAGACAACATTTGCCCCCACCAGAAGGTGTGCACCGGGTTACAGCAAATCCGCCTTCAAGATAAATCGAATCCGAACTCTAGGTTCTTTCTGTTTGCGTTTGCACAAACGAAGACAGAGAATATCCACTTAGTGAACGTAAAAGAACCAATGACTGTTATTATATTTCTGTGGAATAATAGAATATCAGTTTGCCATTCTAAAAAGAGAATGTGTAGAGAGAAAGAGAGAAATTCAGCATGGAATTTTCCGATGTCTCGAATGACTTAACCAATGGCCTATTTATAGATTTATAGGCACCCTTATGTGAAAGGTTGTGTCTTTAGAAGAAACACACATTAGAATAGTCATGTCTTTTAAAGATCATGTCTTTTAAAGACACTAGTTAGGAAAGGTCATGTCTATTGAAGACATTTAATTAGAAGGAAACATGCCTCTTGGTAGGAATCCTTTCATGAAACATTTAATTAGAAGGGTCATGCCGCTTGGAAGCACTCCCATGTTTCACACACACCCTTTCCCAAACGAACACACCCTAATTTAATGGGTGGTGCTACAACTATTTACATAAAGTCACAACTCATGTGAAAAGGTGTAGCATCACAAAATTCTCACTCAACACCTTTCCAAAAATTCCAAACTAAAATCCAATTTATTTTGAAAAAACTCCAACAGGCCATTAGGCCCATTACAAAAGAAACTAGGAAAAACCGAAACACCACACAGTCAGAGAGTTAGACTTGGAAATAGGCTGCATATAGCGAGAATAAAACAAAGAATAGCAATACATATCACTTGAATGTAATAATTCAAATCTTAGTTGCACGAAGCGGGAGCAAGGGCGGGAGCGGGAGAGCAAGGGAATACAGAAGCTCCCAAGATTGGAAGCGTGAGTGGAGCTAGTACATATATTATGAAAATAATGTAGCATAGAGTGTTCACTTTAAAAGTACTATCATTTTTAGGAAGTAAAAATATGGGTGAAGTCCTCTATAAGTATAAGAAATGGGCTAGCGTTACAATATAGTATGATTTTCCTTTCAAGATATCATGACTTGGGCTAGATATATAAGTTCATCAAAGACCAATTAATAAAGCCAAGTGATAAATCCCTGTTTTTTCTATACAAAGATCATACATAAGCTCCTAGCTTTGTAAGGAGCGAGCTCCCATCAAGCTCCTTAGTTGGGAGCACAAAAGCGGGCTCCCAAGGTGAGAGCGACACCACTTTAGGAGCTCCCTGCAACCAAAGTTTTCAGAGGCGAAAGTGCAAGGCAAGGCGCTTAACCCTCCATGGGGCGAGGCGTAAGCCCCGAGGCATTGAGGCGTAAAGCCTTCTGATTTTCTATTTTTTAAATAATTAAATTAATAAAATACAAAATATAAAAAATTTGCAGTTCATAAAAGATAGATTAATACAAAAAGATAGCATAAAGTAGAGTATCAGTTCATGACATTATTACCTTATCAGTTAATAACTAATTGAGAAACACTATAACATCACTTTATTAGTTAACATTTTATCTTATTAACTTATCATTTTATTAGCTATTAACAGAGCACATCAGTTCGTCACTTAATAAAGAAAAACAGAGCACAATTGTTTAAAGAAAAACAGAGCATAACTATATATAGATGATGATTGACTTCAACAAGGCAACAGAGAGAGAGGGTTTGAATTAGGAAATTACGAAAATTAGATTAGGAAAGTTTCTCTCTGTGGGCACATGCCCCAAAATTTCTGATTTCGTTTGTGAAAATCGGGTGCACCCCTTTTTGGAAAAGCGCGACGAAACGCTTCGATTCAGAGTTGCCACTCGGGTTTTAGCGGTGAAACACCCAAGGAACCGAACTTGAAACGCTTTGTTACGTTTTGATTTGAAAAGGCTTGTAGACTGGACCGTCGTCACCTTCGATATCTGAGGTTCGGGAGCCAGGTTACGAGAGATGAAGGATTTTATGGCACCCCTCTCGCCCAATCCGGAGATCGGTCTCTACTCAGGCATTTTGTAAAATATTTGCATTTCTCTCTTTCGATTATTCTTTAGCCAGTTAGGGCGGGAGAACAGTTAATGGGGATTAAAACTGTAACAAGTTGCACTTATGAGACAAAATGATGAATGATTTGTTGAAACATGAATAATAGATTGAGAACAAGCTACTGTGAGTGTTTTAGACAGACTGGAACACCCAGATCAGGAAGTGATGCACGCAGGAGCAAACCTGTATGCACTGGCGAAGCCATTGCATACAGAGATGACCTGCGTGCGCCGGTAGATCTAAACCCACAGCTTCTGTTCTCAGTCCTCTGGGCTCTGGAAAGGACCAGTGCACACCCAGGACAAACCACGCAATTTATATTGCATACATTAAGCAGCCATAGACAGATAAAAACAGCATTATGATCACCAATAAATAGAACACCCCATAAACAGTGTGGGGAAATGGACAGAGACCAAGACTAGCTAACATGCAAGGGCCAGCCACTGGACTATGATCGGACTACTGTACGCCAGTTTTTAAGGACCGTAAGCCAGTAGCCTCACTCATCCAGTGCTTGGCTTTGCATCATCTGGATTCTGGAACATGACCAGAAGGATCCCAGAGGCCTTCTAAAGCAGGAGTATTAAAAGAAACACTTCACAGTTCTAAAATATAAAAAGCACTATGTTGGTTTTATCATGCAACAAGACGATCAGATAGGTATGAAATCAACAAAAAGGATGATCGGTGATCCCCACGCCAGTCGTGCCATACAGCCATGACTGGCGTACAACTCAAATGAACTGGCGTGCGCCACCTATCATCTCACGCGGTCCTTGAGACCTTGCCAGCATTAGGGCTAGGACTGGTATAGATTACCAGCCTTGACCCTGCCAGCCCCCCTCAGGGATCAGAACAGAAAGCTTTTCAAAGGTGATATACCTTTGGTTTTGAGGTTGAAAAGGTGTTTTGAGCTTGAACTCGGGGGTATGGGAGGATGGATGCTAAATGATGTGAGTATTATGAACTGTGGGGTGTGGTTTTCTTACTTGATCTTTCAAAGAGGAAAGAAGAAAGCAAAAAAAAAGAGGATGAAAGAGAACTAAAGCTTGGGCCTCTTAATGGTGGCTAACCCCTTGCAAATGAATGCAAGGGGAGTATTTATACGCAAAAGACAACTGAAATGGCTGGGGATCAGTTGGCCTTAAGGGGGTGTTTGGGCTTGAGAGAGCCTTCCCATGCATTAAATGCATGGGACTAGTTGATGGAAGATGTAGGAGAGAGAGGGAGGCAGTTCTGGACGATATAATCATTAGGGAGCTGTACCCCACGTCAGGGTGGCCACAAAAGTCCCGCGCATGTGGCTAAATAAAGTTGATTTGACTAGATTTGACCGGCGTACGCAGCTTATTGAATGGCGTGCGCCAGTGAAAACTGGGTCAACGGTCGATGACTGACACGTGGCAGTTCACCAGCGCACGCCAGCTCATGACCAGCGTACCCCAATAGGATTTTGCTGAGACCATTTGGTTCTGGCTCGGAGGGCTTGAAAAATGGTTTGAAAGGGTTTGGACGAGGTTCGGAACGCTCAAAGCTCAAACACATTAACAACCTTGGGATGTTCTCGACCTTAATCATCATTGGGGAATCAAAGACCGTAAGTAAACTAATCCGGATAGTCCAGAATAGGGTGTCTACACTCTCCAGCCTCGCCTATCGGGGCGTAAAAGGCGACTGAGGCGTATGCCTCAGTGCGCCTAAGGAAATTAGGCGATTGCTTTTGTGGTTCACCGCCCAAATTTGCACGCCCTGAGGCGTTTTGGCATTGCCTCACCGCCCCAAGGCGAGCCCAAAAAACGCCTTTGAAGACACTGCCAGCAACTAAGCTTCAAATGCACTATATAACCTTAAAGCTTCTATAAAATTGTGACATGCAATAATATACCTCAACACGAGCCTATGAAATCTGAGTGTGAAGCGCGGAGATTCCTTTCGGCCTCAGTATCCTTTCGTCACTTTAGCCCACAAAAACTATGTATTTTTTGTTCTGGCTCTCGTTTCCTCGTGGTGTACAATTTTAAATTACTTCCCCTTCAGTCCTTCAACAACAACTCGCAAAAGTAACCCAAAACAAACAAGTTATCACTGACAAATGCTCTTCACAAGGTCTGAAACAGCTACCAATGTCATACATTTCACAGATACTCTTCACAAATACACATCATTTAACTTCTCCAAGCATGCGTAGGAGGATTTAGACCCCAAGCCGACACTTTGGAAACATCAAAAGTATAGCACATTATCACCATCAATTAGGAACCAATTCCATGATGATGGGGAATTTTAAGTACCTAAAGGCTAATTGCTGCTTAGAGAGGCAAATAGGAGCCCTCAACAGCGGATTTCTTTCTTCTCTAAAATATTAACAAGGTTTTCCAACACTATGGGATGGCGAAGTACGATGAAATACTCATGAAATTCGACAGAAGTCAAGCCAAAGAGGACAAACTCCTAATCAGAATAGAGAAGGAATGCAGGGAGACTAATAACACACTACGACTAAAGTTTCATAAGCAGAAAATCAACTAGCCAAGCCCAAATATCAAAAACATGTATCGCAAAAATAAGCAATGGGTTAAGCAATAGATAGTGCTTACTAGGGCTCTCTATACAGCCTGCTCTTGAACATCCAGAATTACTTCTGGATTTTGCCACTGCAATCACATTTAAAGGTGTCATCACACACTGGTTATATTGAGTTATGCACATGTATCATAGGTACTGTACTGGAAATTAAGAGGGTTGAATTATTATTACTTTATGCAGGCCTGACAATGTAAATAAAATGTCACTGGAGCAACACTTGAATTGCTTGAGTTTCTTTGAACGACACGATGAATTTACATACTGAGAATGAGATAGTGCATATGGCGAGTTAACTAACTGAGCTACAAACAAGAACAATAAAGGAATGGCAAAAAGTTGCAAACGAGGGGACAGCAACAACAGCAAAACTAGGTCAGATTGAATGTGAGACGAAACCTAACCCTAGGGACTATGTATTACTATAGGGAATGTGGCGGACCAAACATAGATGTGATGCATGATGGAAAGCCATAGAATGAAAGTTGAAGTCAGTGAGAGAAGTCTAAATTACGGACCAATACAGAAGAGAACGTAAATCCACACCATCACCAACAGTGTGACGAACATTGTGCAAGATTGTGGCCCGGATGAAGTGCCCTTGTTTATTTTGCTGCCTGACCGCCTGAAATGTGCATACACGAATGCGGTTTCTTGCCATGTGGGAAGAGAGATAAAAGTAAACCAAGCAGTACAGGTTGTCTTTCAAATGAGCCACGAATCCTGTGGTTGAGATGCCCCCCTTGATGGAGTTGGTCACAGCTTCCAATCCACGGACGGGGCAACACAAACCGGGATAGGGAGACTTGTAGATGGAGTTGCAATAATCAGAGTCGGAGCACACTATATTTTTTTTTGATCGGCACACTATATTATTGGCAATCTCGCACTCGTCATCGTCATCTGGGGAAGCATTCCCATCCCAGGAAATAGCTTTTGAGTCGTCTGACAAAGCCATTAGAATTGCCCTTGCCCAAGGTAGTGGCAGAGTAAGACTCCGTACTCTTCTCCTTCTCCACCTTCACCACGGGTTCTACTTGAGCTGGTGTTTCTTCAAGCTTAGCAGCCAAATCCCAGGCAAAAACTTCTACATCAGTCTCATCCCTACTTGTAAAACCACGTGTACAGCGAAACATCAAGTTGTTGGCAACCTCGGACATACCACAAACCATGAAGGCTTCCTTCCAGTTGCATTTCAGCAGGTTTCTACCTCTCACGTCGCAAGACGGGTCCTCAAGAGAAATATGCTTCCAACCATTAACCTCAATGGACACACTGGCCACGTCAAAAGAGTAAAGCTCCTTCTTTTTTGGATCGTGACCCTCCTTCCTCAGGGCCTCAAAGCCCACATAATTTTTTTTGTCTATGACGGTAGAGATCTCAAAAAAGGGATGGCAGCTTTTAGAGTATAATTCCGCGAAGGGAGGGTCAAGGAGGGGCTCCCAACCGCAACCAGGCCGGAAGACTTCAAACGGATTCTTCTGAGGATCAGCTTCGCAACCAGATTGGGTAAGATGACAAGTGCCACGTGCGTGGGCGTATATGTTACCGTCCAATGGCACCAGCACAGGAGAGGGCTTCCTTCCAGAGAACTCAGGCCCGGACTCCCACCGGAAACTGTCCTTCTTCCTCCAATCCTTGAGATCGCAGCTTTGGACATCTGTTGGGAACTTGCCAAGGCCTTTGTCATTACATTCAAGTTCACCCCCAACGGCATAGAGCGTGGACTTAGATGCAACAAAACCCAAACCCCATTCTCTGGGGTATTGAAAATCGACCACAATAATGGAGCACCAACACAATGCCAGGAAAATCGCACCCGTATACATCCTCCCTACGTTTGCCGAAGCACCCTTCTTGTTAACGTATCCAATTCCTTGCTTGATCCTTGGGTTGGTCAATATTTCCTACAATCAGTATTCCTATGATTGTGTAGTTTGTATAGGACTTTATTGTTATAATTCTTCTTTCCTTGTGGAGAATATGTATCCCTTGATTACAGTAATTAGGAAGAGCAAATCTCTCCTCTTGATTGTAATTTCACTCCTATATAATCAATACCAAAATAGAGCTATCATTATTGTGGTAGAATCATCAAATATTGTTCTACTTTTACATGGTATCAGAGCAGGTCGCCGTCGATCCGTCTTCAACAATTTTCTGTTAATTTTTTTTTTCCTTCCTCTTTCTTTTTCGATCTCGATTTCCCAATGGCGGCACTAGCCATCTCCACCAAATTCCGCAAGAACCAACTCCACTGTGATCATTGTGGGAGGAATAACCATACTAAGGATCTTTGCTACAACCTTATTGGGTATTCCCCAAAGAAATCTGGTGCACCTATCAAGCCACCAAAGGCCAAAGAGAGTAATAGGGACACCACCTACTGTCACGCAGGAACAATACAACAAGTTGCTGGCCATGTTTTCTGAAGGCAGCATAGATTCCAATGCTAACCTAGCAGGTATTGCTCTCACTGTACCAACTAATTCCATATGGATTATCGATACAAGAGCAACTAATCATATGTGCCACACTTTATCACTCTTTTCTTCATATAAACCTTGTCCAACTCCATCCTTTGTGCAGCTTCCTGATGGAACAACTGCCCCTATTACTCCTATTGGGACGGTTCAAATTTCACCCACCATTAAACTTGATGATGTTTTCTTTATTCCATCATTCAAGTTTAATCTTTTATCAGTCAGTCAACTTGCTAAAACCAATAATTGCTTCGTAACCTTCTTTTCCCACAAGTGCATTTTTCAGGACCTATCAACGAAGACGATGATTGGGCAGGGTAGCATTCATGAAGGGCTATATTATTTTCAAGCGACTGCTAAGGCACTGGCAGTTATTAAACCTCCGTCTATTGATCTTTGGCATTTGCGCCTTGGTCATCCATCTTATCGTACTTTACAAATTTTAGGAAAAGATGTTCCTTTGATTTCTTGTTCTGAAAATAAAGCTTGTAACATTTGCCCACAAGCAAAACAAGCACGTTTATCTTTTCCTTCTATTTTCTCTATTAATACAAAAAAGCCTTTTGCTTTGATTCATTGCGACATATGGGGTCCTTTTTCACTACCGTCCATGAGTTGCTCAAGATACTTTTTAACCATTGTGGATGATTTCAGTCGGTGTACTTGGACGTATCTTATGCATCTCAAGTCCGAAACTAAACATATTCTACAATCTTTTTGCTCCATGGTCAAGACTCAATTCTAATCATGCATAAATCTAATTCATTCTCATGATGGTGCAAAAAAATTTCCCTCTATTCAACTTGTTCGTTCCGATAATGGAGCTGAATTTTTGTCCAAAGATATGCAGCATTTTTTTTAGACAATGGCATTATTCACCAAAGAAGTTGCGTTAGAACTCCCCAACAAAATGGTGTTGTAGAGCGTAAGCATCGTCACCTCCTTGAGGTGGCACGTGCACTCCGTTTTTAAGCAAACTTACCTCTAAAGTTTTGGGGGGAATGTGTCCTCACTGCCACCTATCTCATTAATAAAATGCCAACCCCTCTTTTGTCTAACAAATCACCACGTGAAATTTTGTTTGGTTTCAAACCGAATTATTCAACTTTACGAGTCTTCGGTAGTTTATGTTTTTCTCACAACAATAACATCCTGCATAAATTTGATCAAAGGGCCAAACCTAGTGTGTTTATTGGTTATCCTTATTCGCAAAAGGGTTGTCGTGTTTTTGATATAGCAACCCAAACCATTTCCACCTCTCGTCATGTTACGTTTTATGAAGGGATTTTTCCTTTTCATGACATATCCACTACTAATTCCTTGAATGATGGGCCGGTCATTCCTGTGCCATTAAGTGATAACTCCTCCTATGATATACCCACTGTTGGCCATTCACTTCCAACTGATCCAACTTTGGTTACCCATGATAGTTCCCCTCCAAGTGATAGTTCCCTTCCAAGTGAGAACTCACATCCAATTCCTACTTTTATAGATGAGGAACCAACTGCCCGGCCTTCTCATGTTTGTCGGCCACCTCCTTACTTGGCTGATTATCAATGTTCTGCTACCACTCATGAATGTTTGCCCGCTCCATCTGATTCACAGTTGAAAGGTACACCTTATCCTCTTCATAAATATATCTCTACCTCATCATTTTCTGCTGCACACAAAACCTTTCTTTCCACCATTTGTTCCACAGATGAGCCCAAAACTTTTTCCCAAGCTATTAAACTACCTCACTGGCGTGATGCCATGGAAAAAGAAATTGAAGCTGTTGAAAGGAGTAGTACATGGAGCCTTGTTTCTCTACCTCTCAACAAGAAACCCATAGGCTGCAAATGGGTGTACAAGATTAAATATCGTTCTGATGGTACTATTGAACCTCAGAAGGCACGGTTAGTGGCTAAGGGTTTCACTCAGATTGAAGGGCTGGATTATCATGATACTTTTGCTCCCATTCCCAAGTTAGTGACTGTTCGTGTTTTACTCTCCCTTGCTTCTATCAAACATTGGTATCTTCATCAACTTGATGTTAATAATGCTTTTTTACAAGGCGATCTTGATGACGAGGTTTCTATGACACTCCCAGCGGGATTTTCTAAACAGGGGGAGACACGAGTTTGTCGGCTTAATAAATCAATTTATGGCTTGAAGCAAGCCTCTTGGCAGTGGTTCGCAAAATTTTCTTCTACACTTATAGATGCTGGTTTTTCTCAATCGAAAGCTGATTATTCGCTATTCACTAATCATCAAGGTGATTCTTCTACGTTTGTTCTAGTTTATGTTGACGATATTATTATCACGGGGAATAATGACTTGGCTATCAACCGTATCAAGCAATTCCTTGAAGCCAAATTTTTCATAAAAGATTTGGGTCGAATGAAATATTTTCTTGGAATTGAAGTTGCTCGTTCCGCAAAGGGAATTTTTCTTTCTCAAAAGAAGTACACATTAGACATTCTCAAAGACACTGGTTTGATAGGAGGTCGAGTCGTTGTTACTTCAATGGAACAACACCTCCATTTGTCGCCTGAGAATGGAACACTTCTTTCTGATCCCACTCCATATCAACAATTGATGGGTCGACTTATTTAACTCACTGTTACAAGACCGGATCTTACTTATGCAGTGAATATTCTAAGCCAATTCATGCACTCTCCCCGCAGTGTTCA
>JAOTQK010000019.1:15256943-15267364 GCA_025642025.1 Rhododendron ferrugineum
AGTAAATATTTTTCAATCAACATGCACCACAAAACATTTAATAACAGTTAAAAAAAATTCCTTGGATTTTTTCTTTTATTTTTCCATTTCTGTGAACTTTACATGGTACATAGAGAAGATAGAATGAAGTGAAAGAATTAAATTTTCTACATTTTTTGTTGTGCTACAAAAAGAGTACAATATTAACAAAAATAAGTAACAAATATGTATAATAACAACAATAATAATTAATCTGGTCAGTCGTAAATTCGGCTGTGTAATCACGCCAAACGTAGGAGCTGCTCTCCCCACAAGGAACATCATTTGCAATATCGTTCCCAACTGACCAACTATCCGGAAATAAAAAATTGTACTGATCCATAATGTTCTTTTATGATCAATTACGAAAATGAAATGAAAGTTGAGGAAAATTGTGAGGATGTGATTACTCAAAAATTGCTCTCAATCATCAGATTATATAGCCGACTTAATGCTCTGCAAGTTGAGTTGATAAGGTGCTCAACTCAATGCTCTGCAAGTTTCTGCATCTCTAAATTTGCAGCTGCTCTGCAAGTTGATAAGGTCCAACCATAGGCAAATGATAAGGCGCTCATCTCTAAATTTTTTTCCTCTACAAGATAACTAATTACTCCTAAGCAAGTGATGCTTAGTCATCAAGCCCCAATTCACCTATGTGATCCACGTCCAAAACTCTTCAAGGCTCACATGCACACAAAACAACCACATGCACTACAAGGCACCGATTGCCTCTCTTTTTTATTTTTTATTTTTCGTTTCAACCAGTGGAAAGATTTTAATTTTTTCAGGAAACTTTTTCTCTTTCCACCGGTTCAAAAGGATTGAAATTTGGAACACATTTTTCAACCTCATTAGACAGTTTAAACTACGGAAAAATATAATTTTTCCGTTTTACATTATTTCACCATCAAGGCTCTTCAAGGCTCGTTTGATAGGTTTCGTTGAGTAGATTTCAAAAATATAAAATTTATTTAAAAAAAATACGTGAAAAAAAAGTTATTAACATTTAAAATTTTATTTAAAAAAAAATCAAAAAAGAGAGAGACTGCTGAGAGAGAGAGAGCGTGGGGGGGGGGGGGGGGGGGATTAGTAATCTGCTTAATGATTGGATATAGTTGTAATGAGTGGACAGAAAAATGAAAGTAATAATTGAAAATATAGGTAATGAGTGGATTTGGGTTTGGGAAATTTTTTTCCAAACCCACAACTGAACAAGGGTTTAGAGTTTTCGGATTTCTTTGATTCCAGTGTTGTTTTGGTTTTGTGATATTTTCCCAACTTGCTCATTTTCTGCCTCCAACTGTACACATATGTTCTTGCGACTGCTTTGCTGAGTTTTATGCATATGAGCGTATAATTTTTACCTCTCTTTGCGTTCGCATTTGCTTTTGGATTCTTTACTTTTGCTTGCAGCGTGGCTCTCGTTTGTGATTTTCACACTTAAAAGTGTGCATTAATTTTCTTGCAACTGTTTTGTTCACTACATTGTGTCAGTTCACATCTGCTTATGCGTTTCATATTTGCTCCTAGGTTGTTAGAGTTCGACGCAATTATAAAAAGCAGTATAAGGGAATAAGGGATGAAAAGATTAATATAGAACAGAGAATAGAGGATGAAATTAGGCAAAGATGAAGTTAAATTTATATCTATTAATTGGACATTTTGGTGCCCACTTTCCATCTCCAAATATATATAAGGAAGTTATATTGGATTGCAGTGACATGGTAGTTCGTGTACCTTTTATCCGTTGGTATCCTGTTCCAAAAGCAATTTACCATTGCCTAAGAGATGGGTCTTTCTTTTACGTGGAAACTGGCGGATGTGAACGAGCTATTGCTTCTGAAGCAATTGGGAGAGGAGCTGGTCTTCTCGTTTTCAAAAAGTTGGATAGGTTCCTGGAAGATTATGCAAACGTACCTTTGGGAGAGATGATTCATTGGGATTTTAAAACATTGGGAGAGATGGTTCAGTGGGATTTGAAAACAGATATGGTTATTTGGCTCGAGGCCATTATTTACCACTCCTTTGTTGCTTAAAGCATGCCAGGTAATTACAAGCTTTTTCCATAGAGTTTCATTTAAAAATGCTTTCTCCACAGCAGCTGCATTGGAACTTTTTGTAACCATTCTTTTGGACAATGTTATAGGTGTTCGCTATTGCTGGTATTTGAAATATGTATCTCAACCTCATTTAACCATGCCAACGGTCATATTCACTTCTCTGTTTTTAATTATTGTTCGATGCTTAATATTATTCATTGATATTGAAGAATGACTATCATCAATTACAGGGCCAAATTTGATATTGAAATCACTGATGCAACTGGTTCGATTGAGGCGGCAATCTTTGCTGAAAAAGCAGAAGATTTCTTTGGTATTACGGCAGCAGAAATAATGGAAAATGTAGTGGAGGTAAGCACAAAACCAAATTCAACCAATTTTATCCACAACTCTATTTAGTGTTACAAATTAACCCATAATATTACACAGGACTATCCCGCTCTACCTCTACTCCAGAAATTATCAGCACCAAAGAAAGTGACTGCCAACTTGAAGGCATACATGTACAACTATGCAGGAATGAGTACATGCAAATTCAGTATTGACTGTTGAGGTAATCTTCAATATGGGAGTCCTAGATGATACTGAAACACTCAGGCTTCAAGCTCCGAACACGCCAAACAACAAAGCCAAAAAAGACAAAAACAAGCCTTCAGCATCCCACAAAACACAACCCTCCAGCCCGACTTCAACCACCATGATGCATGACGCACTCATAGAAGAAGAAATCAGCAAGAAAAACGACTAGATCAAGAATCACAACAACTTTTGAAAGCTAGCAGATTAACAAGGAGGCAAAGCTTTTGGTGTGCATGCTTTGCTTCCCAAATACCTACACCTGAAGAACGACTACATCAGGAATCACAACATCTTTTCAGATTAACAAGGTTGCAAAGCTTTTGGTGTGCATGCTTTGCTTCCAATATAACTAAATCTGTAACCTTTTATCTGCAATACTTTGGCTGTAAATCATGTTCTCGCTCCCAAACTCTTAATGCAAATTATAAGACATGCTTCCTTTGGAGAAATTCTCTGAAACTATCACAACGGGCATGATCCTCGTGCATAGAATTCCATGGCGGTTTCGAGTCTTTCATGATCATATATAATTCTGAGCCTAACTCCTAATGTACAATTGAGGCCTGGTAACATGTTTATGAATATTTATGTCACACGCAAGTAAGTTTATCCTGGTAATTCAGAATTTTTATTGCTCTATTTATGAATATTGCTCCTTATTACAGACTGAAAAACACTTCACAATTCTAAGATATTGTTATTCATATGACACAATAAAATACCCTGAACATCTTACATTTGTGCTGAACTTTAAATCGTATCCATGTATGTATGTGTGTGTTTTTAAAATCATCTTCTAAATCAGCCAAAATGACCAAACAATTAAAACACATTTACCCTAAATACATTTAATTATTGAATCAACAGGTATGACCGAATGTGCGTAGCACATGGGTATACCTCTAGTTCCACCCTTTACACCAATTTAAAGATCTTTGAATTCATGTGAGGTAATTCTACAATTATGAAATTACTTTAGTCTTTGTTCAAAAAAATCGCATGATTATTCATAACGAACTATTAAATGCGCGCTTCATTTAACAGATAGGCTTTTGGCTCGCAATCAACTTTTTATGGAGCTAATGATATTTCTAATTTCTAAAATAGCAGTGGGATGCCTTTGCAGTTTAATTTCTCTCCCACCCAGGAAATTTTTTTTGGTATCTTAATGAGTTGCTACTTGCTAGGATGATTTGTAAGGAGATGCAGTTGAGCAAAACTTGCTTTGAGATCATACTTTTCGTTGACTACTGATCTTAACTTTCTAGGATATATTATCATTCATGATTTTGTCTGGAAGAATATTGGCATGCCCATATATAGTTTGATCTTCCCTCGAGTTTGAAGGAACATTTGTGACTCCCAACTAGAATGATACTTGACAAGAGGATCAATACAGAAATGATATTCATTCAGCAAAATAAATGACAAAATAACAGAGTTTACACTAGAATCAGTCCAAGACATAAAAAATATTCATTTCTGTAGAGAAGTTATTAATTAAGTTAATTGATCTGGTCATTTACATATTCCGCCAAGAATTACCAACTACACCAACATATCTTACAGCAGCTTGAGACTCTTCAATGAGCCAAATGAGAAGTAAAGAATGAAAATTGGGACATAGAAAACCTGAAACAAGAGAGGCAGAGCTTAACCACCGTACCTTGTCACCAGTAATCCTTGCACGAGCACTGACCCTTTGAAAAAACATGAAAACCCGATGAATCCCTAACTATTATCTCTCTCCTAACAACAACTGAAACAAACTTCAAGAACGTATGGCAGTCCCCACAGATAGCGACGTTCTTCATTACCCTAATGGGTTCTCCACGCTTAGTCATGAGCAGCCCATAGGTAGCAGCTAATTTTGCACTGTGGTAATACAAAAAATCCTTCTTCTGATACTCCTCTACATCTTGAAGCACAAAGCTCGTGTCCGGAGCATATCCAGATTTCATGCACTCCAATATCAGTACGTCTATTGCGCTGTATATGTCTCTGGATTGGAAATGGCGTTCATCCCTTGTGTAGAACGAATGGACCTTGTTTTCATTAATAATCCAACTTCTACTAGGGATTTTCCGAAACCCCTTCTTCCGCATCTCCTCCCTTGTCTTTTCAGCGCATTGCCATCTACCGGATGCAGAATACAAATTTGCTACGAGCACATATGTAGATGGATCCAGTGGCTCTAAAGCAAGTATTTGCTTAGCAGCCATTGCCCCAATCCTTGTATTCAGAGAGATTCTGCCAGCATCAAGCAAAGCTCGCCAAAAAGTGGCGTTTGGCTCAAAAGGCATACTGTTGATTAATTGCTCTGCTTCTTCAAGAAGATCCCAGTAACCCAAAACGCCAACAAAGGAGGCGTAAAGCTCTGGAGTGGGCTCAATGTCATATGTAGTTCTCATTGACAGAAACAGTATCCGGCATTTCTCAACTAAATTTGAGTTAGTGTATCCATAAGCTGAAATAACCAAGCGTAATGTATCTTCATCTGGGTGTGGACCCGCCTTCTCCATCTTTGACCATAAATCTAAGGCCCCGTCACCCTGCCTGTGAAGAAGATGCCCACCCATCACACTGTTCCATGAAACTGTATCGTGCGTTGACATCATATCAAAAATTTTAATTCCACCTTCCAAATTTCCACACTTGCAGTACATGCTAGTTAAGGTATTTCCAATCCCTGTATCGTTTAACAAACCAATTTTCAGAGCAAGGCAGTGGATTTGTTTCCCAAACACATGGTAACCAAGAGCTCCGCAGACACCAAGAACTGTAGCTAATGCAATTTCATCAACAACCACTTCTTCTGACGGCCTATTACAGAAAAGAGAAATTGCCTCTTCTAGTTTCCCATTTCGAGAATATCCACAGATCATTGACGTCCAATTTATAGGACAACTCACATTGTCCAGTCCTTGATAGAACATCTTCTCTGCTTCGTCCATCCGTCCGCACCTTGTGCACATATCAATCAACGCTGATTCAATACAATTACTATTTGACCCGAAACCACATTTGAGGACAAACCCATGAACTTGTTCACTAATCTTCATGTCTGTCGACATTCCACAAGCGTTGATAACAATTGTCAAAGTGAATTCATCTAACTCCGTGCCCTCCTCCACCATTTTGCAAAACAAACCCAAAGCCCTCATGCCTTCTCCATTTCGACAACACCCTGCTAAGAGAGCATTATAGGAAACACAGTTCTTTTCTGGCATCATATCAAAAGTCTCTGATGCCAAATCAACGAGCCCAAAGTCCATGTACGCGGTTATCATTTCTGTCCAAGTTATTATATCTTTCACAGGCATCGACTCAAACAAAGTCTCCACATCTCTTATACTCCCACATTTGGTGTAGAAATCAATAAGGGCATTGTTCACATTCAAGGTGGGCTGAAAACCCATTCTGATCCCATGAGCATGAACTTGTCGTCCTCCATTCCAATTCCTACCCCCAGCACAGGCAACCAAAACAGTTGAAAGAGTAAACCGGTCTGCGCTAAACTCATCAACCCTTTGCATATCCCTAAACAATTCAATCGCCCAATCATACATCGACTCTTTCACCACAGCGGCTATCATCGTATTCCACGACACCACATCTCTTTCAGGCATTTCATCAAACACTTGGAGCACAAAATCCAAGCGCCCGCACTTGCTGTACGAACCCATAAGCGCATTCGAAACATAAGTAAAACCCACGTAACCCATCTTAACCACCAACGAATGGACTTGAAAACCCAACTCCAAATCCGACAAACGATTACAAGCGGTCAAAATCGCCACGAAGCTAAACTCATTAGGCTCAATCTCTGTCTTTCTCATTCGAAAGAACAGGCTGACCGCCTCGAGCTCGTAACCAGACTTTGCGAGGCCAGATATCATCGTACTGTACAGCACCACGTCAGGGCAAGAAAGGCACTGGCGAAAAACCCTGACGGCGTCAGTTGTGAGGCCCAGCTTGAGGTAAGCGGAAACAAGAGCGTTGGACAGCGTCGTTTTGGGCTCTTCTCGCTTGAGAGCAGAGGCGTGGACCGCCTTAGCGAGTTCGACGTCGTTGTAGCGAACGGATGTTCGGAGCAAGTTGAAGTGGTTCTCGGTGGGCGGTCCATCGGTGTCTGATGACGTGGCGTGGTTTTGGGGAAGTGGGTTTGTGAGGATTTGGGCGGAGAAGGGGATGGGAGGGGCTTTTGGTTTATTGGGGAGGGAGAAAGAGATGGAGGAGATTGGTGATGAGGAGGGTGGTTTTGATGGGTAGGGAAGGGATGGGCGGGTGGATGGAGGGTGAGGAGAGAGGATGGAGTGAGGGAAGGTGGGGAAGTATGCGGCGGCGATGGTGGTGGTCGTGGTGGTGGCGACCATGGAAGGAAGGAGGCGCCAAGCATAACACCTCCTTTTCAATCGGATAGAAGAAAGCTTGCAATTTTTTTCCTGGCTTTAATGACATAGGAATGAATCCTCCACCTTCGGCTTCTTGGACTATTAGGAAGATTTTTAAGTTTGGTTCAACCTTGGATTAAATCTGTAATTGGTAATGGGCTTGATACTTTTCTTTGGTTAGACAATTGGCACCCTCTTGGGCCTCTCTTTTCTAAATTTGGGGAGAGTGTTGTTTATAATTTGGGGAGATCTTTGTCTTCTAAAGTGGCCTCTATTATCAGTAATGATTCCGGGTGTTGGCCCAGAAGACGGAATGCTGTCACCAAAGAAATCATTGAGCACACTCCTACTACCTTGGTTCCTGATTCTGGTCAGTCTGATTCTGTAGTTTGGCTACCGAATGCTCACGGATTTTCTATCAAATCTGATTGGGATAGTATTAGAGAGGTTAAGCCAGGTGTTACTTGGTGGAAAGTGGTCTGGTTTAAGGCTCACATTTCTCATTGGGCAATTATTCAATGGTTGGTTGTTCATGGTAGGCTTGCTACGAAGGATAGACTGCAGAATTGGGGTATGGTACCCAATACTTCGTGTGTTCTCTGTAGTGCATCTCTTTTTCATGTGTCCTTATTCTTCCTATATTGTGGGGCAGCTTTTGATAATTTGTGGCTATAGGAGGGGTGTGATTAGTTTGGATCAAGAGATTGGTTGGGCTAGTCGACATATGACTGCCAATGGTTTGCAGCAATCTTTGTATAAAATGGAGTTGGCTGCCTCTCTTTATCATATATGGTTGGAGAGGAATAAGAGAGTTTTTCAAGGTTCTCAGATGGATGTTTTATCTCTTGTCTCAGTGGTGAAGGCTGATATCAGGAGTTGTTTGAGTCTTTGGAGGAAGGTGAAACGCAGTACCAGGAACCAAAGGCTGTGCACTATGTGGAATATCTCTAAGGTTATTTTCTCCACCGTTTGATGGCGGGTCTAAGTCTTTTGTTGGTTTTGTCTTTGGTCTGTTTGGTTGAGTAGTTGGTTGGTTTTGTTTTCTTGTTGTTGTTAGGGTAGGAGCATGTTCCTAGCCCTTTTCCTTTTTCCTTGGCTGTATGCTGTGTTTGGGGGGTAACTCCCCTGTTTTGTTATAAAATTTTACCTCACCCAAAAAAATAAAATTTGGGGAGAAGGTCAGTCCAGTCAGTTTTATTAGTATCGGGTCCAGTCCAGTTCAGTTTTGGACTATTGTAGGCCCCTCCAGGCTCATAACAACGATCGAAATCGTTTATTTTGTAGAGCTCGTAGAGTATGTTATCCACGCAAAAAATTAGTTTGATTGAACATCGATAGGTACATAAACAAAATAGATTTGTATAAGAAAAATGTGGTGACAAAAAATAAATTGAAACTCATAATTGCCCATTTTTTCTTGTACAAATATATTTCGTTCATCTATCTATCGGTGTTTGATCATGCTAATTTTTTGCGTGCATAACATATTCGATGAGCTCTATAAAATGAACGATTCCAATCGGCCCAAAACTAGACCGGACTGCCGGACTAGATACTAATAAAACTGGACCGGACCTTCTCCCTTCAATTTGATATGCGTTTGATTCCACAACTGGAATGAGATTTAGGGTATTTTTTTTTTTCAGATTTTGGCTCTATTGGAAACTTGAGGATGGAAAGGGAAAAGAAGAGAACATAATAAAAGAGAAAAATTAGAGGAAAAATTAAATAGAAAATTGAACTTATTTTTCAAATTTGGGAAAGTCTTCAATACACACCCCTTTAAGATGTGTACCATGCGCACTTATTGTGTGGTTCATATTGTGCCACCTCATAAAAAATTACTTGTAGGACCGGTCATTCATAAATTTTATTTCGTAACTTTTATACTAAAAATTCGTAACTTTTTATCAATATGATTCGTAACTTTTTAGCAATAGATTCATAACATTTTGAGAATCATAATATTTTGGTGTGTTTCAATGAGGGTGCATATGATACACATCCAAATAAGGGGTGTGTATTGTAACACTCCCCTTCAAACTTTCTCTTCTATTTCTCTATAAACCAAACGATGGAATTTTTTTTCCTTTTCTATTTCATCCCACAAGTTCCAAACACACAGTTTTAGTTATGAGTTTATAAGAGATTAAGGGCTCTGTTAGTCAAGCTCATTAAGAGTTAAGTCAGTTAGTTAGTTACAATAAGTCTACAGCCATTGAGTTAGGGGCTGTTTGATAAAACTGAAAGCTGAAAGCTGAAAAATTAAGTACTGAAAGCTGAATGCTGAATTTTTTAAGCTGAAAAGTTGTTTGATAAATATATTAAGCACTGAATTAAAAAAATTATGAATTAATTTTGTTCCAATTCTCTCTTAATTTACTAATAGTCACAATATATTTATGGTAATGGTGGAGTGGTGGTGGTGGTGGTGATGTAGTGATGGTAGTGGTGGTGGTGGTGGTGATGTAGTGATGGTGGTGGTGGTGGTGTAGTGATGGTACTGGTGGTGGTGGTGGTGGTGGAGTAGTGGTGACGGTGGAGTGGTAGTGGTGGAGTGTAGAGCTGGTGGTGGTGGAGTGGTGGAGGTGGAGGGTGGTGGAGGTGGTGGTGGTGGTCGAGTAGTGGTGGTGGCGGTGGTGGAAGTGTTGGTGGGAGTGGTTGTGGTGGTGGTGGAGGTGTTGGTAGGAGTGGTTGTGGTGGTGGTATAGTGATTGAATGCAAGTACACAAAATTTAGCCAGAATTAAGTAGCTCAAAGCTACTTAATTTTTTTCAACTTTTTAGCTTACATTTTAAGTGACACTTAATTTGTTAAGCAATGTAAAATGTGGTTATCAAACCTACTGAATCACTTATTACTTAATTGATTCAGTTTTAAGTGTTGAATTTAGATTATCAAACAACCCCTTAGTTACTTGCTTAAGTCGGTAAGTTAGGTTAGGAAGTTACAACTACTATGTTAGTGGAGTACAACTGTCTACATTTTCTTTTCTTTTCTTTTCTTTTCTTTTTTTTGTCAAACGGAATAGAAGTTGTTAAAGCTTCTCTGTATAAGGGTGAGTTCTCCTAAACTTAAAAAAAAGTTGGAAAAATGACTGGCAGGTGGTGTATGGAAGACTTAATTGCCACTTTGATGGGGTGTAGTTTTGAAATCCCCAATAAATGACATCAACAACAATATTGATCAAGACATTGTAACCATCTAGCCTATTAGTATTATAGCATTGGAAAGCATTTCTTCAGACCATTCTACCTTGTACCCACCCTCCCTTTATCGATTTCTCCCTCTCCTAACCAAAGAAAAACATCTCTCTTCTCTCTCTCTCTCTCTCTCTCTCTCTCTCTCTCTCTCCCTCCCTCTCTCCCTC
>JAOTQK010000019.1:15273658-15291861 GCA_025642025.1 Rhododendron ferrugineum
TCTCTCTCTCTCTCTCTCTCTCTCTCTCTCTCTCTCTCTCTCTCTCTCTCTCTCTCTCTCTCCCTCCCTCCCTCCCTCCTGTTAGGCCTTGAAATTCCTCTGAAATCTTTCATGATTTCTGCTAGATCTGACGCTATCATCCCCAAACTTGGCGGCACTTAGGCGGCCAAAAGACGAGGCAGTGGTAGCGTTTCCTCAGTGGTTTAACAATGACATGACGAGGCGGTTCGGAACGGTGGCTACTATTCGTGGTTCACTCCCTCCTCAGCTCTATTTCTTCATCCTCTCTCTCTCTCTCTCTCTCTCTCTCTCTGCAACAAAGGCAAGGTGAGAAGATTAGGGCTCAAAATGAAATCAAAGATTTGTAGTTGGTGAAGGAATCAAGTGTGTGAGTCGGTAGGATTGTGATGGAGATGCACAGTTTGGAGATAAATTCACAGAAAGTGTTTGACAAGGATTATGTACAATTGCAGTATTGGGTTTCCTCAATTTGGGGGAAATTGCGTAATTGGCCATGTGATTTACCCAAAGAAATCAGGAGGCATGTAAGAGCTTCCATGATTTCAATTTCTCCTTCAAAACCAAGTGTGGTAGTATCCTATTTTTCTTCTTATTGATCCATGAGGAAGATGTAAAATGTAATCTACTGTTTCTCCGTCTTTGTTGTAAATTACAAGGTCTCTAAACCAAAAAATGGAATGGTGGAGGAGAAGAAAAGAAAATTGAAAAAAAATAATTTTAATAAAAGATAAGTAAAGTAGATAGTATTATTGTAGTGTTAGAAAAAAATGTGGGTAGATAAAAGAAAAAATGTGCAATGTTCACTAGCATATTCCATTCAACCTAAATCTTGTCTGAGGTATAAAAGGGTTAGTCATTAAATATAGGAAATTGATTTTTGCGCTCTATTTTTTACTGATGTTGCTCCAATTTTAATGTGAAGTTACTAGTAACTTAATGAACAAAGTGGAGCGCCATCAGTAAAAAGTGGAGCGCGAATATCAATTTTCTAAATATAAAGGACTACATTAGGAATTTGTGAGAATCAATTTTTCTGTTAACATGGACCAAGTTATATATTTTTAGAGAATCTTGTCCCAAATGATTGATCATTGTCATGACAAATCTAAGGCACGTGAGGGTGGAAAGTTAGGATTCAAGCTCAACTAACATTGTCTGAGGTGTAAAGAAACAAGTCATTAATTATGTAGCTAAAAGAAAATCCTCGAAACTCTCTCTCTCTCTCTCTCTCTCTCTCTCTCTAACCCTCTTCTGCTAGGGCTTTGTTTTAGCCGCCGCCGCTTGGGGGGGGGGGGAGGCGGCTCCATCCCTCCTCCCCCTGGGCTCCTCTTTTTGCCCTGCGCCCGCTATCTCCTCTCTATCCTTCTCCTTCCCAGATCAAAATCCCTCCCGTTTTCCCCCTTTTGTCTGTGTTCTTGGACCTCCACCCTCCTCGGTGTGGGAGGGTGTGGTGGCTGGGCTTCTGCTCGGTTTCCTCCGGCCGGAGGTTCCTTGGTTCCTCCGGGAGCCTAGCGGTGTTGGGTGGTCCGGAATGTTCAGAAGTTGTGGGTAGTGGTGGTTGGTGATGTAGATCTGGGCCGACTGTGTGGTGGTGGTGGACGATGGTGTGGTCGTAATGGTGGAGTATTGTAGCTGCTTTTTCTAATGTTTATTGCAGGTTTCTTTTCATATTTTCAAAAACGATCGGAGAAGATGGCAATTTGATCGGTGATGGTTTCAATCCGGTGTTGGGGAGGTGGATGCGGCCCCTATGGCTGGGATCTCTTGTCGTCTTTGTGTGCCAAAGTCCGGCCGGTGGCTCTTCGGAGTTCTCAATCAGGCGTGGGGCTGTCAGTTCGTCGGGTCGGATTGCTGCTGCTGCTGGTGATGATCGTGGTTTGCTGGGGTTTAGTTTGGGTTAGGCTGATTTGGTGGTGGTTTGGTGTCTCTTGGCCCTGATTGTTTTGGTCCTCATTTTCGTAGGTCGGATCCAGCCACCGGCCTCTACATCTGGGAGAGGTCGGCTCGACTTAACGGCGAGGCTGTTTTCCGGTGTTTTGTACGGCGATGGTGGCTGAGGTGGTTAGGGTTTGGGGACTGGTTTGGGTGGGCCGCCCCAGGTTTGGGCCGGGATTGGGTGTTCCAGGCTTTTCGTTGTTTATTTTGGGTATGGGTTGGGTTTTATTGTTATTTTCATTGTGGACCCTGTAGACCCTCGGGTGTTTCGGGCATATGCCCTTGTGATGTTCTTCCAACTTTTTGTTGGATTTCCTTCCCCTATCCCCCGTTTTTAATAAAATTTCATCTTTTGCCGATAAAAAAAAAAACAAGTCATTAATTATAAAAGACTACGTCGGGATATTAGAAAAGACCAATTATTCTGTTAACATGGATCAAGTCATGTTTTCTAAGAGAACCTTGTTCCTATTGGTCGTCGCAATAGAGTAGTTTTGATTACTATTCTGAAATGATTTTAGTCTTGACACATGTTGTAGTTGGTCCGAACCCATACTGTAGTTGGTCCAGACCAATGTTGTAATTGGTTGCCGCAATAGTGTGTTTTGATTACTATTCTGGAATGATTTAGTCCCGACACATGTTGTAGTTGGTCCAAACACATACTGTAGTTGGTCCAAACCCATATTGTAGTTGGTCGTCGCAGTAGACAGTGTTTTGATCACTATATCGAAACGACTTGGTCCCAACACATGTTGTAGTTGGTCCAAACCCATAATATAGTTGGTCGCCATAGCAGACTAGATTGTGTTTTGATCACTATTTCGAAACGACTTGGTCCTGACCCATGTTATAGTTGGTCCTGACCCATACTGTTGTTGGTCACGACTGCATAATGTGTTGTGATCACTTTTTTAGAATGACTTGGTCCTGACCCATGTCGTAGTTGCACAGATCTTACTTGTGTTTAGTCAATTAGCACTAATTTTGTATTAATTCATAACTAGTCTTAGAAAAAAGGTAATAGTTCTTTGAAACACAAAACAGAAAAAGAAGACGTGAAAAAAATTCAAAAATCAAAATAAAGAGTTTAGGTGTCGTTCCACTTTCTCCGAAAAGGAAGGTAATTTCAAGCTCAAAAATTATGTGTTTACGCAAATAATTTTCCTACCAATATGGATCTTGTTTGATAGATCTCATTGAGATCTTTTAAACGTTGCAAAAAAAAATAAAAAATATATTTTTCATTTTCATTATATTTGAACTTGAAATTATCTTCTTTTTGAAAAAGAAGGTTTAAAAAGAAGGCAGAACGGAGCCTTAATCTGATAAAAATAAATAAATAGTTTAATCCTCAGCAAAATTGACAACCAAAAACACATCCTAAGATCTCCACAAGATCATAAAAGCAGATTCTAGAGAGGAAATTGATTTGTGAAAATCCCAAAGTCGGAGCAGAATCGGAGAGAGAGAGAGGGAGAGGGAGAGATAGAGAAGAATCAGAGGGAGAGAGAGAGAGACCTGTGTAACACAGAGAGGAGGAAGACGATGTGTTTTAAAAATTTGGGAATTTTGTGAATGGTAGGGTAAAAGGGTCATTTCGAGTGGGTATGTCATGTATTTGTCATTATTTTTGGAGATGTCATATTGTAGGTGATTTCAAAATTTTGGACCATTGAGTAGTGAATAATCCTAGTCAACACCTCTGTCCGGTCATTCTCCCAAAAAAATTAGGTTGTTTTGTTCTTATTTGAATTTTTTTCGCATTTGTTAGTTTTGTGCTTATATTTTGATAAAAAATGGTTATTTCCCAAAATATTTGGGTAAAAGTAAATATTTTTTACTTTTTCGATTTCTCTCGTCGAGACGAATCAATAATCCATAAAAGTTTGGCGCAAAACTAACAAATGAGAAAAAAATTCAAATAAGGACAAAACCAACTTAATTTTTTTTTTTTTAAGTTTAGAAGAACTCACCTTAGTCAAGATTGATCAATGCAAAAATCTCTTTTCTCTCTCCCACACGCGCGCACACACACAGAAATGTCTCTAAAAAGGAGATTAAATTCAATCTTCCACAGGCTCGAGGCCATGTTTTCTTTGTGATCTCACCCTATTTTTTTTTTTATGGTAGTTCCACTTTGTGATCGCATCACACAATCTGTTTTGAAGGGTTACCACAAGGCTAGATGGCCATGTTTTCTTAATTACAGAGCAACCCCCAAACATTTACCCGACATAGAATAATTTGATACAGAATATACTATATATGTAACCCAAAATCCAACTATTCTCTATTTCTAACACTAGTCATTACATTCAATCATTTCCTCCTCCACTACTGCCACTATCATTGTCCTCAACATCATCACCACTCTACCAACACCACCACGACCATCTCCTCCTCCATTACCACCACTCCGCTATCACCACCACCATCACTCCAACCATCGTCGCCACTACCATCACCACTTCACTAACACAAACAATCTACTGCAACCGCCGCCACTAGCACCACCACCACCACCGCCACCATTCCCACCCCCACTAGCACCGCCACTGCCACCATTCCCACCCCCGCCACTGCTACTTGCACCACCGCCACTACTGCGACCACTCCACCACCACCCCATCATTCCTCCTCACCACTCCACAACCACTAACACAAATACATGGTGACCATTAATAAAATTAACTCAGGGAACTAAATTTAATTTCTCATTTGTTTTAATTTAGTGTTTAATATATATATCAAACAGTTTTTCAATATTCAACTTTCAATACTTAATTTTTCAACTTTCAGTTTTCAATTTTATCAAACAGCACCCCGCTCCAATACTCAAAACTGTGCTCTCATTTGAAAAGAGACCTCATCAAATGGTAAGAATAATATGTACAAAATAAAACATAATAAGCTCGAACATGGAAGGTGAAATCAATGCTCGGATGCTACAAGTCCGCATACCTGAAACGTAGAATAATGATGATGGTCATGAAATGCGGCATACCCCATTCAAAGTATGTCGGATAATACCCCGATGGCTTTGACTCGAGATGTGTTGTGTCGAAATAGAGCTGACCCCTCAGGTTGATCTAGCCTTGATTGCGTCGCAATCGGAGCGTATTTGTTTTACACTATATACTCGAAATTCTAATAATTGTTCAATTTTTTGAAGACAATATAATCCGAACAAATGGCAACTGCCATATACCTAATTAGATTTTCAGCATGAACGACCAACCCAACAAGCTCAACTAATTGATCGGTTCCGAGTAAATTATACAACCCGCGATGGACCCTGTAGTGTTCAGGATATAGCAAGCCTATACCATGCAGCCACGCTCAAAAGCTATCCCGAATTCTCATAGCCTATGCCTCGCATTTACATGATGTATGAGAAAAGACTACACATACCTATACATTAATCGAGGCAAAGCAAACTCTCTCCAGGCATCACCAATCTAAGATGACATATTAAGATAATGGATTGCAATTCCAGATTTCTGTTGCAAGAAAACTGTTTAACGCATCACAAAACGTAAGAGATTCTCCCGAGCAACACTTGCCAAGTTAGTTTAAATCTCTTCATCACAAGTAGAAAAGCACGAGAATCCTTTTACAAGGAAATGCAAATAAAATGCCTGACTTAAATAGAACCTAGACAATCTACTGGGTACACATGAAGATGAAACACTTGTACAACACTCCAGTTCGCATCATTTGAGATTAAAGAAAAAGCCCTAACTACGGATAAGAGAAAGATTGATAAATGGTGAAGTATGGAAAAAGCTTACACTCCCTTATCTCTGCCAGGAATGAAGAATTCGGAAACTACACTTGAACAAATCACAAAATCTACTACTCATTGCACTAAAAGCCGGAACGCCTCATTATCTGTCTCAATAACATAATCGTAACCAAGGTTGTTGGCGCGAAACTGGAACTCATCCATCTCAGTCTGTGCAACTTGGATTCCAACCAATACATTGGCACCCGTTTCACCCTTTTGACATGAAGAAAAACAGAAACAACAATTAAAACTGATGGCATTGAACATTAATTTCTATCAACCCAATTAAAGATTCCAACAGATGATTGATAGGGATATATATCTCAACCTGTCCACGGTAGTGGAACAAAGTAATATTCCACTGTGGACTGAAGGCATCCAAAAATTTCACTAAAGCACCTGGCCTCTCCGGGAAAACAAACCGACAAAGAACTTCGTTCTGAACATATGATCGGCCACCTATCTGAAAAATATCCAAAGTAGAGTAGAATCAGGGACCTAAAGCAAATGACCACTATTGAGTACACTTTTCCCTTAAAGGGAAATCACCCAATTAAACTTTTAAAAAATAAATTACTGAAATGAGTGTAAAGTACATGTCCTTGTATGACAATGTGCGGCATTTGCAACGTCCGTCTGAAAGGAAGGTCTCCATTCCATTGGAAAATTGTTATGGTGCTCCGCATGTGCGTAGAGCAAATTTGGTAATACACATCGGTGGACGATGTTGATAATGAACTTCCCAAGTTGTGGAAGCCCACTAGAGTTCGTTGGGTGAACACCATTGAGAGTGTTCTCGATATTGTTATCTTAGCGAAGAAAAGAAGGTGAAATTGGCATCTACTTGCCTTAAGGGGAGAGTGTAATACCCCAATGTATTTTTCCAGTAACTTAAGATTTATCGAATTTGATTTATTAACTCATATGGACAAAGCACTTCTTCCTAGATGTAGTACACGTGCATGTGTGCATGTGAGGGGTGAGTTTATACCTTAGAATCTTAAGGTAAATATAGATTTGATAATAAAACAAAATTATAGGTTGGACAAGTGTCTTATTAGGACACCTTGTGAGCTGACTCAACAAGAGTTGTATAAAAGCAAGAGCAAGAGACTTCTCTAAGGAAAATAACTTTTCGGTGAGTTTTACAGAGAGCTAGGAACCGAGAGAAGAAATGATCGGCTAAGGAATCCAACGTTGTAATGGGATTCGAGTGAGGGTGAGTGTGAGATACATATCTCTTGTACAATATTAATGTTGGGTTCTTGTTGGTTGAGTTATGTGCGGTGATTATATGTCGTGGAATTGTTTGGTATGTGACAGGGTGACTAGGCTAATAAGCTATGCCAAAAGACAAGTTAGCCAAAGGGCTGTGGTGAGGCCAGTGAGGTGGTACGTCACCCGTCATATACTGAGGAGGACCGGATATGTGGTTCCTTTTATGTGGAAGGTGTTATAATCGTGGTGGTTGATGTTGTGCAGTTTATTTAGTGTTGATATTGTACACGTTATTATGTCTCACACACTCCTGGGGTCCTTTGGACTCCAGCTTGCAGGTTGGTTAGCGGGACAGGTGCCAGTGGTGCGAGCTTGTCTGAGTTGTTGCGAGAGTGGGTTGTTGTTTATTTACTTTAGAGATAGTTGTAATTATATAGTTTGGAATAAAAGACAGATTGTGGTCTTTTTAATATCGTGGTGTTTGAGGATTCGGGTCGTTACAAAGAGCTTCGGATTGGTGGACAAAATTTAAAGATAATCGACAAAGGATAGTCAAAGAAAAGTTAGGGAATGGGGTGGGATGAAGAAGAAGCTCAAGGAGGAATTCCTACCTTTCCATCAAGGTCCCAATGCTGATTCCTTGACTAGTTTTGGTAAGAGTAAATCCTTAGGGGTTGTCGCAACTGAAAATCAACCTTTAAATGGCACTTTGGAGGCTAGAAATCCATCACCTTGTGGAAAATTTGAATGCTTCAAGTTTGGAGAATCATCGCTTCAGTTGGAAGTTGGTGAAAAGGCTAGTGAGCATGTTCCTAATCCTCTCTTTGTCAAGGAGGTGAAAGAACCAAGTTGTAATGATGAATATGAGTACATTAATGTTTCAATTTTTTATGAATATCCAAGTGAAGACCTTAGGATGTTCTTGGAGATGAATGTGTGTTTGAGATTGAAAAATGGGTGTGAAGATTTTCCCATCTTTGTTGAGTCTCCAAATGAAGACTTTGGAGGTGATTTTGAAGATGTTCCCGCGTTCAATGACTATCCTAATGAGGAGTTTGACATTGATAGTAAAGAGGGAAGACTTGTTGACATTGTCAAGGAAAGGCTCCTCATGTCTAGGCAATAAAGATAGGAAGTGCAAGAAGGGAAAGGAGTTGATCTTGCTTTGGGTGTGCTACCAAAGTCTGAAGAGGTTGTTTTTGATTTCCCGTTGGTTCTAGAGGATTGCATAGAGTCGAAGCTTGATGATTGATTCCATGAGATGCCTCCCAAATCATCTTTGGTGCGAGATAGCTAACAAAGGGATAAATGCTTTTTGGGACAGCTTAAGGATCCTTTGGGTATGGTATTTACTCAAATGAGCCTTCGGTATGATGTGAAGTTGAAATTCCCACATCCTATGGTTGATGATACTTGGTGTGTTTTGGAACCAAGCATAGTTGCATCTGTTGAAGATGTGTACCTCTATAAGAGACACGACAAATGGGTGGTTTCTTGGCACATAAGCATGGATGCGGTGGACCTACACCATCGAAAGCTTGTATTGAAGATGGGTTATTGCATGAGGGTGACGTGGATCAAGGAAATGCAGCCACATGCCTACTTCAGAGCTACATAATAAATAGTTCTATAGTTCTATGTTTTCTTCATTTAATTGTCTTGTGTCTTGTGTCCAACTTGAGGACAAGTTGTATTTTTTTTAGAGGGCGAGTCCTGATGCAGTAGGTTTGAGGGTATTGTTGTCATTTTAGTGTCTTTAGTAATAGTAGGTTTCTTTGAGTCTCTATATAGGTGTCCTTAGTCCTCAATATATTGATATATATATATATATATATATATATATATATTAAAGATTCTTTGAGTCTATATTTAGGTGTCCTGCTCCTTGTATCCCTTTTAGGGTTGATATATAGATTAAAGATTCTTTGAGTCTATATTTAGGTGTCTTGCTCCTTGTATCCCTTTTAGGGGTCTCTCTCTCTTATGAAATCTATCTTTGATTTGGTTTGCATCAAAATATCTGTACTCCAGGATATTCTAGAGCTCTTCTAAAAGTTAGATATTCTAGATCTCCTAAAAACTAGATATTTATATCTCGTTCCATAATATCTTCTATTTTGGGCATTTTTAGGATTTATTTTTATTTTTATTGGGCCAAAATACCAAATCAAGTTTATGCTCCAACACAGGATGCTCTTTCAAAAAGAGAGTTAAAAATCCTCCCACTCATCTAAACAAAGAACTATTGTAAGAAGGTTACCAAATGGCGTAGATGATCTTTGACCAAGTCATTGCTTGTCAGATTAATGGTTCGAAGTTGAGAAGATTCCAATCGATCCACCATGGCACCAAGCTCTGACGCTGTATGAAGGCCAACACTGCACGCAACCGAAACAACTGTTACTAAATAAGACCAATCATCAGATAATCTTACTCAAACGAGCCGGACCAAAACATAGCCATGTGCGATGAGATAAATTACGTGTCATTTGGACAAGAAACTATGCGTAAGGGTTGTAAACTGATGCAACATATTCTCCCCGATATTAGAGACAAAATCCTTACCTATACAAGACTTGAGCTGGGTTTTTGTCAACATTATATCGATATTTGAACTCCGTGATATTCATTGGCCCCACCTGCCACCAAGTTGCAAGTTGAGAAAATCGTAAACAAGCACACAATTAAGCAACACAGTACCTAATAGTTTAAGCAACAAACCAGTTCACAAAATTGTTTAAAGCTGCCAGGCTCCTCTGGCAGGTAAGTAGCAAGCACAGCCTCGCGTTGCCTACCAACATCGGCAAGTTCAGTTACCAATCGAAGTCTGTCAAAGTTCATGTTTGCCCCACTGGTTATTACCACAACGTTTTCATCCTGAAGGCCATAATACTTGCAATATGCTTCGGCTCCGGCAAGGGCAAGAGCACCTGCTGGTTCTAGAATGTTCCTTTTCTCCTCGAACATGTCCTAAAACATAAGCACAAATTCTACGATTACTAAGAAGTTTAACAGCATAAACCAATAGTCTTTGCTACAGTTCTTCAACCAAGTAAACAATCGTTTGTCGGGCTGGATTAGAGCATAACCAAAAAACCCATGTTTGGGTGGAACTTTTGCGCGTAGGATTAAATATTCAATCCTCGAAAGATGTGGTATTATTAATCTCTCCGTTGTTAATTATCCTATGGGATCGTTGTGTGTATGGAGTATAGGCCGGTGAGACATTTGAGGGAGATCCGGAGAAACCACCAATATACCGAAGACTTGAGATCCCGAAGGCGGAGGAGAGAGAGCCCAAGGCAATCCTAGAGAGAGAGAGAGAGGCAGTAGAGAGGTTGAGATATGAGAGAGACCCATGTAAGTGTTTGTAAGTAAGGTGGGAGAGAGATGAGATCTGCTTATGGTTGGCAAAGTGTCCATATATATAGGAGGAGATGTGTCCCTGAAGGACACGTGGTGACCTTCTAGTGGTTCCTGGTCTGAAGGTCAGTATCTGATGTCAGAAGGGCAGACCTTGATAGTGATGTATCAGAGGTCAAAGGTTAGGTTATGGGGAGTTGAAGGACGGGTCAGAGGTAGCAGATGTCAGGTGGTAGGTGAGATAGTGACATGTGAGGTCTGAGGTTACAGTGGGTAGGTAGGTACGAATCTCAAGCGAGCTTGGCCTTCGGCCAGCAAATCTTCCTCTCTCTCTAAGATAGGTCTGAAGTCTGAACTCCCGAAGGGAGTTCGACCCTCCAGACGAACCCTTAGGCTCTAGCCTCCATTCCATAATCCTCCTTCGGTCCCAAGTCACTCGGGCCCTGCCTTTAGCCCGAGTACGAAAGGTGTCTTTGCTCCTGAAGGTGCCTTGCCTCCTTCAGGCCTTACCATCTGGTACCATGTACCTACAATTGTCTATCCGTTCCCCATTAGTCCAGTCAAACAAACGTCCCTTCACAATTAGTCCAGTCAAAGAAACTTCACCTAAGTGACAGGTCGTAATGCTGTTTGGTACTTGCGGCAAACTGAAAAAATAAACTATAACTTAACGATGCAATTGCTGGTGACTAACTACATCAACTACTATAAATGTTACAAGGTAAGTGTGAATGGAAGCAATAGCCCCAATGGCCGGAATAGGGAGAAACTAAAGGGAGGCAATCACTAACCAGGTTCAGCGAACAGTAACGAAAGCCAATCAAATATTGGTAAAATTCTATTATCGCTTATCATTCACCTATCATGGCTTTGCAACAAATCTTTCTACTATTACGAAACCTCTTTTGGGAATGATAAGCAGCTAATAGATGGAACAATCTATCACAAAAAAGAATACGTACAAAATGCCTGAGACACCTAACCTTTCAACCATCTTTTCAGATGACATGCCAGAACTATTCTGCACTGTGCTATACAGCTTTAGGCCTTTGAATAAACAATTAATTAGACCAATTCATGAAGTTTCCTTTGACCTTTCTCAACAATTTTGTTGCACTTCAACTTTTTTGTGTACAGCTTTTCTGTTTCCCACAGGTAAGATTTCATTGCACCTAAATCTTAGAACCATTTGCTGACTTTGGTAATCCTCTCAGTTGAACATATATGCATTTTCTCATAATCACGGTTGGTCTTGGCATTCTTGGATGAATTCAATGGCAGATCCAGAATTTGAAGTCGGGAGGTGCGCTGTTTGATAGAACTCTACTAATCTTGTGTTTGTTGTCCATAAAATTGTGGAGAAGAAAGTTGTGTACATTAATATAATTAGATTTTGTGGACTTAGTTTTTTTTATTTTTTGCTAAAAAGAATAAAAACTTGGGTTAATTCTCTTGTGGTCTTGAAATGAAAGCGGTTGAAATATTATTATCATGATTTGAACTGTTCGCTCTATAAATTATTTGCATAAAATATAAAGTTGTTTGAATATCAGTAGGTGCCTAATTGAATCAGGATGGTATAAAAAAACAATTTTTTGTTGAAATTTCAGGTGGGGTGGTTCCTACCCCCAAACCCCTAATCATGTGGCTCCGCCACTGGGTGTATGTTAAGATTGTTGGCCATTTCATTTTTATTCTTTAAGGACCAAAGGAAAATTAAATATCTAATGTGCATAAAGTAACCATGATACGCAGAGCTAACAATGGATTGACTATCAAACAAAATGCGAGCCATATTTTAACCTGGACGTGTGAGATGAGTACTTGAGTAGTATTGGCTCATAACTTGCATCAGGCTCAAATTTCAGAAATTGCTTGTATCATTTTCTTTTTCCATTTTTCCGATAAATTCGCTAACACAGGTATAAATATTCTATAGAACTCAAAGTTCAAACAACTGAAATCATTGATCTTTGAAGTAAGAAACACATTAGAGGAAATCACAAAGAACTAAGGAGAAAAATCATGAAGATTATACAGAGGTCTTTACAGGAAAATTTTGAAAATAAAAAGCTTAATCTGTGCATTCAGTTGTAGGTATCTAGAAGTTGTGATTCAGCAGCCACAGAGATAGAAGCAGGAGCGACAGAGGATGGAAAGGATACTAGTTGCACAGAAGGGTAGAGTAGCAGCCCAAAAGTCTAGGAAATATTCCAACTCAGCTTCCATTCAGAATGAATGGTCAGAACTAGTTTTAAAGAGACTAGCTGTAGATCCCTCATGCTCAAATTTCTAGATTCTAGTTTACCACTTGTTGAGTAATTGAAGTGAAAAAGAAATCAATCAACAGGAAAAACAGGGGGCCAACAGAAAGGGTGCTAGTAGCACTGAACTAGAGCACATAAATTCACTTATTGTAAGTACAAGAAAGAGAAGATTACCTTTATGGATGCACATATAGCATCACGGCTAACAAGAACTACCCCATCTATCAATTCCGTGCATAAACGAAAAGTCTCTACACCGACTTCTTTAACTGCTACACCATCTGCAAAGCCTCCCACTTGGTCCAGCATGACTCTCTGACCATGATGCAACGATAATGCCATCGCATTTGCATCAGAGGGCTCCACTCCAATAACCTTTACCTGAACAAAACATGTAACAATGCTCTATGAAATTCTTGTAAGGAAAAGGTTCCGAAAATGAAAGTAAAAAGAGTTGAGGCTCCAAAGTAAAGAAACGGTGTCGGTATATTATCAAAACAGAACTGAATAGAAACCAATTGTATCAAGAAAAGAACCAAAGGCATTTCGAATCAGCATGATCCAATGTCCATAAGTCAGGTGGCAGTTACAAAGGTTAGAGAAAAAGCACATACTCAAATAATGTCAAACGGTCTTCGTTGTTTACTAACTGGATTTGCTCGTTTGTCGACAAAACTACTAAATATTGCATTAGAGATTCCAACTACATCTACCTCAGCCTCAGAAAAATTCACCAATTTACCACCCCATCAAACTACTAATGACCGCCATTAAATAAGAACAAATGAACTCGATAGTTGTCATTGGTCTCTCTCCTTTCTCTCTTTCCTTTAAATCTGAAGCCACTCTTGGCTTTTATCATGCTTCTATTATATCTTTGCAATAGGAAGCCCAAATATCAATGCAAGAGGACAATTAAAGCTACACAACACATAGGCTAACAAGTGAAAAGACCAAAACAATTATTTAAATTGGTCACGTCAAGAAGGTCAACTGCAAAACTATACAAACGAACACTTCTAACGCAAATGCAAAATTAATTTCTCCGACAGTTTCACACACAAACCTCGGGAGAAACCCTCTTGACGTAGGCAGCAATACCAGCTATTAGACCACCACCACCTACGGGCACGAATATTGCATGTATTGGGCCGTTTATTTGACGTGCAATCTCCATCCCAACAGTTCCTTGCCCCATGATGATATCAGGGTGATCAAAAGGAGGTACAAAGGTACGCCCCTCCTCCTGACCACGATTCTTCGCATATTTTTGTGCTTCATCATATGCATCCCCAACAAGAACAACAGTAGCACCTAATCTCTCAACTGACTTCCACTGCACATTTATAATAAAAATATAAAATCCAATTTTGAAACAACACAAATTTAATCAAATTAGATAAAGAAACCAACAATAAAGACAATCTAACCTTGATTTCCGGTGTGGTAACAGGCATGACAATTACAGCGCTACAGCCAAGCCTCTTGGCTGCTAATGCAACCCCTTGGGCATGATTCCCGGCAGATGAGCAGATTACGCCTCTTTCCAACTGTTCTCTTGGAAGTTTAGCCATCATGTTGTAAGCTCCTCGAAGCTTGAATGAAAAAACCTACACAAAAATTAGCAAAACAAATATTCGCTGTCATCTCAATGCTTGTATCTCCTTGTACCACATTCACATTATTATCATTATTAGTAATACCATCTTATGTTATCACATCTTACAAAACCATATCCAAACTCACTTTAAAACCTAGGAAACAATCTTAATAGAAGCAAAAATTCTATAATATTTTTCGAAATGAAGCTTGTAATAATGAGCATAAAAAAATTACTTGTAAACATAAAGATGAATTGGAAATAAAAAGTTCTTCAATAAAAAACTGTAAGAATTTTCAACTTATCTTGCTAGAGGAAAGAGCAATGTCGAAAGAAGCAAAAAAGTAACCAAAAAAATTAAAAAGACTTGCATAAGAAGGTCACAGGTTTCTGAACCGCACGCAATCAGGCCATGGGCATAATTTGAAAATTTGTAAATCAAACCTTGACTTCCTCCAGAACCTCTATTACAGAAGATAGGTCACTGAATTGAGCTTAAATTTGACAGAATCTTTTTCATTCACTTATAGGTAAAAAAAGGTGAATACTAACAAAAATTCGAACAGTCGGATATGAAAATTAAAACAGCCAGATAAAAGCTTTTTTACTTTCTCACAACCACAAACTTAAAAACTTATTGCAGTACACTTACCAAGAAGACACAAAATGTTGCCACAGTACAAGTATTACACATTTAATTAAAATTAACCTAATAAGATATTAAAGAGACCAGATAATTTGCAGGGCATTTGAAAAATTCACCTCAGGCAAATATTTGTGAACACATATAATGCAGTTCAAATGTTGCTACATTGTGAGTATTAAGAATTGCAGAAAAGCTAAGTTAAAAAAGAGGCGTCTAGAGTATATGTCAAATTTCAGCTCAGGCAAGTTTTGGAGAAATCAACAAGCTGGATATCATCACTACACATGTTGTTCCTACATAAGCACACATGACAATCTCAAAATTTCACCACATTGCCACAACTAAGAGATGAGCTAAAGTTAAGCTAAAAGAATTTCTCCCTCCTCCCAATTTGTTTGTCCAATTTTGGAAAAATCTAACTTAATGAGAGCATCTGCAACCATACTTCAGACACCAGGTGAAGCCGTCAGAGGCGGAACCCGGAAAAAAGAAAGGGCAATCCTGAGCCAAAATCTTCATTTTGAAGTATTTCACTACACCAAGCATACTTCATTTTTGTTCTTCAGACCATTTTTGATTCTCCAAATATGAAGAACCATCCCTCCAAATGAAGAACATTCTTCGAATCAATCAACAATTGACACTAGTCACTTCATCCTATATATCATTTGCCATCCAATTTATATTACCAGCCATATCCTTTCTACTTTTATTGCTATTAATATACAATACATGAATTCTTCAAATTATTGGTTCAGTTTTTTTATAATTGGTACCAATGGAAAGATATAAACAAAGCATATAAAATGAGACTAATTAATATTGGCTATACTAAAATAACTAAATAGGCATTTTTTGAGGAAAGTTCAGAGAGAAATTTTCGAATCAATGGTTATGGGCCTTATGGCGATTGAAATGAAGAATTGGATTTGGAGATGGTGTATATAGTCACTTTCTTCATTTGCAATTTTTGAGTAAAGAACATTGTTGGTGGGTTTGCACCTCGCCAACAGTAGTCACTTTCTTCAATTTGAAGAATTGGGCTGGAGTTGCTCTAAGGAAACATAATCATTACATCTAAAAAATTTGCACTTTTCACAAATACCCTTCCATTCAAATTGTACTTGGATTGAGAAATAAGGGTAAAATGGTAGAACTGAACTTTGCTTTTAGACAAACAATTTGGGACATTGAGAAGTAAACAAGTTGAAAAAGAAGAAAAAAATGGGACTGGGTGAGTATCAAAGACGCCACATAATTTGAGCCACAGGGTTAGTCCGGTTGGTTGGTTGGTTTGCACCTCACACAAATAACAAGGTTCGATTCTTGGGTCAGTCCGCAAATAAATAAGTTCTCGTGAATTCGCTAGTCTCAGTGTGGAGGGCTACCCTTGGCGCGCGTAAGCGCACCTAGACACCCTTGACTGTCGGAAAAAAAAATGAAGAAAAGCCGCCACATTATTTGACAAATCTGCAAATTGGATATCATTGCAATGTACTATACGTCTATACAAACATCAATACTTGCATAATAACTTTCGTCGTTAAAAAAAAATACTTGCATAATTTGACAAATCAGCAAATTGGATAGGTAATTCATCTTACACTCCTCGTTTTTTATAACCACACCCCCTTTTTGTGCTCTTGTGATGTTTGTGATGTGAATTGACAAAATTAATCTTTAATTTGCATACTCTATCACATTTGGAAGGACAATGTAAATTTACATCACAAAAAACCCAAAAAGAAAAAAAAATTACTGCGACCCATTGCAGTCATTGCAATGTACTAACTACTATACGTCTATACAAACATCAATACTAGCATATATACGACCGTATACGTGAGGATAAATTACTCACAGGCTGCAAATCCTCTCTCTTGAGCCACATCTTCACCCCCAGCCTCTCCGAGAGCTTGGACGCCAACTGCAACGGCGACTCGATCGCCACGTCGTAAACCCTAGACGCGAGTATGTTCGTCAAGTACTCCATTGCGTTGAGAACGCCGTCTCCCTCACATCCGCAGCCAGCCCGGTCCGGCACGGCGCCCAGGAAACCGGCCGGGTACTGAAGCGAATCGGGCGAGACCCGGAGCTGGGGCGCTCTCGGGAGAATCTGCAGCTGTTTTTCCCGGGTGGCAACGGCCGGTTTTATGGAGATCTCGGCCGCCGGTTTGGAGAGAGTTGCGCATACGTACGGCTTGATTTTGGCGGATGGGTTTGAGAATTTGGGGCGGAGGAGAGGTGGCGGGGGAGCGAACGTGTTAGCCGCCATGGGTTATATACGTATCTGTGTAGCAATTATAGTCGGATAGAGAGAGAGAGGGGTGGGGCGGTGGAGCGATGGAGGTAGGAGAGGGGGCGCGGGATGAGTAACGGCCTTCCTGCCTTCGGGTTTTATAAGAGGCGCGAGGGCTTTTGGTGAAGGTGCTTTGATTACAGGCAAGTGTGAGGAGGAACTTATGATGTTCTGACACGTAAGGAATTCGGTTTTGGGTTCATGGGTTCTTCGTGCATCGGAAGAGTGGGGTGTGGGAAGGTGAGTTTTTCGTTTTTTCTTTCTTTCATTGAGAAAGGGATAGAGGGGATAGGAAGGGGGAGTTTTTCCAGAGTTTCTATTTTTTGAAAGGGATAGGAAGGTGAGTATTGTTTCCAATATTGCAGCCGCCGTGGAATTAATAATTCAATGACTCTTTTTATATTAGGATGCCTACCAACACAAGAACTACATTTAATATGTATTTTTGTTTTTTTTACTTAAAGATGACAACCGGTTCAAATCACCAAAACGCCTCTCTAATTCCTCCTCTCTTGTTTGGATTCCTAAAGAAAAATGAGAGAAAATAACAAATTCACAATTTGCATTTATTGACAGCAAAGAGATTCACTTTTTAGGGCGATCATAAAGATCTTGTTGACACGCTAGCACCCGCTTTTTTCTCTATTTTTTCTCCAACTTTCCCTCTATTGGGGCTATTTGATAAAACTGAAAATTAAACCTGAAAGTTGAAAAATTAAGTGTTGAAAACTTAATGTTGAATATTTTAAGCTGAAAAACTATTTGATAATAATATTAAGAGCTGAATTAAAATAATTGATTTTTTATATAGCTAAATATACATAGCTTAAATTATTTGTGATTGTTCTCTTTTAGTTTTATTAAAGAATGTCATGTGTTTGTAGTCGTGGTGGTGGAGAGCGGCGATAATGGTGGCGGCAGTTGGTAGTGTGGTGGTAGCGAAAGTGGTGTGGTGGTTGTAAAAAATATGGTGTGGTGGAAGAATGGGAGATTTTTATCAAAGTAATCTTTTTTTTAGAACTATTGGCCGAAATACTCTCATTTTCAAACTATTTTTAAAACTA
>JAOTQK010000019.1:15393515-15430009 GCA_025642025.1 Rhododendron ferrugineum
CCAAGGGTTTTCTTCCTCAAAATCACAAGATTCTTGCATTTGGTGAACCAATGGTGAGTTTTGTGTTCTTGTTCTCATTCCTTGAAGCTCTATCACATTTTTTTCTCTCTCTCCTCTCCATTATTTGTTGATCTTTGCTTGTTATTCATGTTTTTGGGCTTTATTTGCTCTAGATCTTGTATCCAAGCTTGAGTGAACCTTGTCTTTAAAGGATTCAAGCTTATTGCTCTTGATAGACCTAGGGTTTTGCTCAAAACCCATCTAGGTAGGGCTTTCTTTCTTCCTCTACATATTTTGTGGTGATTATGTGTGATTTAGGTGTTTATTTGCTATATACGGTCGAGTAGAATATTTTATGACTTGAGGATTGCATATTTTTTGATAGTGGTATTGTGGTAACGAGTGCCATGGTCCATGAGCTATATTGTGTCGTATTAGATAATGTCGGTGTGTGTGGAATGAGTTTATGGCATTGGTATCAATTGTGACGATAGTGTGGTTGTTGTTGTTGTGAAGTGAATGGGGGATTTAGTGTGACGCAAGGGGTGGAAACACACGGTTCGCAAGGGGTGGAGTCTATTGTGACGCAAGGGGTGGAAACACAATCTCGCAAGGGGTGGAAATTCGTTGGAAGAAGTGTGTGCGTGTGTGTGTACGTATGGGTTTGTGATTGGGAATTGTTATGACATTTGCAAAAGGGTGTTGATGTGCATTATTTGGATTTGTCGTTTAATTTGATTCGTCTTTGTTTTCATGCTCATCATCTCATTGCATGTAAATTTTGTAGAAAATTTCCTACTGGGCTAGTGTAGCTTAACAAAATCCTTCATTTCAGGTTCAAACGCCGGGCAATAGCTAGCATGTCCTACAAGCTTGGACACGGAGACTTTTGAGAGCCACATAGTTTAGTTATTTAATCTTCTTTGTAATTCCTTACCCCTTTTGATAAAGATGGTTTTGTAACTAATTCTTCTTGAGTTCCTTTTGACGAAACTATCTGTAACTTAACAACTTGTTCATTGACGTGAGTAAGTTTATTATTGGGCCAGTGTGCCAATGTTGGTAATTTGGAAACTTGGAGACTTCGTTTGTAAATTAAACAGGTGAGAACTCTTTTTGGGGTACTATTTACCTTATGCAAGGATCTTTTATGGAAAATGGTTTATTTATTTATGTTGAAAATCGAAGGCGTGACAAATTGGTATCAAAGCGACTAGGTTTGAATACTTTGAGACCGTGGGGAGACTTCTAGTCTCATGGGTTCAAAAGTTCAAAAGTCACGCCGTTTGCATAGACATGTGTGTGCTTGAGTGCATTGACATATGTAGACACCCCAATCCGGACCTCAGAGGTTCTTTGGACGCCCCGATGATGAAACAAAGGAAACGGTACCTTTACGAGCTTGAATAAAGGATTCCCTTAGCCCAAATAAACCAAATAGCCCAAGAAGGCCCAAAAGCCCTGGACTGAATCTGAAATACCGTGCGGAGTATACCTGCAACGCGCAGCATAACAAACCTTGTTAAACCGCGCGACACTCCAAGTTTAGCCGCACGGCATTTCAGGTAAAGTTCTGACTGACTCAGACAGCTGTAGGCCACGCCTATTTGAGCCACAGCTGCAAGATGGCTCAGTTGAAAATGCATTTCCAGCCCACCTAGAAAATACCTTCACCATTTGAATTCAAAATCATTGGCTCTTTGCCTATAAATACACCCCTCCACTCAAGGGAAAGGGGCCCCTAACTTTCTTTCTCTCTCATCATGCTTTCACACCTATTTCATACTCTCAAGTCTTGAGAAGGTGCTCCAAAAAATATTCTCAAGGCCTTTCTTTTCTCAAAAATACTCAATTTTTCTCCTCACCATTGAAGTTAGTCTCTTACTAACTTTGAGACGTCATCCACCCAAAACACCCAATAACCACTCACTTTCACACCTTTCTTTTCCATTTGATCCCACCCGCTCACATATTTTCGTCATCTGGCTTCGCCTTTCATCATCTATCCACGATCAAGCTTGAGATCAAAGGTAAAAACCAAGTTTCCTTGGGCTCGGCCCTGTCCTAGTCCTGAGGGGGCTCTTATGTTGTCAAGTCTAACCCCTTTTGGTTGAGCTTTGACTCAAAACCATTTTCAGAAAATAAAACAGCAACTGTGCTAAACAAACTACGCCACGCGGCACTTTGAAGCATCGTACGGCGTAGTGTGTTCCCACGCGCGTTACTTCCATTAAGTACTATTTTCTTGCTCAACCTGTCTAGATCGTGGTTACCCTTCATCAGGTTTGCTTTTATTGTTGTGATACCTGTCATCAGTATTTCCAGAACAAGACCATGTCTACAAGCCATGCTTTGCCCTTATAATAAAGATCTTTTGATCGTCTCGAACGGTCAAACGAATCAAAAACCGTTTTTATGGCCATGGTTTGGAGGAATGGTGTTGTTTTGAGATGATCTAGCGGTTGTATACCTTCTGAGTTTTCCAGGAACGGCGCACGTCAAATACAATATGTTGGGCGACGTTTTAAACACTGATGATAGTCTGATGACAAGATAGGTACCACGCACGGCATACCGAAAGGCTGCGCGCGGCATTACAGTATGCCGTCTGACAAATGACCATGTTCCAACAAACAGTTTGTTAAGTAGTTCTTTCTTTCTGTTTGCATCATCCTTATCATTCTTGTACAGATGACACCACTTACACGTCAATGTGATATATTCTCCATGTCCCTTCCCCGTTGCTTGTTTTATTAAAGAGCTTGATTTTTCGAAAGATATTTAAAACTTTCCCTTTTGAAAATGCCTAGTAGAGACCGGTCCTACCGGGCGAGTGGGGTGCTTTTTAAAGAAAAACCTTCCACATTCGTAATGTGGCTCCCGAATCCAAAGTCTCGACGTTTTCGCTTGACCAAAAGCCTTTTCCAAAACGAGTTCTCGGTTTCTCGGATCATCCATCTCAAAAATTCAGGTGGCGACTCTTCGACCGCGCTTTGGGCCCCGGGAGCCCACAACATTACTTAGCTTATGTGACATTGCATTTCAATATGATAGAGTGGCGTTGAGTTGCTTTGGCCTGTGTTGGGATAGTTGAGGGCTTAGACATCATTAATTACTGTTGTCATTGATAAGCTTCTCTTTTCTTATAACTTGTAGCTAGATGCCTCCGAGGACGCGTGCTAGAGCCGGTGAGGGCGAAAGTCGGGGTGGTCGTGGTCGTGGCCGTGGTCATGGTCGTGGCTGAGAGACGCCGGTTGAAGAAGAGGTTAGCCAACTAGGGGAAAATTCGAGTGGGAATCCGGGGAAGGGGCCGAACACGGTCAGGGACAGGAAGTGCCAATCGTTCAAAATCCCTTCGCTAGGGACTTCGTTGCGGCTCTTGCGGCTGCGAACCTTTTAAACCCAGCTCCTAGGGAAGGTGCGGATAGTCGTGCCTTGTCGGCGATGAGAGAATTTAGTCGTAGGAATCCACCGACGTTCGATGGGTCGACCAGTGACCCTCTTTGTAGCCAATCATTGGCTAGCTCAGATTCGGAAGCTTTTTAGGGCTCTTGAAATTACGGATGATGACTTGCGAGTCAACATTGTGGCCGTTCAACTTACTGGGGAAGCGAATGAGTGGTAGGAGTTGGTTTTAGAATCGAGAAAGGATGCGAGGAGGGCGGCGAGGGCCGTGGCTCAAGTGAATGAGCCGGATGTGGAGAATCTAACTTGGGCAGAGTTTGAAGTGCTCTTTGAGGAGCAATATTTTTTGGAAACAAGCCGTGACCTATTGAGGGATGAGTTCGAGAAGTTAGAACAGGGGAGTATGACCGTGTCGGAGTACGCTTTGAAGTTACAATCTTTGTCCCGTTTCGCGCCGGAATTGGTGGCAACTGAAGAAAGGAAAAGTAGGCGGTTCGAAAGAGGCTTGCATGACACTGTGAAGAAGTTTGTAGTGGCACAACACAAGGGAAAGTTTTCCGAGGTAGTAGAGTGTGCGAGGAGTATTGAGACTCCTAGGGAGGCGCCAAGAAATCCTAGAGCTTGGGAACCGAGGCAACTGGTAGGGGGTGTGAGCTCTTCTTCAGGAAGTTTTGGTAGTCAGGGTAGGAAGAGGTATCGAGATCAATTTACGGCTTCGCAGGGTCCGTCAAGTTTTAGGCCTCCGTCTTCTTCGTCATTTGGGACTCAGGGAGCGTCCAATAGGCCTCTGATTGTGTGTCACGAGTGTGGTCAAGCGGGGCACATTCGTGCTCAGTGTCCACGGCTTTTGGGCAAGTGTTTTACTTGTGGAAAAGCCGGTCATTTTGCGAGAAATTGTCCGCATGGGGAAGGGACACGAAGCGAATCGGGTTCGGTGCAGCAACCGAGGAGTGGTTAGAGTTCTGGTCGGCAATCATTTCGCGGCACTCAGAGGCAGCAACAGCCTCACTTCCGTCAGGCTACGTCAGCTCAGGGATCTCAAGTTGAGAGAGGAGTGAGTTCTTCGACCCCAGCTCAGGGTTCCGATCAGCGGGGTGGACACGTTCAAAGTCAGATGACTCGGGGTAGAGCCTTTACTATCACTTCTGTCAGTCCGCCACCACCTCCTGTCACTTCTCAGACCCCAGAGGCTTCGGTTGTGAGGGGTACATTTCTATTGTTTAACTCATTTGCTAGAGTGTTATTTGATTCTGGAGCATCGCATTCTTTCATTGTTGCATCTTTTGCTTGTGCTTTGGAATTGGAAATTGAGAATTTTAGTCCTCTGTTGTTCGTTGAGACACCTATAGGAGGTAGGTCGCCGTTAGATCGTATTTGCCGAGATTGTGAACTTATCATTCTAGATCGTCGTTTCACCTTTGACTTCATTGTGTTGAATATGTCGAGTTTCGATCTCATATTGGGAATGGATTGGTTGTCCGCATTTCATGCTACCATAGATCAAGCGTCGGGTCCGTATTGACTCTTGCTCCCGAGACTCACACAAATACGGCTCTAACGGTTCCCGACGCTCCCCGAAGAACTCAAAACAAGAACCCCCGGACTCTACTACTTGACTAGATAGTAGTAGAGTCCTATAAATTGAAAAAGTGTTTGGGTCAGTTTCTATGGTAGCTAGAGAGTGGAGAAGAAATATTATGAAATTAAGTTCCGGTGCTTTTCTCGTTGCTTTGGAATTATTCTTGTTCTAAACTCTAGACTTTTCTATGGTTTTGGGCTTGCAATCTAGGGTTCTAGTTGCATTATTGAAGAGTGTGTTTTGTTAAGTCTTGGTGGGTTAAATGTATTCTTTTAACGCTCAGAGCACAAGGTGAGACCTAATGGCCTGTTTGATAGCAGGTTTTGTTTGGAGAAAATTGGTAATCAGGTGGGATTAGGATAGGGATTGGTAAGGAGTATATTTGTTTTGCACCGGATTAAACGATGAGTATTATCTACCATATTTGTTTTACATGGGATAGGATTAGATTGAAGCAAAATGGTAAAAAAAAAATGAAGCAAAATGGTAATTGTGTCAATCTATGTAAAAAGGGAAGGCATAAAAGTCTGTCAACACTAATCCCAAGGGGATAGGATTAGTAATAACTAATAACACCCCCCCTTGGGTCGGGTAATCCGGCCCATTTGGGGGATTCACAATCCCACGGTACTCCTAATCCCTCCCATCAAAATCAAACCAAACAAAGTTCTTCAAGTCCAAACCACTTTATTAGTCCAATCTCAAGGCCTTATCTGGCTATCAAACATGGCCTAAGTTTCAGCTCCGACGTGGGTGTTGTAGGATTCCCCATAAATAGCTCCGTGAGTTGGTGGAGCTAGCCTATTAAAGGAAAAGTGATTCTCAACATGCTTGAAGAATTATAACGTACGACTCGTAAAGTGTGCTTGCCTTCCCAATTCGTTTTTTTCCAAGAGAACTTCGTTTATGATAGAGAAAAAGTACACAGAAATAAATATACGTTGTTAGAAGATAACTACAACCAAAACGAAAAAGGCAACAAACAAGTCTACCCAACAGGATTTTCCAAAACAACTTCTAATCGCACACTTAACTGCACTCAACATCGCCAACCCTAACACCTGCAAAGATCTAGCAGAGAATGCACAGACAAATAAATCACATGAATGGAGCCTAAAAATATGAAGACCGTTGCAGCTATTCTCAATTGCATGCGATCAATTACTATTCTCCAATGCATAATTTTGGAATGCTTGGGCAGTTTTAAACATTGTCAAGGTCTATGTGCCTTGATTTTCACCTCCGAGTCCTCAATTAGATGACCTGGCCACAGGACGACCACCGTCCTTAGAATTATTATCCCTTTAAAGTCAAAACCATGATCCACTTTTACCTCTGAACCCTATGGCACAAGACGAACTTCTTTTCTTGTCGGGGACTCCACAAAACATCGGACTACAAGGCAGAGACCAGAGATTCTAAAGTAGCTGACAAGTGAACCTCACAAACAGGCAGGTTTGCTTTGAAGGATTGAGTTCAAGCGATATATCTCCTGCAAGTAACAATTCATAGGCCACTCAAAAAGCTCGTTTCGGCATTGAACCTAAACTCCGATGCTAGATCGATAGAAAAACAGGAAGGACTCACCAGTTTTGAAAGATGTTTGATGATCTATATCAATGAGGAGGAAATCTCGTTCCAAAATAACACAGCTTTTTCCCTTCATCTACACACAATACAATGCGAAATGCTTTACACTATATGCTTATCCAGCAGAATAGAAAAATGCACTCAGAAGCAACCAACTTCATCGCGCATGCCATGAAATTTTACTTACAAATCAAATATTTCATTTCTTTATTTCTCAAAAGGAATATTTTTCATTAATAAATACCAATATGTAGTGCGACAACAAAAATGTACCTTCAGGATTTCATGAAATTAGACATACTAAAAATACATATTGGGCCCCCAAAAAGGAGGACAACGAGAATAGAAAAATAAAAAGCAAAAAAGCATAAGAAAAAAGAAAAATGAACATTCATGTGTCTTACAACAGCAAACCAGCTACAAAAGCTAACTCTAAAGCTATCACTACAAACTATCTTGTTATACTTCCAGTCCCAATGACCTTAATTTCCTTCTGCAACCCTAGACCACAGAGTAGAAAGCAATGCTGTGGTGGTCAAGATCGACACTCTACAAGAGAGAGCCAATTTCTAGGCAGAGTTGGCACCTTTACGAGAGAAATCTCCTTTCTCTGGTAGCAAGAAAATAATGGTAAAAGATAGCAGAGGACAGCGCTATATGTGGGAACCGGTGGAATACCACCACAAGGCCCTTCTGATAGGTAAAATAAAAATCAGCAAAACCAATAGGTATTATCAAGCAAAGAATGGGGTTGTTAGAGCAGAGCATTCGATTTATAGTAAGAGAAACCCAATGAAGAGTGTTATATGCACGAGGTGGGAAATGAAGGTAAATATCAACTTGAAGAGTGTATTTGTTGACGAACTGCTCATACTCAGGAGTCCAGCATCCAGGAATCCATCCTTGCGAGGAGATACGGAGACATTTACCGATAATGAACCTGAGTAAGATAAACTCAAACAAATGGAGCTGCAGATAAAGAGTTACCCGAGAGAGAGAGAGATTTCTGATGAACTTACAATCATAACTAGCCCACCCAAGCCGTTGCCGATCCAAGTCATAAACAAAGATCTTATCTTTAAGAACAAGATCTGCAAAAAGACACAGACGAGTTGGTTAATCTGAATGCAGAAGGTGACCGTGAGATACAAGGTGTGAGCCAGTGAGATCCTAGGAATGCTCTGACAATTTACAAGTTCCGAGGCTGAATAGGCGAAATAAAGACAACCGTGTAAGTGTTTATGGACTTTGGGACAAAAAGGGTATCACCTTATTCGTTTTAGGATTTGGATTTTGGACTCTATCTCTGCGCACGGTCCCCAATAATTTTCTCTCTATCTCTCTCCACTCATTACCCAAAATTTAAATCCAAAATTCCCAAAACGAACAGGCCCATTTGTCTATTATGCTTCTCATAGCCGAATAGAAAAGAACCACAAAAAAAGAATAAAATAAATACTTAGGACAAAGACAAGCCTCAAGTTCAAACACACACCAAAAATGAAAAGAAAAGAAAAGAAAACGATCTAATACACACACACACACACACACGTGCCAGTAAGTGGGTTTCAGACCTTCATTAAACCAATGAATTTAAAACCTTGGATGAAAACTCAAACTTGGAGCCAGTATTTTCTAACTCAAGGCATGTTTTAGAGTCAAGGGTCTAATCAAAGTTGCAAGACATGAATCTCACAAGAGCCCCCAACTACACATATGGGACAATAATAGGTCTCAAACCTCCTACATTGGAGTCTGATTTTGTTCACCCTCACCCAATGAAGGTGAACATTACCCTCACTTTTATTGGCTCCTTTTAACCTTGTAGATCCCACCAATTTTAACCATAGTTATCATTAAATACCACAAACTATGGAAATGATATAGATCTAGTGATTTTAGAAATATATCCCCTGCAAGTTGTAAAAAATGCACGGGCTCACCCCTCGGAAATCCAAAAGGATTTTCCCTGCCCCTTGAATTTGCTCTGATGAATAAGCTTTAGCTTGATTTTTTTGGGTATTTCAAGGCAATATAAGCATTAGCTTTTTTCCTGCTGTATCCTGAAACATGTTTAGCCAATAGCCATTGTGATAATGAAATATGTATACCATGCCTCTTCTGATTAATTTATGAACACCACAAAAAAATATACAAAATCTCATTTGAGTATAAAAATATAGTTGAACATTGCTCGTTTAATCATCGGAGCAAAAGCGGCATCCAGATTGAATGTTCCGAGGAGTAAAACATATACATTGCTCCTTCAATCATCGGAGCAAAAGCGAAAAGAGAAATATGTATGGATTTTCTAAGGAGTGAGTCCATGAGTTTTTGACGCGTTGCACAGGATCGATCCTGTTATCATTTCCATATTTTTTTATGTTTAATGCTAACTATGGTTAGAGCAAGTGGGACCACCAAGGATAGAAGGAACCAATAAAAGTGAGGGTAATATTCACCCTCATTTGATGAGGGTGAACAAATCGGAGTCCTTACATTGGCCCTTCAGAGCATCTCCCTGAAAATTGAAAATTCACATGCCTCGGTGTCAATAATAAACCTCTAAGCTATAATGCATCAGACATTTTTGGCATCAGGAACTGCTGTGATTTGGCTTTTTTGGTCCATCAAACTTTCATTTCATAGTTCCTATAAATACACATCAAGTACGTAGTGAAATAAACTTCCAAACATCAGCCACAAGGAAAACACTAGTAGGAAGGGAAATTTGTGAACCACAAAAAAAAAGAACCTAAAAAAACAAACTCAAAATGCTTTGCTCCTTCAACTTATCGATGACTTCTCTTCTACGATAATACTTATAATCATTTGAATTTCCATTTCTACTCACAAGTCATAGCTTCTTTCCATGGCAAAGAACTTCAAAACCCACACTGACACACACACACACCAAACACAGTAGAATAGGCACCTGAATGAAGAATTTCTGCGGAAGAAGATTTTGGTACCAAAAGTACTTATACTTCAAGACTATTCAATCTTGTTCCACATTGGTTCATTCTCACCTCCAAAACTAATGTAAGAGTCTCGCCAGCCTCCTCCCTCATTGCCAACTAATTTTGAGCTAGATGCTTTAAAATGGTATGGAGCGAGACTAGTTTCCCCATTATTTGTGCCTCATGTACTCCCGAATACATTGATCCTTATGTAATGGATCCTTTCATTACCTCTCCACATGTGAGTCAGGGGTCACACGTGTCTGGGTGTGTTAGAGCATCTCACACTAGTGGATTAGCACCTTCAAAACTAGTACCATGTTATGAAGCACCGACACCTCTAGAGGTCGAAGTATCGGGACAAGGGGACACGTATGGGACACGCCACGTGGCATGTCCCATAATTTAATTTAAATTTTTTACGGGGACACGGGAGGACACGGCTAGGAACACGGGGGGACACTAATGGGGACACGGCAAGGGTCAAACTGTAAATTTTAAAAAAAATTGGGGATCAAACTGTAATTTTAAAAAAATTGGGGCCAAAATATATAAATAAATAAATAATTTTAGTTTGACACCCATAATTTTTTTAGAATTCCCGTGTCCCCGTGTCTCCATTTTTTTTTGCCGTGTCCGTGTCTCCATTTTTTTAGAATTCCCGTGTCCCCGTGTCCGTGTCCGTATCCATATCCGTGCATCATAAGTAGTATGTGTTTGGGCGGTTTCACCGCTCATTGCCAATTTGTTTTCAGTTGCAAGCTTTAACAAAGACTGAAGCCAAAATAACGAAAAAACGCCATATTGAACAAGTTGACAAGCAAAACTGCAACAGAAGTGTCCAAAATGTGTACACTCTCTTGACAACCAATGTATACCCAAATCACCAATGCAGACTTCCAACGTGGGACTGAGTGTTATAAATTCCTTACCTTACCTTCATAATGTTGTGTTCCCCTCATGAAGGGTTGAGTACTACAGTCACTTGCACAAAGAGGCCATTTCCAATTGACCAGTCATCACAGTCTCGTCGCAACAGCCGAACCTTTTTCCTTGTGGCCGAAAGTGGTCCAAGCTCAACGATCGGGTACACAGGTCGCTCTAATACCGTTTCTAGCACTCCAGTAGGCCCCTCTCGCATTTCTTTCATCAGAAAACACTAGTTCATGATCCGTGGAAGGCTTTGATCTTCTCTTCCCGATTCCTATACCATACGCATCTATCCTCATCTAGAGCAATGCCGTGTCCACCTTCTTGAACTAAAGGACATACGCCAGTTTAAAGTCTATGGGGCCGACGTCGAAGTATCACGAAAAAGTAACTTTCTCATGACCGGGCTTGAAGACAGGGCCACCAACCCCTGCCTTCGTTGGCTCTAAGTGCAGTGAAGAAGGCATCCATTGTTGGAACACGGCCATAGAGCCTCTCGGGCGTAAGATCTTCACTGCACTTAGAGCCAATGAAGGCAGGGGTTGGTGGCCCTGTCTTCAAGCCCAGTCTTGAGATACCCATTAACTTATTAGAGCCTAACAACATGGCTCAAAGTGCTTAAGCCAAAGTTACTATAGATTGCTTAGATTGTTCGTTCTGTACAACTCAAAATCACCTATTTAGACTTCTGATGCGGAATGCGATATTGCAATTAGGATTGCAGTTTGTTGCCACCTCATCAAGCATTGTCTACTTCCACTTAAATTAGGTTGCGATAGATTTCTCGTCTGCTTTCTCCCCTTTTTTCCGTGCGGTGTGCTTAGTAGTCCTCAATTAAAAATCTACTATAATCATGTTTTGAGATGACCTAGCATATTGAATCAACCAAATGGAATAATAATTCTTTTGAGTTCTTTTGAAATTTTTGTGCCCAGCGGTTATACTCGAATTTTCCTACTTCCAAAAAACATATTGATCATAAGCATTCAAATGTCTCAATAATGTGTGGCTTTATGGTCTACGTTCCATGGATGACATAGAAGTTGATTCTTATTAGATATGCCAAAATTTGCTTTTCCTTCCAACTTTCCTGGACATGTGCATTGGTAAAGCTTAGGTGTAATTAAGGAAGGACAAAGGTGATTGAATTATTAAAATTATCCACCCAGAAGTATTCTGCTAAAACTGAATAAAACTGTTATGGGGTTAAGGGTGTTTTTGCAGAATAATTTAGCCATATTTTTTTTGTCCTTATTCAAAAAAAAAATCAAATTTGTTAGTTTTACGCCGATTGTATGTGGATAATTGGTTCGTCTCGGTGAGAGAAATCTAAAAGTAGAAAATTATTATCAAATTTTTAAAAAGTTCACTAAAGCCAAAAATAATACAAAACAGGCAGACTTTTTGAATTAGTTTTGTCTTTATTAGAAAAACTTTAAGTTTGGTTCACAATTCCTTACTTTTAAGATTCCTCTCGTCCATACAAATCAACAATCCATAAAAAAACTAGCTCAATTATTTAGCTGAAACACCCCTTAGTCAACTTGGTACTGACTAGATTCACGAGTACTCTCCTATGTTTGTACATAAAAATGTTGGTTAACTAAAACTCCCTTGACTCCTGCGGGCTACTTCCGAACTAAACAAGTGTAAGGCTTTCTGCTCAAGAGAGCAGACTGACTACTAGGAGGGGGATGCTTTAGCAATTTTGTCAAAGGAAATAATACCTACAGTCCTGAAACTAACCTCCTAAAATAGTTACTGCTTGATTCTGAGATTTCTGAAACCCCATGCACCACAATGCAGCACCATCCTGTCACAACAAATTGTTGAATGGAGATCAAAATCAAGCTTGACACATTTCGCAGTGAAATGGAAAGAGCAAAAATAATTACAGTGACAAGGCAAGTTTGAGAACTCACAAGAAAACCGTAATGCACAAGGTAGTCTTCTGGTCTTAAACCCATGGATGCACCACCAGCAAAGTTTAAAGCCACTGGAGGAAATATCTCATTGACACTGTAACTAAACAAAAAAGGATCTTATTCATCAGATGTCTAATCAATCTTTTGTTTTTGTTATTCTTAAAAATTAGATCCAAACATGTATCAGCAAAATAGTCAATGTATGAACCTGGCAGGTACTAGATAGCACTGGTGTCCGTTTGAAATAATGGGTGTTGCAGATTGTGAAACAGAAGCAGTTATCTGCACAGTCAACAAGAAAATGAGCTTTGAGCCAAACTGCTAGCTAACTCCACAACATTTCTTCCAAAATAAAGCTTGCATGGAGCTTCCAAACCATCTGTTGGCAAATAGTAATTTTTTTTAAAGAAAAAAAATAGTAATTTCATTCACTAGTTTGTCCCCCTGACGATAAGTGCATTTTCACCTAATGCTTGTTAAAAAGCACATGAACAAACAAAGGATGACATTTAGGCTTTGGATGGATTTTAAATAGTCCTCTAGCTGTAAATTTACAGAAGTAACAAAAATATAATCGTTCGTATACTCAGGTAGAGAACAACTAGAACAGGAAATTATAAGTGCCCCAGGAACTAACTTATACATTGCCCATATGTAGGCTGTTCCCCATTCAAAGAGTCCTCACTGTGAACCAATGGAAGAGGTTAATGAGGATGGAGACACATTCAAAATGACCCGTTTAGAAAGAGCAAGCACATACACATGCAATCAACAATCACATCTCCTTTTGATGACGAAATCCCATGGTAATGTAGGAATCAAGCTTTCGAATCAAAATGTGAAAGACTGGTCTTTAGGCTCCCCATTGGAAAGAGAGAAAACTGTTGGAGAGGAAAGCACTAGAAAGTAAGGGACTGAAAAGAACAAAAAGAGAGGCAACTTTTCTACAAGCATTTGCTTGGCAAGAATGTTAGTAGGGAATATTTTAAGAAACTCATTATTGGTTGAAATATATCATGGCAAAAAAAGATCTTTTAATTTGCGTTGTTTAACCTTCCCCATGGAACCAAAATAAACAAAGGGAGACTGGATGATGTCAGAATTGAAATAGGAAGATTTCCGCCGGAAATTCATTTTCGTGTTTTTCACAGGACATAACATGTCATGTTCTCTAGAAGACGTGGTTCCAATTTTTTCGGAAACATCCAGGAAAAATATAACTTTAGAAGAAAAAACAAAGGAAAAGACACTTACAGCCATCACGAAAGGATCATAAGCTTCTTCCACCAGGTATGCTAAAGTTGTTCCGGAATCAACAATGGTTCCTCGGTTGTTTGACGTGGCAAACACTGCTGGATCAACAGGCAACAATTGCCCATTGACAGCAATGCTCCGCAGGTACAAATTATAATGAGGCCTGAACATTTTGAGAGATCAAAAAGAACATCAAAACAGGCTGCAAACTAAGTTTAGACATTCTCCAAATTTCCATGTCTTTATTTGCATAAGACAATAACAAGAGTAAGCTGGAAAAAAACACTTAGATATTAGTGTTATTCATAGTTGTTAAAATCGTACTGTTCTCGACTTGAATCTTAAGCTTTGATCTGATTCAAACCAAACTGATACCACTTGGATGAATCAAAGAGGATCTGCAAGTCTGAATCAGTAGGTGAAGCCCTGAATCAATCAAGTAGTTTAGTTCACCATATTCTTCCGAATGCTTCTTTCCTACTTTAGCATTACCCCTGGTAACATCCTTCATTCCCTCCAACTCAATCAACTAAAGCTGGTTTGTAATGTCAGAATTTAGGTCTTTTTTATAGCAATATATGTCAATGACTCCTATTTTGTTTTTCTGATTTTCTAATGGAATATATCCCAATATTTGGCCTAACTGAACATTGTATGCACCCGGAGTCAACATGCATCAGGCAATATCCATAGTACAATACGTGGAGTGCAGCCACAGGATAGAAGCTTCAAAACCAATACCTCCTCTTCCCAATGTAGGCCTACTGCCAAATGTTACGTCCCTAGGGTAATTTCGAAAATATGCTTAATGGAAATAAATAATAGAACATCAGCCAAATATTGTATAACCTACATTATGCCAATATAACACTGGAGTTTTTACAGACTTGAATAAAACCAGCTATCGCATGCTTAGGGTATCACTATTTAGAAACCAATTCTTATGGCTGGCATGTTGAACAAGGCTACATTAAAAAGTTGAGAACCAACATAAAATCTGGTAAAGAGCACTAAGAATACATACTGTGATGGGACAAGGGGACTGTAGACAATGCTTGGATCCAGAATCTCACCAAGAACTAGTATTCCGCCACCATTGCCTTCCCCTTTCAAGCAATGGGAGAACACCCTGGGAGTAATCCCTCGTGAGGACAACTGCGATATGACAGACAGATCCTGTTGACCAAACCCAAATATTCCATCAATTGCTCTATCAGTCTTGATCAAGTCCCCAGACTGATAGGTGCTACACCTGGTTAATCCGAAGAGTCAAATGTTTAAGTCCCAGCCAACTTGAATCAGAGATGAAGATTGACACTGATTAAAACAACCACAATATAACAAGGAGAAGAATGTAAGAATTAAGTCCACAAACATTTAGGTTGAAAAACTTGGTTCTCCCTTGAACCCTCCTCCCGCCAACCTCCATCATCCTTTTTCACAGTTACCATTGCTAATCCTAATCTTCATCGAGTTACATAATTACCCGCGACAATAATAAGGTAGAATATCCTAACAGATTGGCACCACTGACACTTCGTCACAAAACATAAGTTAGTGGATGCATCCAATTAGGAGATGGATGAACACTGTTGTGATTGCTTACAATTTTCCCAACAATTAAGAAAATGCTCTTTTTTATACGAGGCTACTTCTTTCATTCTTCTGGCCAGTGTAGTCTCTCCATCTAGTCGTCAGTTTCAACTGCACATTGATACGCACCATGTTTAGAAGTCTTATCACTTACCCAAAAACAACTTCAGCGGAAGAGTTAGCTACCAAAGAAGCCTCCATAATTGTGTCAAAATAAAACAAATCAGCTACATAAAATCCAGATGTTCCGCTTAAATCTCCATACTGAAACGAATAACTACACTGATGACGTGGTTCAGAGCAGCCAGCTGCAGCAGTTTTAACTATAGAAGAACAAATTGGATCTGAACAAGAAACCAGAGAACCAGTAGTTGAGCTGGCAGCGTCAAAGAAACTGAGCTCGATCTGCATAAACGTAGCAGAATGAATAAATGGGCACACTTTAGATTACCTGATCATTTTATTAACATCACTAGCAAAAACAAATACTTACACCAAGTCCACTTGATATGGGGCAGTTCGTGCACGAACTGCAAGTAACCCACAAGACATCACTTCCAGTATCAATCTGCACCATGAATTCCTTCGGCGGGGAGCCCAATTTCACTTTCGTATAATAAAGCCTGTAGTGAAATTCAACAAAACAAAGAATATAGTCCACTCCATAAATTATTGAATATACTACAAGATAGCCATAGATCCACTAAGCTGAAGTTTGTAATAGAGAAAAAAGTAATAAAATTCAAAAACTCTTTACAAGGTAAATAAACAAAAAACAAGAGTTGAAGAACATAGCCAACCAACTCAATGCCCCGACAATTTAAATGATACCATTCAGGTTTTTTCAAAAAGAAAGTTTTGAATGATGAGCAGGATAAGCTTGAACTTTCCAGGTTTTCTGGGTTTCAACCAAGGTTTTCAAATCGTAAATTGCATCGAGAATTGGATTGGCCGTTTTCAAACCGTGAATTGAATCATATTGTAATAAATCGGTCAACAAATCTCAAAACTTATAAAATAGACATCCATGCATACATAGTTATGCATATGAAAAGTTTATGCTCAAAAACAAAAAACAAAAAGAGGTTTTAGTTGAATGACTACCAGTTTGTTTAATAATAAGAAGCTTGCTTGTATCACTAAAGATATAGGTTCACGGCTCTGAGCCACGCTGTGATTTATGATCCTACAAAACACAATCGACTTTGCAATGATCCATTTATTCAGCAAACAAGAATTCAGTTGATAAAAACTTAAAAGACATCCATTCATATAAGGTTTTATTAAACTCAACATAGACTCGTAACATCTTGTATAACTGTTGTTCAAGAAAAGTAGGAGGTTTTTTCAACAAACATCAAGTCCATCTGATTGGGCTCATATCATACTAGACTAACCTTTTTCTTCTTTTTGATCAAGGACTAACTTATTTTATCAAAATAGCAATAAATAATTCATGAGTAACAATTATTCAAGCTGTAAACATCCTTAGAATATATATTTTCAAATGAGTGAGGGAAAATTCTAAAAGAAAATGTTAAGAACTGGATCCTATAAATACTCTAATCACCAAACAATCAATGTTATTGGCATGGATATTGCATATATTCGAGCTAAACATTGTGAGTTTATATTACTTTACTAAAAACAAAAAAAAAAAAGAGAGAAAAAAGTTCTGGATTCATCGGATGTGATAGTTTCAAGAATCGAATGAATCGTAAATTGTGAATCGAACCATGAATCATATGATTCATCAAGATTCCATCCCAATCTCGATTCACATAATGATTCGTATTGTTTTTGCGTGAATCATAAATTGCATGGTTCTGAGAACTATGGTTTCAACAGCTATCAACAATATTCAGTTGTGACTAAGTGTTAAAATACTAAGAAAAACCATCTAGTACCCTCTGATGATAGAGTGCTTCATCCTGCATTCACTTTATCTATTTCAACTGCTACATCAGAATGTGCATATTCAGCTTAACTTGGCAAGACTAAACTATGAAATAAGATGCAAGATGATTTTCCAGCTAATTTTCGATCACATACGTTGACAACTAAATTTTATCAAAGTTTTCATGTTCAATCTACCATAGATGCCTAAATTTAGTAAATTGAGGCATATTCCAGTAATCGCTGTAGTTAATGCATATTCCAGTAATCGCTGTAGTTAATACAACAAGAAAATGTGCTCAATTCTAAAAACAGATTTATGTGCCAAATCTGTACTTTAGCAAGAGATATGTGAAGGAACATTTGAAGGTAACAGTATATGATTTTCATGGTGATGGTAACTCATATAGTATTTTATACTTCTCCAAAATTCAGATAGGAATCCTGCAGTGTCTCGCCCCGCAAAGTAAGAATCCTGGTTGCACCCAACGTTACCTAGAATGTGGATCATTCTGGCACGAGAAACGGGAACGGGAACGTGGTGCGTCCCCTGCCCAAATTATGGTACGATGAACGTAGGCTTCTACAAATCGAAGTAGTAGACTAAACTAAATTCAAAAGATGAACATCCAATAATTAGAGTGTTATTGTCTCGTTATTAATGTAAAATACATTCTAGAAGCATTATGGACCATTTTCTTGTATAGCTTATCTTGCTAAAGCTCCAATTTCACTAGTTTCTAAAGGAAAAATCTTAGGAATGCTTCGGATGGCTAGGTTTCCCGTTTTCGCATGCAGGTGTACCACATTGCTGAACATGTGTTGCATTCAAGAATGTATTTTCATTATATATGATCCTCTATATCATTATATATGATCTTCATAATCACTACTATTATTATTTTCCAGTATGTATTTTCATGTTGGTTGAATCAGCAATGAAGCACCGACTCTCCAAAAAGGCGCCGTATCCACGTATTGGACACGGGGACACACCGGGGACACGTATTGGACACACCACGTGGCGTGTCCAATAATTTTTAATATTTTTTGATAGGGGACACGGCTAGGGGTCAAAATATAGTATTTTTAATTTAGGGGAGTTAATATGAAATTATTCAAAATATTTGGGTTAAACTGTAATTATGCCTTCGAAAAAATTTATACAATTTGTGAGATTATTCATATACGATGGTTCATATAAAAAAATTATATATATGTATATTTTTTATACACGTGGCATATAACCCGCCGTGTCCGTATCTCTATTTTTTTAGAATTGCCGTGTTCTGTGTCCGTGCTTTGTTTTGAGCTTTTTAAGCATACATAAAACACAACATTTATAAAGCAAAAACCGAAACAGAACCCAAAATTAAACCGGTACCGGTTTGTACCATTCCAATAAGAAAAACAGTAACGTTACGCGGTGGCCGACGCTAGATTCCTAATGCGAGTGGGCAGAAGTACATGTGTTCATGTAATTCCTGAAGTAACGGCAAAATTCTTATCTTTCTACATCAATAAAATAGACATTTATATTTGAAAGAAACTTAAATTTGAAGAAAGGTTTATGAATGACGGAGGTTCTTTAATTGAACAAATTATGAGTTGCTAGTAATTACAGAGCATCAAATAGAAAGAGAAAGAGAGAGATTGTGGGTTTTGATGGGAGTAGTACCCGACTAAGAAGGGATCAGCGGTACCGAGGACAGAGAAATCCACAACACCACCTTGCAATAGTCGGCCATGCCTTGCTCTGTCCCGAGCTCTGAGAACCTCCAGCTCGACCGTCTCGTTCGCCGGAAAAGCCCTCTCCAGACTGAGAAAACCCGCCGGCAATCCGCCGCCGTACGCCACCGCGGTGGCTAAGAAAGCCAACACCAGGAATTTCGCCAGCGTTCCGGCTCAACCTTCCCTCTCCGTCCCCAAAATTATTCACTCCTCTCTCACTCTCTCCCTCCCTCCCTCTATCCTTCTGTACATATATTTACCCACTAAACACATATAATTGCATATCTCTAGTCTCTGTCTTGGTGTATGTCGGTGCGTAGTCAAAAGTAGAGGACCCTGCTTTTCTTTTCTGGACCGCTTTTGAGAGAGAGAGAGAGAGGATGACTGTACATGTACACGACAAAGAGGAAGCTTTGTTTTCTTTTGTAAAGACAAAAGAGGAAGCTGATTTAAAGAAGTTTTTCATTGTTTAAACAAGGAGAGGGCTTCCCAACAGTGGAGAAGCACACAGTGCAGTTGTCTACAGTATCGGGCAGATGATGGGTACAATTGAATGATCGAACCTGTTACTTTGTAGAGTTTGTTGAGAAGATCGACCACGTCGAAATCATACTCATCAAAGTCCAATGAATATATGATCTAAAATTTATCTCCGCATTCCTCTCAGAAGTTGATTTTATCCAATATGCAAAGTTTACTTTTTCTCAAATAAAAATGTCCTCCGTTCAGATACTTATCGGACTCCGATCACAATGATATTGTACTTAGTCAATGTGTTTGACGAACTCTACAAGACAAACCATTTTTTCTGGTCGTTGAATTGAACCCATTATCTATCAAAATATGAACTAAAGAAACAATTCAAGATACTTTAAAAAAGGCAGAGGTTTTTAAAGAATTTATCTCTAAATTAAACATGGAGGATCATCATTAGAACAATCATACTTGCTAACCATTTAGCTTCAATCGCTATACATTGAACAAAAGTAAAAGCCTTAAGTAACTAACGGATCGTAAAAAGTCAAAGCAAACCCTGTAGCTACTTGTGCGAAAAAACAAGTAAGCGTAATGCCTCCAGCATAGTGTGTAGCCATCTTTTCAACTTTTGAGTGACCATCTTCTTAAACAAGTTTAAAGGGATGAAACCATTATCATTTACTAGTATTGTAAGGGGTGTTTTTGTGACAAGCCACTTAGTAGTATCTTATTGGTGCAACCAATAAGATAATTTAGAATTTGAAAAAACCTATCAATTAGGGATCACTTAAATCTATTTACCTATCCAACTCGAGCAGTATAAATCTTTTTTCCAATATATACAATTGTTGCGCATAACAGCAGTTCCTGCTACTGCTAGTACTAGTAACAGGCATTTTTGTTACTAAAAACATCAAAGGAAAGTTCTCCCTCATGGCCATGGGCCCAATGAAAACTCTTTGGCACATTTGCTTCACGACACAAATGGTTCAATATATGTCAGTTACTTTGATCGGTTTCATCAAAATTATACAATCACAATTAAATGAGATTAACCGGTGGATATATGGCATGGGTTAGCAACTTAGCATTGGGCACACGTTGTTGATCACAGCTATTGCATCAGATTCTATCTTCACATTGGACAGATGATGATTAATATAGTAGCAAGTTGTAAGCCATCTCCAAGTTCCCAAAATTCGACGACTAACGGAGTTTTGAAACCTCACGACTCAGTAATAATCATCCGGATCTCTGATATATAATCTCTCCGGGCCTCCGGCCAGCCAAAAAACCAAACCAATGCGAGAATTAGAAAAGGAATGAGTCACTGATTCAATTGTGATCAAACCAGAATCAAACCGTGATGACAATATTATGTCAAGAATATATTAAAAACACTACTATGTCCCCATTTATTAGTTCTTTTGGAATCTTTTTGTTGTGCCAAAAAGATTATCTCAATCTATGAGTTTAAACTTTTGCCCTTATTTTTTGAATTTAATTACTAGGAACAAGAAAATGTAATAATTTTTCTAAAATACTTGAAAGGGTAAATAGAGAAAATGAAAGTATGATAAGTGAAATGATGATAATTTCTTTATAAGTATGAATATTCAAAAGAGTCCAACAAATGAGAACGGATGGAGTATATACTAAAATGAACATACAGTATCAAATAATAATTGTATAGAAAGCTTGAAAATGTAAATGTATTCTTTATTATCTGAAGTGAAGAGGAGGAGTTGGGCTACAGAAGCAATTTGCTCATTACTAGCTTCATGATTTATAAGCCTTTCACCACGATTTTTTCAATTTCTCAAGCCATTAGTAGCCAACAATGTCTTGTTTTCACCTCGTGCAAATAATTTACAATAAAATCAAAATACTTTGGCAAAAGCACTCGAATAGAAGTTCTACTCCCTCCATCCCGCCATAAATGTCCAGCGTGCAAATCAAGGCCTGTAAAAAGATACATTTTTCTCATAAAAAGAATCAACTTTTTTTCATAGATCAATAGATATCAATGTACTAAGTTTGGCATTTTTAACGAAAAAACATTTTTTTTAAAGACTTAAGTTTATGCGTCAGACATTTATTTACGGACGGAGAGAGTAGGGAGTATATTGAGAATCAATCTCAACGGGTTATAAAAAAAAATACTGTAAATCAATTTCAACCATTACAATAACTTGTCTTTTAGTGTGGATGGGGGCTACACCTTTTTTTTTTTGGGGGGTACATAGGGGCCTACACCATTGTGTCTTGTAAATAGGAGATTCACAATGCTTGAGTTCACATGTGACAGCCAATCGATTGCTTGGGCTAGGCGAGGTAGTGCTCCCATGCACCACTTGTCATCATGCGCCAGCTATGGCATTATTGCGATAGCAGGTAAGTGTCTACTTCAAAATTTCATTCCGGATTAGTTATTGCGGTTTGTTGGTTCAACCGTATGGTTCTAAGTTTCTTACATTAGGACTTTGTTTGTTTGGATGGAAAATATTTTTCGATAAAATATTTTACCTTTTTTTAGATATTTAACTGTACATCATAAGTAAATTGTTTTCTTCCGTAAATTATTTTTGGGCTATGGGGAGAAAATAACTTACGGAGGAAACTCCCGTAAATCATTTTCCACCGTTATTCACTTATATTAAAACTAATTACATTCAAATTACCAAAACACACTAACATCAACCAACTAATTAAGAGTAGAATACCAGCAATTGCCTTAAGTCAACTAAAAGAAAATGAAATGTTGGTAAGTCTTTAAAATGAACCAACTAAGTATACCAACTCCTAAATATGTTAAGATAGTTTGACCAAATAAAATGCCAAAGATAATTCCTAAAACTATTGAATTGAAATGAGGCAGTAAAAAAGCAGTAGCAGCAGCATGGTAGCAACCAAATTCTGATGATTCTATCATTATCTTGGCAGGAAAGGAAGACTAAATATTACGGTGGATTTAATAAGAGCAATAAATTAGGAAAGTAGTTGACTAAGAGGCTTCTATATTTATTTGGTGAATCATAATTAAATTATACATGTAATATATATACATATATGTTTATTATATGGTTCGGATCGTTTGGAACCATAATTGCAAACGTGAATCCACAAATCAAACCATATAACGCGGTTTCTAATTTTTTTAAACCATGACCAAACCATATTAAAAGAAAATTGAACCAAATCTTTCGGTTTGGATTGGTTTGGACTGGATTTGCGGTTTGACAGATTTTTTGCTCACCCCCGAGTGATTTCATGTACCAAACATTTCCATATCAATCCATCCGATATTTTTGTTTTGCCAATAGGATAGGATAGGATAGGATTGGAGAAAGAGACTTTCATTTCCAGTCTCTTTTTTTTATTGAATATTGTAATCAATTTCATGGGAAAATAGAAAATTCTCTCTCTTTCAAATAGATAAAAAAAATAGAAAAATATTCGAAGTATCCTTCTTTGACCCGTGGAAAGATATACTTCGGAGTTTTCAATTCATTTGAAGAAAAAGGAAACATAACAAAGATAACATTAAAAGAAAATATGAAAAAAAAATTAAATTGATTAATCAAATTCTGATACCATAATCGTTTCGTATACTAGAGTTTTAGTAGCGTGCTACGCACGTTTTGTTATGCTCGTTGGTTTTATATTTTATGTATTTTTGTAGTTTTCTTTTGTTTTTATGTTAGTATACGTTGAAAATGTTGGGATGTTTTAATTAGTACATAGTTGAACCCAACAATAGGAAGAGTGAACTGAAGATGCAAAGAGATCAAACTGTACATGAAAGTATTCTATCTATAGGCCTTTGTATAAATTCAATATACAGATGTGTAGAACAGCAAAATAAGTTTTCAATGTGCAGAATAGCATTTTTTATGTTTCTATTGCTGTGATTCAATATGTCAATTGGAAAAATTGAATTTTGAATTTGAAAAGGAAGTAAGTTTAATGTGATAAAAGTTATCTTACACTTTGTAAGAATAAACCATCTAACTGATCAGTTGGAGTGCAATTATTTCTTTGATCAAGAAATACATATGTAATTATGTGCTAATGCATGTAGACAATAGTGTGATTCTAGAAAGAAAATGAATTACAAGAATATGAACATAGTATTGCAGTGGTTCCTTCAGCAGAGGAAATACTAAGCATAATACATAGATCATCATCCTGGTTTCATGTAGTATTATTTGGTTTTTTCAAAGCCATTCATATATTTTCTCTAGTCCATTGGGATTTAGAACCAAGACTCGAACTATGGTTTGTTTTAGTACTCCAACTAAAATCAAATCTCCAGTACATAGTTCCAAAACTTCCAGAAAATCTTTGAACAATGGATAATAGAATTCGTCATTCACAATAGGAATAAGCCAACTCTCCATTCCCATGACAAATTGAATACTTGTATTACCATTGTGTATTCGGAATACTTCCATTTGCTGAGCAAATACCTACGATATATTAGATTGTATGATGAGTTTTTCAAATAGATAATTTTGAATTCGGATAAAAAAAATCAATGTTTATGTGAAACAAACCTGATTAATAGAAGTGGCTTCACTGCAAAGATGAGCAAACTGAAAGTCATAGTTGATATTTGTGATGGTTGATGGTGCACATGAGGTTGAGAGATAATCTAAATTGACAATAGCAAAGAGTTAGTATAGAAGTTAATATATTTGAATAATGTAAAGAAGTTTGTGAATAAATGTAGTTGTAAATTTGTTATGCTTACCAAAGTCAATATTTGCATAGCTGAGTTGATCAGTTGTTTGAGCTAAATCATGATGAACCTTCCTTAAATTCTCATCTAAAACAATGATGTGGAAAATCCATTTTTTTTAGCTCCAAAGACTATGCGGCATCCTGGTCAAAGTGTTTTGTTTATCCAAAAGTTATCCCATCCGGCGCAGAAATGGTTATTAGAAATGGTTATTTATTGTACGAATAGGCCAAATTTTGATTCCATCTATGAGTAAGATCCAAGCATCTTTGTTAGCACCTTTGAAGATTTGTTTGTATGCTGTGGGAATGTCCTATAATAGGTCGAAGGAAAATTACAATGTATATGTGATTAGGATTAATCTATATATTATTGAACAATGTGTAAGGTAGGTATTTTCAGAATAATATAAAACAAACCGCAGATTCGGTAGGATCTTCGGTATTAATCGTCTTGACAAACCAATAACTTTCATGATCTACATTGTGCATAAAAGATAACTATTAGGCATGTTATTTGAAACCAGAGAGGTGTTAGCATTTTGTTAAGGGTAATATAAAAGAAAAAGATTAATCAAATTTGTACTTACTATCTTCAGCCAGTGATAAGAAAGATGAATAAATAATTTTGTTAAGCCATGCATCAATATCACTTTGAGAAGTCCATTTCCAGACAAGGCCGATGTCTATTGTTTTACTATATGTTGCAATGAATGCAGGGCATGCTTCATATAGTAAGTCTTTAGTTCCTGCACTTGAACATCTAGCAACTGTTTGCAATTGACCATTTGTTGTTTCCAATGAAACAGTTCCAGTCTTTTTATCAAAATGTGGACACACAAAAGGTGTTTGCAAGTCCATTGTTGAAGTTCAAATTTACCCACCTGTAGGAAATTGTGATATTGAGGTTGCCAAAAAAAATAGGTAATGTATAAATGTATTTTAAATTAATCAATAGCTGTGTATGCATGAATGTAAAGTCAAGATCCTTAATATATGATTATAGGAAGTTGGAAGGAAGAATTGATTTTTTTAATGTACGTAATAAGGTTGTTTGGAATTTCTTTTCCCCGTGAATTGGAATTGTGGTGGAAGAACGAGAATAAATATATAAAAAATGATTATAAATTAAAATTGTATTAATCAAAGTTCTGGAATGCTATGGTTAGTCTAATATAAATAAAAACATTACAAATACAGGTAGATTTGAGAATTAAAATTTTAAGTATATAATTCTGAATATTAAAAACAGCCGTTTGTGGTTTGACATGTAAGAAATTGATGTTGAAATCTCTAAAATGTTGAACTTGGAAATAATTTTAGGAATTATGTTTATAACGAATAATAGAGGAGAATATGTGAATTTTGAGTTGATTGAAACAAAGTAGCATGTCAAATTGGGCGAAAGATATGAAATCTACAATGGAAATAATCCATATTGATTTAGAAATTGGACCAAGTCAAACGATATATTAGAGATTGAATTAAAATTCAGAGGTAATTTCGTTCAAGAACTGAGTTCCCTTTTAAACCCTAATTTTGAATTAGTTGAAGAACCAGCAAAATCGAAGTTAAAAATTGGAGGAAAAAATACCTTGTATTCTTCTTGTTTTGAATCCGGAGTAAATGAAAAGGCTTGATCGACAGGAATTATAAAGGGGGAGTTGTAGGAAGAAGGTGGGTAGAGATAAGGAGAGAGGTGTTGATGGAAGAAGAATCGAAGGATTTGTAGTCGACGATGGGTAGAGATAAGGAGAGAGGTGTTAGGAAAAAGAAGATTTTGTAAAGGAAACAAAAATAAAGAAAAAGGTAATTATTTTGTTTTAAAAAATGGATATGAAATTGTAATTTTATTTGGGACAGATCGAATATTTGTTTTGAGTTTTGTTTGTTTGGTAGATTTCTGTATTATATTTTATTATTAGCTAGTTCGTTTGGTTTTGGTTTTGGTTTTAGTATTGTTGATTTTGGTGTAAAATGACTATTTTGGTTTGGTGCGTCTTTTTTTTGTTCTTTTTTTTTTTGGATGAACAAATTATAAATGGTACTGCGGTATTGAATTATTTAATCCCTGGCTAATGTGTGGTTAATAATATCTATTTTGTGCAATGTTTTTTGTTGCTTTGGTTTAGAATATTTGTTTGGTCTGCAAAATGAGGGTCTAAAGAAGATACCTTTTTTTAAAAGGAAAATTTCAAATTTTTTCATATATTAAAAGAACTTATCGTTATTTAATAGATTGTTGAAAAAGTTCTTATTTTTCCTTTCAAATATTATATTATTTTTATGTTTTTGTTTTGTGGACTAGACAAATTTTATGGCACGGAGGGAGTAATTTTTTGGGGTCATAAGGAAATTAATACTACTGTAGAATAGAATTCTGGAACGAAGGGGTGAAAAAGTGTTTTTCTGACCATATTGGTTGTAATGTTATCGTAATAAACTGTGGGGGGTTGTGGAGTAATAATGTTTGTATAAATTAATTTGGTTTTTTCGATGAGTGCCGATTTTTTCCCGAAGCTCTAGCAAGGGAGGTATGTTCAAATATTTCAATAGATCAGGATCTTTGCGATTTTGCGTATTATTCGTTCGTGTGCGTTTGAGTTTGTGGGATTCTGATTTGGTCGGCGAGTTTGGGTTTTCGATTTTGGCGACGGCAGTGCAAAATCGTTGGGTTCCATCTGGGTTTTGCGATTTGAGAGAGAGAGAGAGAGGGAGAGGGAGAGAGAGATGGGTATACCTGGTGATGGGGTGTGGTGGCTATGCAGGTGTCGGAGATGAGGGATGGTGGTGGCGGTGAGTGTTTTTCTTTCCTTCTTCTTTTATGTTTGGTTTATGTGATGTATACTTTGTTCTGGCTTAATTCTTCTTTGTGAATCTTTGGCATATAATCTATGGAATCAATCTGTTTGGAAGAACGTAGTAAGGTGATTTGTTTGTGTTAATTTTAACAACAGTGCTGATCTGTTGTGTAATTGCTATGTATTTTTCCATTGCAATGTAGAAATTGGTTATATGCATATTGTTGTATTTTGTTTTGGGCTCTTTCGTTTGTATGTGTTGGTGTAGTTCTTGTGGATATAGGTTTTTATTATATTTGTGTTTGGTTTTTCTTCATTGCATGTTGGGCTATTTAGCAAAGCAATGTGGGTATGGAATGTTTGTAATAAAATTGGTCATAGTGTTTTAAGAATAATGTTTATTTGAAGAAAATAAGATAGGAATATTTTTTTGCATGCTCATTTATTGTAAAAGGTTACTAAGAGGCGTTTAGGTGTTCTTTTCTATAAATGTCACTGAAATGATAGGCTTACTGAAATTCATAGGCTTATTGAAATAAAAAAAATATAGATTTTGTTTAATAGATTTTGACGAGATGTATCAAACCTTGTAAAAAAAATAGAATTTTATTTTTGTAAGTCCATTATTTTTAACTTTGGAAATATATGTTGTAAGTGGTTATTTTGAAAAAGTGGATCAAAGCTTTCACACACTTCTATTATTTTGTTAGCATTAGTAGGGGTTGTTATTGTATAATTGTTTGGTTTGTTGGTTGTTTTAAGGTTTGTTGTGCTTGGTTGTAACCTCTAGGCGAACAAATAATCTTTTTGACTTCATATACCTATGTCACACAGGAGAACAAATAATCACTCATTATGGAGGAATATTACTTTTGGCTTGGTGGTTGGTTGGTTCACGTTTGTTGATCGATGAGTCTGATTTGTGGTGGGTCTTCACTCAGGTTGGATGAAGGGATAAAAAACGGAACAAGTATCAACTCTCTTTCTGGTTTTAGGATTCATCATTGCTCTTATAAGTTTGTAGAGTTTGTGAGTGAAATTGCATATAGTGGTTGAATTTGGTCAAAAGTCATAGTACTTCGGCCAAATTTGGTAATCTCCAGATTTGGAAATGAGGAAAAGAGACATGATTTGCGTACGCACTAAAAATGAAATGGAAAAAGTTGATTTCTGGATGATAGATGTCAGTCACCTCACCAAATTGGAATTTCCAAAGTGGTGGCATGTTCTATGTATGCATGTATCATAATTGGCATCTTCTATGTAAGCTGATAATTTTAGTTTACTCAAATAAAAAATGGGGAAAGATTATAAGGAGGATGGAAATTTTCTTGTGTAACCTATTTGTTGGTATAATGTATTTCCAACTCAATCTTGATGGTGAAACATCCCTTTTCCTTGTATGAGATCATAGCCAAGTAGTTTCTCTGGCCACATTTCGTATATGTACATGGGCATCATTATTGTATAAAGTGTATAAACATGGTCGAAATTGCTGATCCACTCACCCAAATCTTGGGTTATAGCTATTGTTTTACTATTCAAGCTTTGTAAACTTTTTTCCTTACTTGGCATGTGACAGGATGAGAAGTATTGGCCTTTAATGCCTCCTTAGCCATCTATGAAAAATGACCCTAGACAAATCGTTTTTCATCGTTGGCGAATTTTCAAATTACTATTTTGGGTTTTCGGACTTTTCAACAATTTCGTTTGTGTCCCCATTAAAGTTACGTTCTTTTGTCCTTATGCGTCCGGTATTCTAAGGTTTGTCTAGGGTTATTTTTGTCTTTTTAACTTTTCAGCTCTGGCAGGTCACGTGTGCCTGTCTCCCTGTTTCTCTGTAACGACCCGACCCAGTTGACCTGCTAACCATTCGCCTAACCACGTGGCTCAAAAGGTTAACCTCAAGTTATACAGTAGCTAGTCGGATTTCGTTATATATTACTTCCATTTCAATTTCCCAGCCGATGTGGGACATGGGGTCTCACAATCTCCCCACCTTATGATCACTACAACAAATTATAGTTCTTGCTACAAAAGTAATTCCTACAAAATTAATTTTGTCACAATATATTCACTTGTTGTGACAAAATCTCATTTTGTAGCATCAAGCCACATGAAGTAGAGTTATTGTGACAAAATCAATTTTGTTGCAACGTTTTGTCGCAACAAGTATGGTGGGAAACTTTCTTGTGACGTAATAATTTTGTCACTATATGTTTGTCACAACAAAGGTTTATTTTTGAAATATCGTGACGAACTCGTTGTCACAAAAGTATATTATTCTTACTACAATTTATTTTGTTGCAAAAGGTTTGCGATTGCACTTATGGGGACAAAAAAAAATTCGTGGCACTAGTATAGGTACTTGCAACAAAATTTTTCGTCACAATAGATATTGTTATTGTGAAAAAATTCCATTTGTGGCAACAAGATTAAAAGGAAGACCTATGGTGACGATACTAATTTCGTCACGATAGTCAGTCACGACAACTATGGCAGGAATCTTATAGTTCTTGGCGGAATTGAGTCTTGCTACATTGTATTTCTGTCACCATTAATTTTTGGCATTAAAGTTTAACTATGGAATATTTTGTCGCCGATAAAAAAAATGGAATTTTTTTCACAATAGGAATTATAACTATTACGACAAATTATTACTCTAGTTAACGATCAGTCAACATTTAATTCCTTGAAGGGGAATATACTATTGCTCGGCATAAAAAATAAACATAATCGCGTACTGGTAGTCATAGGGAAATCCTGCAGTGCAGCCCGCAAGATAAGGGTTGTAGGGCAGCCGATCTGGTTATCCAATTTGATGCCAACGACTTGGATTTAATCCAAGCTAATATTGATCCGAACTGTTCAGTGTTTGGATTAAAATCTGAGTTGTCCATCACCAAATGGATAAGACGGATTGCCCCCTACAGCTCTGCAGTGTGGGCTGCATGACTACAATGATTCAACGAATGAATTGCGTCTCTAATTTGGGGGTTATGATACCTTATGAACTTAAAATTTTGCATGTCTTATGTTATTAATGGACTCAACAAAATGAACGGTCTTGATTGTATAGGTTGTATTGCGAACATGTGGCTACTACACATTCAACTGGCAACACAAGATTTATCATATCACATAGGTCAAATGTACGAATACTCAACATCGTCGGTTATTTGATTTTGGGAACCGACTATCTGAAACGTTAGGATTTTATATCTTACCGAGCATATAAAAGCCAAATCAGTCTTGTCGTCGTACACATGATTGTGACACGTTTAGTGGGTTCACATGCATTACACCCTAACCACTTGTGCCCCATCGAGGCATTCATTTGCGATCTCAACCATTTATCTTACACATAGTATGGATAAGATCATTCATACAAACTACAAAATATAATTGTATAGTGGCAGATATATGATTCGATGGCATGAGTGATTCTAAGAATGAAATGTGAATTGATGAATGGGGTGTTGCTACCCGAACGACACAAAATTCTGCGTGAATAACGTCGTGAATAGACACGACATAATGAACGGTGTTGGTCATCAAGGTTGTCTTCAATCATGTGGCTACTATATATATATGCATTAAACTTGCAGCATAATACTTAAGTTCAGATCACATAGGTCAAATGTATGAACACGTACTCAACATCAATCATCTCTTTAATTTTTAGAACCGTCGTTCTAACTGTTAGGATGGAGTACATCTTACCAATCATATATTTGTCTCACAAAAACAAAATTAATCGAGTATCGACATCCACATGATTAGGACACATTTAATGAGTTCACATTCATTACACTGTTATGGTGCCCCACTTGTCCCCATGCTTTCATTTGCAATCTGAACCGGTTATCTTCTACATATTATGGAGTAGATTGTTCGTACAAATATAATAATTAATTGCAGAGTAGTCGATATATCATTCGATGACATTTGTGATTATTAGAATGAAATCCAACCTGATAACTACGTGGGGCCCGCTATGTGGTCCTACACAAATTGGAACTGTTTATGAATTTTAAATTAATTTTTTTTTGGTTGTCTATTAAAAAATCAGCTCAATCTTATAAGTTGTAATTATAAATGCTTGATCAAATCTTTCAATTTTCTTTGGAAATTTCAAATCCTAAATGAAGAAAGTTTTTTTTGAAGAAAAACTATGAATGAAAGCACCTGAATTTATCTAATTGAAATTTGAACATGATGTTTTGTTCAAGACCACCCGGAAACTAGTGAACAACCTGGAGTGGCCTCCCATAGCCATTGGTGCATGATACTCCCATGATTTTAAAATATGGGTGCCATATTTTGAACCTATGGGCGACCAACTATTTTCAAAATTTCTCAATACTAGGGGAAAAAACTTTCGTTTGCCTCTTTTGTTTTGATTTTAGCGGGCTACGGAAATTCGGATTGGCGGGATACAAAAAACAAAAGGGAAGTGCTATGTTTGTAACTGTTCTATGTAAAAATAAATCCAACTCCTATTTCTCTTCCGTCTTCAAGCAACCTTCTTCTCTATTGGCCGTTCGCCGGCATACCGGGAAGCCCAACTCTCCGAGCCGACTTTGTAGCAACACCGAAGCATCGCAAGCTCCCCAGGTACATCTTTTCTACCACTTTCCGAATCTCCCTCCACCCATTTCAAAACCAAAATTGAAAGGTTTGCCCTAATTTTCTTACCCTGTATCTTGTTAAATGTATACAGGTTTGCCGTAATTTTTGTATTTCTTTTTTCTGTAAAGTAATTGTATTTCAGATATGGGGTTTATCACTCGAATATCGGTGCCCCTGATTTCGAAGTAACTTTCTATGATTCTCAATTTCACACTCGCCATTGGTATTCAATATTTATATTTCTCATCCGACGTTCTCTTTTGGGATATGTTCTTTTTGGTATGAGATTCGGATTTCATATTTAAAATAGGCTTTCGGGCTTGAATGACCTGTTGTTTACAATTTGAAATTAGTTCTGATTTTCGTGGGATTTTTATGCCGAATGAAGAAACTACCCATTTAGTTTGGATTTGACAGTAACCTGTATATTAAAGTGTATTATGGGGCTTTAGAACTCTCACATTTCACTTCCCAATTTGAAGTTTGACTGTTCATTTGTTAGTAGGGGGAGAAACTATGGGGGAATTTAAACTTCAACATATGAGAAGTGTACAAAGCCTAATGCTACTTCATTGGTGGGGTGAGTTGTCGTCTTTGTGAACATTCATTTCACTTGAGATTTTAACTGTGTTCCCATTTCTATTTGCATTCTATGTGTTCGATAGAATGCTAGAGAACATTATACCTTCACCGTGCAGATATTTTTTGCTTCCAAAATCTCCATACCCTCCTTTGAAGGCTCTTTTCAATCATTTGATGCCTTAGGTCATCCCATCCTCCTTCCCCTCACATCCCAGTTCTAATTGTGTCTATTCAGGACATTTTGGAGGCCTTCTTTTGGTATCTAGCCTTGGAGCATCAACCTTTAATATTTCACTTAATTTGGTTTATGTGCTTTAGAAAAGCCAACACTTACAATGATTCCACTAGGATTGTTTTTTTGGTAATAATAGAATTACGAGTTAATGGTTTAAATTTGAAAAACAATTGCGATTAACAATTTCGATTTAGCAAGTTTTTATCGTTTGAGTGTGCCATCACAACAAAGTGATTCCAATTTGTTTAAACTTTAACATATTGCAAGCTATGTAATTGTGATGGAGTCATCTTTGATTCGTTGTGTTTTTACATAGTTGGTATTTCATTTCATGGTTGTTAACTTAAGTTAAGCTTGACTCTTTTTATTGCAGGTGGTTGAAATTTTGAAGGATGGCTACATGTTGAAACTGATCGTTTGCAAAGAATTCAAGTCTTTATATTGTAATTGGTGTCCTTAGGTTTTAGTTCAAACAATTTTTTATTTTTCTTTGTAGTATTTGAGGCAATCATCATATTGTTTATGATTAGGATAGATGACTATTTCATAGCTTGCTTTGCTTGGAATCTCTTTTATGCAAATGTCTTCTTAGGAAATACTTGTTTAACACGCACTGTTAATTTGTGTTTGGTGAATCGAAGTTATGAGATTGCTAATTATGTACAGCTTTTGCAACTAGCTTGTGAGTTAGTCATGAACTTGTATAGTTGAGACAATATTTTTATCAATGGAAGGTTTTGGTAAAATTGTCTAGCACGTCCATCGCAAACTAATTGTTACAAATGGTGTGTCTTGACATAACTTTTTGCGACAAACTTGTTTTAATGGAGGTGAAATTAATGATGACATTGCGACAAAATTATTGTGACCATAGATCCAATACTTCTCTGACGAATGACTATTTTGTCACCACAAACTTATAATGACGAAATTAGACTACCACTTCTAACAACTTTGGTTCGTCTCAATAACTTTCTAGTCACAAAACTTGAGTTTTTGCGACAAACTCGTTTGTCACAATAATATTCTTATACCTTGTATGAATATTTTATTGTGACAAACTTCAATCTAATGGCAACAAAAGGATTACATATTGTGACAAAATATATTGTCACTACTATTGAAACTTTTTGTGACAAACTCTTATTGTCACTATAAATTTTGGTTTGTTGTAACGAGTTTGAGATTTTGTCACAACAAACTTATTGCTACGGGCTTATTGTGACAAAAGGCCGACAAATTTTTTTTGTCACCATTACGTTATTGTGACGAAAAACTAACATGTAGTGACAAAAATTTTTGTAGCAAAATCTAGAATTTGTTGTAGTGGATGCAACGTCCTTGTTGCATCTTTTGGCCCAGCAACCTTCCCCTGGTGGCCATAGTGTGGCACTTAGCTCTGTACAGCACATCAGTGTGCTCGTACCAGATTCTAGAGGTGGTCCCCACCATGTAGACCAGAGTTGTGCTCTAATACCAACTGTAACGACCCGACCCAACTGACCTGCTAACCATTCGCCTAACCACGTGGCTCAAAAGGTTAACCTCAAGTTATACAATAGCTGGTCGGATTTCGTTATATATTACTTCCATTTCAATTTCCCAGCCGATGTGGGACATGGGGTCTCACATTCTCTGTGTGCAAAAGACCCTAGCTCCCTTTCTCATATGTTGGTTGCTTTCTCTCTTTCTCTCTCTCTATCTGTCTTTCCCTTGATCAATGCAAATTCATTAGGAGCAGAGAATGTAACCAACTTTTTCCGCCGTCCTCGCTCCCTATTATCCTCGTCCTCCTCTCCTCTCTCTCTCTCTCTGTCTTCTTTTACCCAACCTCAGCACAGCACAACCGACAAAGAAATATATAAAATAGCACAATTTGAATTTAAGCACAAATATAATATATTTAAGTTGTTTTATGGTGTCATGGGCCTGATGTACAATATATTACAAATAAAATGTAAAAATAGTCTTGAACAAGGTTAATTTCTATAGTCTTCAGTTTGAGTTCAACTGGGTCAAAATATAATTTGCCTCCTTATTTTTGCAAAAGTCCTTGATATTGGAGATATGTCTAGTTTTCCTTTTTAGAATGGTGAGATTTTATGCCATCTTCTGTTTGGTCTTCCATTTGTTCCTCTTGAGCTAGTTTTGATTTCGAGGAAGCTTCATCCTAAAAAAGTTGTTTCTATGCTTTTCTTGACAACGTAGAACCTAGCAATGGAGATATTTCGTTGTTCTCTGCCACTGCTGCTGGATATATGGACTTTACAGTGAATCCACACTGGCTTATTCCTCCAAAGTTATAGTCATATGCTTTAAGATTGATGTCACAGTGCTTACGAGTCGAAAGTTTCTGTAGCACAACAGCTGTGTGATGATCCTGTTTTAGAAAATATGGGAAAAAGAATAATGTTAATTTTTTAGCATTTAATCAGGTATTTTTAGATTGTATATGTATAGATTCTGTATAATTATATTTACTTACATTGACATCAATTTGTTTAATCTCTGGAACAGTGATGTTGAAGATGTTTTGTGCTTCCTTGTCAAATATAGTTGTTGTTATTGACCCTGTTGAATCTAAGATTTCAATGTCAAATTTGAGCCTGCATTATTGGCAATTGTTATTTGGTCAGCGTTTCAAAATTGAATATGCATAGTACTGGATTAATGATTATTTAGTGTTGGTTAATTGTCTTACATTGGCATTGGAGGCACTTGTTGGTTGCAGTGATTGCACCACATCGTATGCATCCGTTGCTCTTTTACATTTTGGACAAGCAATGACGTAGAATTGCTGATTGAAATTTGTCACTCTGATGTGTCGTTCAATGCTTGGGAATTGGGGCTTGCATTTATACATAGTAATTAATTTCGTATGCTTATTATATAGTTTTATGAATTCTGGTATAGACATACCGTATCAACTGTGGTTGGTAGATTTGCAATTTTGGTCATTACTTCTTTTGGGGGTTGTAATGCTCTGGTCATTGCAGTTTGGCTATTGTTGTTGTCTGGAAGTGCTTTTATTGCAGCAGCATTAGTAGTGCACCTATGCAGGAGATATAAGGTTAGAATTAGCTATAATTTATAAAATGTTAGTACAGTAAACTTTTTGTTTCAATTTGAAAAATGAATTTATGTTAATGTTACATTTAGAAGTGTTATTTCGAAATATAGAAATTGTGAAGTGTACTTCTTATGAAGAAAGTAATGCGCAATGTTGTTTTTTACTTACCATGCCCGTTGTTCAGCTGCCTCAGTCAATGATGGATTCAGCATAAATATTGTTGTGAACCTTGTAGCGAGGCCTGAAGCTGTACATATTGAGAAATTGCTTTTGTTAGTGTCTTGAATAAAAGTATATCCTGATTTATATTCTTTTGAAATTTACCATAGTACGGTGATAGGCTATGTCACGTCCTCCATTTTCAACATAATTTATAAAGGAATTTCGTAGACAAATACCTCACAATAATCCGCACGGTACCCAAAAGATCATAAATTTCCCATAATCATACTCCAAGTCCAAAGAGTTCAAAATATTACATCGTTGGCTCAACGGCCCCAAATCAGAATAAACGTCAATTGTCAAGAGAGTTTAGAGTTTACAAATATCCCGTAACGAAAGAAATCATTACATAAGTTACAAATACATCTTCAAAAGAGATTTACAAAGATGCCTAGGTAACTCTACTGTGTTAGCTTTCAAAAGATGTGTCCAAAGTCCAAGCACCCCAGCCATGCTCGCTACTGACCTGAGTTAGTACCTGAAATGAAATAAGGCTTGAGCTACACTAGCCCAGTAGAAATTCTACGCAAACAATGTATGCAAGAGGAATGCGAGAACGATGATACGACGTGAACAAAAGGTAGCCAAGCAATAGACAATAACAATGGTTCAACAATCCAACCGGCATGACACGAGTTTTGAAACACACCTCAACCATTAACCATTTCCATTTCTCATGTGTCCAAACCGTGTCGCGTCATGTGTCACGAGCCGAAGCTCCTGCCGGGCCAATTAAGGGATCCCGATACCCCCTGCCAGGCACCTTACCCGACGGTAGGTCCTGAAAGTAACAACTATGAGCCGAAGCTCCTGCCGGGCCAGTTAAGGGATCCCGATACCCCCTGCCAGGCACCCACCCGTCGATGGGTCCT
>JAOTQK010000019.1:15445467-15460121 GCA_025642025.1 Rhododendron ferrugineum
GATTCTCTTGTACTTGGCGACCCTCTCGGGTCTTATGAAATGAAAGAGGCATCTTCTGACTACTTGGATGATCTTTACATAAACTGTGTCGACCCTGATGATGAAGGGATAGATTTCGATGGGAACATTCCCAAGGAAATCTGTGCCCTCATCGACAGGGAAGATGAAAGGCATGCTCAGCCATTAAAAGAAGAAATAGTTTCTATAAACTTGAAAGATGAGAACGATCCCCGGATGGTTCAAGTGGGCTCTACGCTTTCAGAAAAGGAGCATCGTGACTTCAAAGAGCTGCTTACTGAGTTCAGCGATATCTTCGCGTGGTCTCACCAAGACATGCCAGGCATCGATCCTGAGATAGTGGAGCATCGAATTCCTCTGTTGCCGGATGCTAGGCCTGTGAAACAGAAACTCAGACGGATGAGGCCAGATTGGGTGCAGAAGATCAAGGAAGAGGTTACCAAGCAAATTGACGCCGGTTTTCTCATGGTCTCTCAATACCCCACCTGGGTAGATAACATTGTCCCTGTTCCCAAAAAGAATGGACAAATTCGGGTTTGTGTTGATTTCAGGGACTTAAACAAAGCGAGCTCCAAAGACGATTTTCTACTACCTCACATCGATGTGCTCGTAGATAACACTGCGGGGCATGCTTTGCTTTCGTTCATGGACGGTTTCTCGGGTTACAATCAGATCCTTATGGCACCTGAAGACCGTGAGAAGACCACGTTCATCACTGAGTGGGGGACTTATTGCTATCTGGTGATGCCTTTTGGTTTAAAGAATGCCGGTTCTACCTATCAGCGCGCCGCAACAACCATTCTGCATGACATGATACATAAAGAGGTGGAGGTCTATGTGGATGACATGATCGCCAAGTCAAAAACTCGAGAAGGACATGTCCCTGTGCTTAGGAAATTCTTCGAGAGGCTCCGTAAGTTTCGCATGTGTCTCAATCCACAGAAATGCACTTTTGGAGTTATAGCCGGTAAAATGCTCGGTTTCATGATCACCTCTCGTGGAATTGAGGTCGACCCGTCTAAAATCAAGGCCGTCCTTGAAATGAAACCTCCAGAATCTGAAAAGGGAGTGCGGAGCTTTTTGGGGAAGGTCCAGTTCATCAGCAGATTCATCGCCAAGTTGACTTTAACTTGCGAGCCGATGTTTCGCTTGCTCAAGAAGGATACCCCGTTCATTTGGACAGACAAGTGCCAAGCAGCCTTTACTTCCATTCAAAGTTATCTACAAAACCCGCCGGTTTTAATGCCGCCGATACCAGGGAAGCCGTTGATTCTATACTTGTCTGTGAGCCCTTCGTCCATGGGATATTTGTTGGCTCAGGAAGGAGATAAGGGAGTCGAGAAAGCCATTTACTACTTGAGTAAGAAGATGGTTGGTTGCGAAGAGCGCTACACGGCTCTCGAAAAGACGTGCTGGGCTTTTGTTTGGGCTTCAAAGAAGTTGAGACACTACATGCTGGCTTACCCGGTGAAGCTGATTTCTCGAATGGATCCTCTCAAGTATCTGTTTGAGAAGCCTGCGCTTACTGGTAAGTTAGCACGTTGGTTGCTCTTACTGGCAGAATTCGATCTTGAGTATGTCACACGCAAGTCTGTTAAGGGTCGCGCTGTTGTAGAGTTTTTGGCAGATCACCCTGTAGATGGGCCAGAAGATTCTGACTTTGCGTTTCCAGATGAGGAAGTGTTAACAGTTGTCGAGGATGTGTGGATCCTGTACTTTGATGGAGCGGCCAATCAGAAAGGTTACAGAATTGGAGTTTTGTTGATAACGCCCGATGGCTCTCATATTCCGCTCGCTTTCAAGCTCAACTTTGATGTCACGAACAACCAAGCGGAGTATGAGGCTTGTATTGTTGGCATGGAAGCTGCTCTCACTCTCGGTGTCGAAAAGCTCGAAGTCATTGGTGATTCTAATCTTGTGGTGTCTCAGGCCAACGGAGATTGGAAAGTTCGTGAAGACAAGCTGAAACCTTATCATCAGGACCTGGGAGACCTTATTTCTCGTTTTAACAAGGTTACCTTCACTTACATTCCCCGTATGAAAAATCAGTTCGCCGATGCTTTGGCAACTTTAGCTTCTATGGTAGAGCTTCCTGTGGGGGTCAGGCTCCGCCCCATTCTAATTGAGCAGCGAGATTTGCCTGCTTACCAGTACGTCAACGCCATCGATGATGTCGATGATGGCCTACCCTGGTATCATGATATATGGAACTTCGTGGAAAATGGCACTTATCCGACCGAGTCCACAAAGAAGGATCAAGTTGTCTTGCAAAGGATCGCAGCTCAGTATATCCTTTGTGGAGGGAAGCTGTACAAAAGGTCTCATTGTGGGATGCATAAACTTTGCGTCAACGACGCTGAGGCCACACGAATAATGGAGGAGATTCATGAAGGAATCTGTGGTCCCCATATGAGCGGTGTTATGCTCGCTAGGAAGATCCTACGACAAGGTTACTTTTGGTCCACTATGGAGTCACAATGTGTGGACTATGTGCGTCGTTGTCACGAATGCCAGATTCATGCCAATCTTATGCACGTTCCTCCTTCCAATCTGTTTGGCATGGCATCCCCTTGGCCTTTCTCTGTATGGGGCATTGATGTCATCGGCATGATTAGGCCGTCTGCTTCGAATGGTCATCGGTTCATTTTGGTGGCAATAGACTACTTCACTAAGTGGGTGGAGGCGGAGTCTTACAGAACCCTAACAGCGATTCAGGTTGCTCAGTTCATTAGAAAGCACATCATCTATCGGTATGGCGTCCCGCAGGCTTTCGTCTCCGATAATAGGTCTCATTTCAAAGGTAGGGTTCTGGAGCTCTTCGAGGAGTTTGGCATCCAGATCCATCATTCAACGACCTATCGTCCTCAGATGAATGGTGCGGTTGAGGCAGCAAATAAGAACATCGAAACGATCATCAAGAAGTCTGCAGAGTCCGCCAGGGACTGGCACGAGCAACTACCTTTAGCTCTTTGGGGGTATCGAACGTCAATTCGAACATCAACAGGGGCCACCCCCTTTTCTCTTGTCTATGGGATGGAAGCTGTACTCCCAATTGAACTGGAAGTACCGTCTTTGAGGATTATTACAGAATGTGGGCTCCCGGAATCTGAAAGGCTCAGTGGAAGGTTCGTTGAACTTATGCTCTTCGATGAAAGAAGGCTCCGTGCCTTATATCATGTCCAAGGATATCAGCGGAGGATTGCTCGAGCGTTCAACAAGAAGGTGAAGTCTCGGGACTTGATCGAAGGTGACATGGTTACAAAAGAGATCCGTGCTTCGGTTTTCGACATTCGAGGAAAGTTCCGTCCAAAGCGCTCAGGTCCTTTTATTATCAAGACCATCCTCTCAGGTGGAGCAGCTCAACTCATCGACCTCGACGGCAACGAGTTCAACACTCTGGTTAACCTGGATCAGCTCAAACGTTACTATCCCTGAGAGAAGCTCGTTGGGCCGTAAACCATAAGGGTAGGCGGTTCCAAGCAAAAATTAGAGCAAGCCTATTAGATTGAAAACCTATGAAGGCAGTCTAGGCAAAAAATAAATAGGCATTCAATCGAAGCTCGCTAGGCCGAAAACCTGAAAAGGCGGTCCTAGGCAAAATTTAGAGCACAAAAGGTGAGGTAAAATACCCGAGAGAACCTTTGCCTGAACTACGTGCTGACCTGATTCCCTAGCTTGGGATACGTAGGCAATCTCTCTGTGAGATTCGGTCACATTCTGTCAATTCAACCCCAGGTTCCCCGTTCCTGAGTGCAACTCCATTATTGAACGGCGTGACGGTCAACACTTGTATTCAAAGGGGAAAGTTCTTAATCTTTCGATTTTATTCAAACTACTACTTCTATTACACAGGCTGAGCAAGTCTTTATAAAAATAGTTAAAGCATAAAAACAGAATAAAGTGCTAGAGGCCTTAACAGGCTCACGGTTTATTCTAGATCATTCAAGTCCTGTCAGGTCTAGTCTATGTTTTGTCTTCTTGCAATGTCTTTGTGTAACCATGCTTTGTAGCGGCGCTTGAGTTTCGTGCTGAAATTTGGGTCTGCTCCACCGAGTTGCCTCAGGCCCCAGTTGTGTTCATACCCGGTCAGGTTTTGGGCTGTAAACGCCGGAATGTGAAAGGTCTCTTCCCCTGCTCGGACTAGCCCTTGGCTCATCCCCAGCTGGCGAAGAATACGACCTGGGATATAGAATGTGAAACTGGACAGCCCAGCAATCACCATGCGTTCGAAGCTTGCAGAGTTTGTCGCCATGTCTGCAATATCCAATGCGTCGTGCCTCCAGATAATTTCGTTCGGAGCTATCTGTTGCATAAATACGAGCCAATCTTCCTCTGACATTTCTGGATAAAGCATATCCCATTGGTGCATTCGGCCTGGAAGGTTTGGCCAAATGGCCTCTGGGGCCGCGATCAACCCAAGTTTGTCCGACAGCCATAGCTACATGAGCGAAAAGACAAGTAAGGAGCCATATAAAATTTGAGCGGAAAGACAAGAAAGTAGCCTTTATTTAACCTTAGCCGAGTGTCGAGGTAAAAATAGAATGTGCGAAAAACCAAAAAAAGGTGAGCTGAGTGAGTTTACCTGCAGTAAGAGTGGGCTACCGCTGAATATGGTAGTCTGGCCGCTTTTGACCAAATCTAAACCCATGAGTGTTTCCGCGAGGATCAACGGTACTACGTTTCTCCGTTCACCCATTTGTACAGCAACATGAACTAGTGAAGGATTTGCCCGCCCGTCTGGTGAGACTACCAAAAACGCGGCAAGCACGCAAATCGATAAGGCAAATCGACGCTTGGCCTGTCCAGTCATATCATCTCTGTCGCCTACAGGTCCGTACCATTCCAACAGGCGCATCACATTGATTTGACCGCCACTCAACAGCGTTTCAGCCCTTCCCCCTGAAAGATTAAGGTGGGTCCTTAGAAGGTTCCGCATGTTTTTCATGTAGGGTGGCACAACAATCCTGGCAGAAGCAAAGCCCTGAAGATAAGCCTGGAATTCCTCCATGGTGGGGCATAGCTCGTTGTCTCCGAATCGAAAGACATGAACATCTGAGTCCCAGAATTGCAACGCTGCGTTCAGAATTTCGGGTCGAAGCCTTATATTTTGGAGAAAACGGAAGGCGGCGAGCCCGTGAGATCGGAAGGATAGCCAATCCCCCGCTGTGAAGGTGTTCAACCAGGGACTGAGTAGTGCTGGTAGGGGATTTGCCATTTACTGGTAGCAGGCGATTATTGCCCCTGATAATATGCGTTCAATTCCCAGACGTGATCTTTATAGGCCAAGATTTTTTCCAAAATACTTCACATCCCTCCAAAAGGGATATCCATGTGTCCTACGAAGCCAACCCATATAATTGGGGTTTTACAGAATTGCTGTGCCACGGACGTTTGAAAACAGAGACAAAAAACCTGCCATCTTCCACTTTTCAGAAAAGTCCAAGCTGTTGGCTGTCTCAGTCACAGAACCATCGCGCGAGGTTTTGGAACCGTCGCGCGAGGGTTTGTTCTGTCGCGCGAGGAAATGTTTCAGTCGCGCGGGGTAATTAATTGCCTTTGATGCCAGGGACAAGTATAACACAAAGTGGGACGTTCTTTATTAAACAAGCTGGGCTTGAAAGTCGCACAACGGATTTACAAGAGCGGACAACAAAGATAAACATGTTCGGAGGCCCACCGGCTTACGAACTTATTCTCGGTACAGAACAGGGACCGTTACAGGTTTTCAGAAGAATCCCCTGCGTCTTGCTTCGACTTCGGCGTAAAGCCATCTTTTGTATCGGCTTTCCAGCCAGGTCCTAAAACCCGGATTCGGCTCTCTCATAATCCGGTTGTCCCAAAGATCTTTGTAGCAACGCAGATGCCATAAGTCAAACACGGGCAGCTCAAAGTTCTCTGCACCATAACGATGGAACCCTTGACTTCTTCCAAGTTGGCGGAGTACGCGTCCAGGAATGTAGAATGTAAAGCTGGTCAAGCCAGCAATTATCACTCTGTTGTAGCCGGCTGAACAGAGTGTCATCGTTGGAAGATTCAGCCACGGACATCTCCATACTATGTCCTCGGATTGCAGGTCATTCAGGAACGCAAACCATTCATCCACCACCAGCTCAGGAAACACCATCGGTCTCTCGACCAATTGCCTGGGAAACAGCTCATAGCTTGGTAAAGGAGCTTCAAGCGCGCCTAACTTGTCTAATAACCACAGCTGCACGAATATGAAGGCAAGTCAGGAGCCAGACATAGCCTAAGTATTGAGAACCAAAATGCAGAAAGACAGGCAGAATGTACCTGAAGCAGGACGGGACATCCGCTGAAAGAGTCCGCTTGGTCGAGCTTCACCATGTCCAAACCAAGAAGCGTCTCCGCCAGAACAATGGGCATGATGTTTTTCCCGGTATCCATTTGTGAGGCTATGTTCACCAGCTTGGGGCTCACCCTTCCATCTGCCGGAATCAACATGTAGGCGGCCAGTGCGCATATGGACAGAACATAACGCCTGTGAGCGTCCCCCACAAAATCTCCTAAGGCTCCCTCGGGACCGTATAACTCGATTAAGCGGACGGCATTGAGTTCACCATTTTGAATGATACTGGCTGTCAGTTCTCCCGGAATGTTGAGTCTCTCCTGTAGGATCTGCTCCATGTTTGCATAACAGGGTGGCAAGGCAAGAACGTTTAGGTTGGCGAAACTTGGAACATATGCCTGGAATTCCTCTAAAGTCGGGCACATCTCGTCGTAATCGAGTCGAAAGACATGCGTGTACAGATCCCAGAAGGCCAGTGCAGCTTGGAGGAGCTCAACGCACGGCTCTCTGAATCGAAGGTCACGAATCGAGGAGAGACACCGAGACCGGGGGTTCTCCCAGTCTATGATGTCTTCCATCATTAGCCAGGGATCGAGGAGTTCCATGAGCGAATCTTCCATTTTATGTGGGAGTGTTATCTCGGTATTGAAGTGGAGAGCATACATTGTGATGCTCCTAAGGCCTTCCTTTTATAGGCAAAGGTTCAAAGATGTTGTCCTCGTTTCTCGTGCCGGAGGACGGTCCCATGCCTTAGGTGCCCTCCACCTTGCCAAGCAAGGACATTCTCACCTACAACTTCAGGACATTACAGGACGTCCCAAAGCATGACAAGGCCTTTTTGTACTTTTAAATCATGACTTGGTCAACAAAATGCAGACTGGTGCAAGCAAACTGTCGCGCGACGGTTCCAAATCATCGCGCGAGGATCACATCGTCGCGCGCGTATTCCAAATTATCGCGTGAGGGTTTAATCATAGCGCGAGTGTTCCAAATCATCGCGCGACAGTTTGTCTGCAGTTTGACAGATTACAGCAGCTACTGATCTGTTTTGGTCAAAATCCGTTCCAGGGGTCTCTTGGTGCTTTAGATGGTTCCAACAAGTCACTATGGGTATATGCAACTGTGTCTAAGCGTCGGATTCAGAATGTCGCGCTTAACGAAGGTTTTGGACTCTCGACGGCCCGTTTCAAGTTCAAACTTAGATTTTGGAAGGTCAAATCTCGTTTTAAGTATTGTAGCCAAGTTTGGTCATGCCGTACAGGTCATATGGACCTAATGTGACTGTACGGAGGTGTCGGTTTCAGTTCGGGACATAATTGAGTCATGTTTCACATCTCGTGTCCATTTTTATGGTATTTTGGGCGTTTTCCGGTCTAAATATCGTTTTGGGCCGTTTTGCTCAAATCCGTTGATTGGCACAGGTCATATTACATGTCTATAATCTTTTAAGAGTCTTGGTTTTGTCCGATTTCAAGTATTCTGAGTTTTGGCCTATTAATGGCCGAAAAATCAACAATTCCTGTATCCTGGCCGTGTCCTAGGGTATTTTGTCTATTTTCTTGCGGGCTAGGCATTCTGGTACTCTCATATGTGTCTACAGGCCACTTCAGTGTGTTGTCAATGCAAGTATGGTATTAGCAGTGAACGTTTATTCCCTTTGTTTATCATACAAATGAATAAACGGTGAAAATGCAAGTTTTTATAACTACTAAAACCATGTCATGTCAAAAGCAAGAAAGAAGTACTCCAAGTACGGCACTCCGGCCAAAGCAAAAGTAATGTATCTACCAGGGCACACTCGCCCACCAAGTCAAAGGCACGCAGGCCTGTCAAGTCAAAAGCAAAAACAAAAGGAGGCTCAATGGTAGCCCTCAGTCTAGATATGTCTCCTCATCGTCACTACTCTCAATGTCTCTCGGGTCCTTCCTGTACGCAGGGTCGTCGACGGAGTCGTCGGAGCCGCTGCTGTCAGCCGAGTGCTCCTCGTCCTCATCTCCCTCTTCATCTCCCTCCTCGTCTTCGTCATCTTCTTCTAGGATTGTAGGCTCACCCCTCTTCCTCTTCTTTGTTGGCTCCTGCTGAGAGCCCTGTCGCCGCGTTATCAACTTGTACCGCTCCTCAGCTCGAACCACGGCCTCCCTCGCCGCCTGCTGGCTGGCATCTACGGGTAGAGGGTCTCTCGCCTGTCGTGGGGTGGTGGTCGGAGGTGTGATAGTCCGTGCCACCTTCTTCGGTGGTGGAGCACCCTGAGTGCTTTTCCTCCTCGGGGCCATCCTCCCCTGAACCTGCATTGTAAATTCAATTGGGCATTAGTACATTGTGCATATTGTATATCAAATGTATGAAAAGCAGGTGTGTGCTATCAGAAGTTATCTATCAGCTCTCAAGGAATGTATCGTAATTTGGGTGCATACTCATATCAGATATGAAAAGAAGGAATGTATCATTTTCTGGGAATCTATACCTGAGAACTCTGAGCAGTGGCTGCTGGCCGAGCTGGTGTCTGAACTGGTGCTGGGTAGTGTATCTCCAGGGGTATCCCGCTCGCCGCCCTTCTCACCAGGTTCTCCAATGCAAGCATACGGCGCACGGCTTCGTTCACCCATTCGACAGGCACCTGTACATAATTGAGATTATCAAGCCGTACAAGCCATGCAATCACAATGCAAAGTCGAAACAAGGAAAGCTATGTTTACCTGAACAGTCACCGGTGCAGGCTCAGTCCTAGCAGGAGCCAGGTATACCTCTCCCGGGTTCCCCTGTGCGTCCACCACTGCTACCTTCCATTGCATCTCCGGGGGTCCACCTCTCACTGGCCCGCTCAAGCCTCGCCTGACACGGCCCTCGCCTCCTCTCTGCCTCTCTCCTGCAGCTCTCCTCTCCTCAGCGGCTCCACTAGCCTGACTCCGAACCTCCCTGAGAGCCCGAACTCCGAGCGGACCCGCCAAGTGATCTCTCTGGTAGGCGGCATAGTCCTGCTCGGGTCGCAAGTAACGCGCCAGGTCGGTATCAGGCAGTGTGAACCTCTCCAACTCGGCCCGTGTGTACTCTCCGGTGTGTGAGGCACGAGCTGGAAGAGGTCCTGGCACTTGGAACTCAGAAAGGCCAAGTGACTGCCGAGTCACCCGGTCTCCCAAGTACCAATGCCAGCCGAAGGCTGACTCAAGCAGTACCCTGCTCCCTGTAATGGCCCTGCTCCTGGCCAGGTACTCCGGCTGTGCCCCTGCCACCTGCCAAGGGTCCCAATCGATCTGCAAATAAGATGAACAAGCAATATATGCAATTGATCAGCGACAGCATTAAAGTAATAAAAGCATGCATATGCTAGTTATGAAAGATGTTTTGAGTTATACCTGTGAGGCTCGCAGCTCATCCAAATACAGCCTGTAAGCGTTCAGGCTACCTCTCCCTTCCTTCTTCCCCATATACCCTTTGCTCCACCTGTGAGCACGAGGAAGGATACTCGGGTCTGGGCACTTGCATTCAGGCGGATACATCCGCAGCACCTCGTAAGCCCAAAGTTGTTCAATAAGCAAACATTAGAGACGTCAGTCAAGATATACAGTTATGCAAAAATGGGAAATCAAGCATGCTATGTATTCAAACAGATATAAGTATAATTTGAAATTGTACTTTATTCTACTAAAATCATACCTCCCAGACCCTCCAGTAGCCAGCTGTGCTCTGTCCCGTTCTCGACGAGTGCCCCAAAAAAGCATAGGCCGTCCCAAGTGCCGCTCCTCCCCAGTCAAAGCGCGAGGCTGTCCTCAGGTCTCTCAGCGCTGGCAAGTAAGACAGGTGCACGTTGCTGCGCCTGTTCGGGAACAGTGAAGCCCGAAAAGGTACAGCAGGTACGCCCGGGCCATCTGCTCCGCCTCCTGCTCTGTGGTCACCTTCTTTTTCAGGTACCTCTTGAACTGGTCATACCGAGCCATCCCACTCTCTACCTTGGGCACCTCCCCCAGAAACCACGCCAGCGCGGCTGAATCGCCGTGTATGCCCGAGTCAAACGGGATCGGCTCTCCTCCAACTCTCAGCCCCGTGATCGCCGCAAAGTCAGAAGGCGTCACCGTCATCTCCCCAGGTGGCAGGTGGAAGGTATTCGTGGTGTCCCTCCATCTCTCTGCATGTGCAACCACGACGGCATGGTCGTTCCTAGCCCGTGTCAGCGTCCTGACGTACTCTCCAAAACCAGCCTCATCCACCAGCTGCCTCACCCTGTCCGGTAGGCTCTCATACAGAGCCAGGGAACTACACGCGCCCCCGAAGCCGCGTATATCCCTCTGAGCCACTCTCTCCTGTTTTAAACAAAGACAGGCAGCGGGAACAAAATCAGTATACAAAGATTTTTGTTTTCAAGTTCTAGGTAATCGATTTAGCGTGCTACGGATGGTCGCTTTCGGTTATCGCGGGCGAAGCATGCAATGTGTGGGTTCCGTTCTCGCTACAGTTGGTTCGATTCAGATTAGTTCATGCTAAACGTTACAGGCGTGGCTTATGCTAGTCATGTTTGAAGTTAACGTGCAAATATCAAAGTTTAGCATGCAAGCATCGAAGTATTTTTGACAGGCAAGTATGTAATCAAATTAAAGTACAAAGGAGTTTTCAGAATGTACCTCCGCCCAGGTCATAGAGATGTGTCTGGAAGGGTCCCTCAGCACGAACTCGTCGTCGTACTCGCTCCGCTGTGGCACGTACGCTGTATAGCCCGACGGTACAAAAAGGTGTGGCGTAGGAGGCACATATGCTTCCGCTGAGAACATGGGGCGCACCGCCTTGCCTGCCTCTACTGCAGCAGCCACCCTCGGCCACACGGCCTCTGCCTCGGCCCTCTCCTCGGCCTCCATTTCCCTCAAAGGCTCCTCTCCCTCCTTTCGCTCTCTCTCAGCTCTCTCCGCGGCCTCCGAGGCCTCTATGGCTCTCGCCCTGTCCTCCTTGGCCCTCAACACTATCTCAGCAACCAAAGGATTGTCTTCCAAAAGCCTCGCTAGCATCTCGTCAGGCAAGTGCTCGGCGACGTCGTATTTCGTAATCAACACATGGGCTGACGACGTCGCCGCGGGCCGAAACAACACGTCCTCCTCTCGGATCTCAACTGGAACCTCCACGGTTTCCTCTGTACTCACTACACCCTTACCCCTTATCGGATCCCTCGGCGGCGACTCGCTCGGCCCCTCTCTCTCAACTAAACCACTACTACTGCCACTGGCATCACCCAAATTACCCCCGATGGGCACTGAACTCTCCTCCACTATGCTCAAGTTCTCTGGCCCAGTCGTGGCCCCCTCTGGATCAGCCCCAACCGTCGCGCGAGGGTTCGGCTCTGTCGCGCGACGTTCTGTGTTTCCACCTATCTCCTGATCAGACATCCCTGCCTCGCTCGAGCCATCGCCAACGGTGGTGGGTCCTTCCACCATCATGCTTGGGCCTGTTGGATCCGTTCTGGGCTCTGCAGGTGTATCCACAACCGTCGCGTGAGGCTCTGCCTCTGTCGCGCGACGGTCTGTCTCCCCAGCAACCGCCTGCTCGTGGCTCTCTCTGCCATCTCCGCCGCCTGTAGCCTCTGCACTACCACTCGTGGCTACCTTTGCTGTCGCCTGATCTTCTATTTGGGCTTCTAATGGCCCTCCTTGATCCTTTGGTTTTCCTATAACATCCTCACCGCCACCATTGCCACTGCGATCGGCCATCGCCGCCGTGCACACGAGAGGGTTTGTGGATTCGGGAATAAGATCAAAAATCGGAAGGTTTTGAGAAGATTTCGAGAGTGAGAGATGGGAGAGTTTGAGAGTGGGGAGAAGTTTGAATGTTTGGAAACTGCCAAGTACTGTTTTGGTAACGTCCCCGCGACGTTTAAAGGTACGGGAACAGTGCTGGGCCGGGTCTGGGCCTGATCCGATCCAAGGCCTGGAACTGAACCCTCGCGCGACATTTCTATTGGGCCTTTGGCCCATTTCCCCAACGGGTCAGGCCCAACCTGTTCTCTCTCTCTTATTATCGCCCGAGGCTTCTAAAAACAATTTTTTGGGTCATCTCAGGTCATTGCTCACCATTTGGAGTATTTCTTTTTCTCCCCAGCAGCAGTCCGCCCTCACATTCCGACAGCCATCCAATTTCAAATTCAGCGACGATCCATCCGTCCAATTTCAATTCAGCGACGATCCATTCGTCCAATTTCAATTCAGCGACGATCCATCCGTCCAGTTTCAATTCAGCGACGATCCATCCGTCCAATTTCAATTCAGCGACGATCCATTCGTCCAATTTCAATTTAGCGACGATCCATCCGTCCAATTTCAATTCAGCGACGATCCATTCGTCCAATTTCGATTCAGCGACGATCCATCCGTCCAATTTCGATTCAGCGACGATCCATCCGTCCAATTTCAATTCAGTTACGATCCATCCGTCCAATTTTAATTCAGCGACGATCCATCTGTCCAATTTCAAATCAGCGACGATCCATCTGTCCAGATTATCAACCATCCATTGGTGCACGGTATTTTTACATACTTGCTGACGTTTTCAATTAATCGGCATTCGGGCAGATTCGATGGGTGTCTAGAAATCTTTGATGTTACCTGTACCAGTCAATCGTGCTCCGCGTACCATTAAAGAGGGACTACAGTAGACACCCAGGTCCGGATCACTTGATTGTTTTACCGGTTTCTTGTTTCCCACAATGATGAGTCGAGATCGAAACAGTTTTGAGATGGAAAAGGATTGAGCTTGGTGTCTGTGACCCTCCTTTTGAACCCTTTTGAGCCTTAAACCCTAAGTCAAAACCCTAGCCTGGCGTTTGACCATCGCGCGATGGTTCTCTTCTGTCGCGCGACGGTTCCAGACAGGACCCTCGCGCGACGGTTCTACCTATCCCCATCACATTTTTCCAGCTGGATTTGTGTGATGAGTGGAGGCCATGTGGGCTGAAACCCCATTTTCCTGGGCTGGATGGGGGTCTGGCAGGCTGGTTGCCATACACCTCTCCCCCTCACAACCGTTCTTCCACCTTGGTGGCTAATTTCCCAACCAAGGGGCCTTGACTAGCCCATGTGGCTAGTCATTTGGCCAAGCTTTTGGGCCACCTAGCCCTCCTCCTTGGTCTATATATTCCCCATTTGTTGTTCTTCCCAAGGGGTTACAAAAAGAAGTTACCAAAAAGATCACAAAAATTCTCAAACACACACACACTTGCAAAGAAAGATTAAGGAAGGATTACTCAAGGTCATCTTTTGCTTTTGATATTCTCTTGCTCTTTCTTGCCCCACACATCCATCATTTCCAAGCTTCTTGGCACATTGTTCAATCCATTTTCAAATCACAAGCAAAGGTATACATACTTTACTGCTTACTGTTTTGATTCCTGAGGGGGGCTGACAGGGTCAAGGCTGGTAATCAATACCAGTTCTGGCCCTAAAGTCAGCAGGGTTACAAGAAACTGTGCCAGCCAAACCCTCGCGCGACGGTTCTGAAGGCTCGCGCGACACTTCTGTCAGTGTGAGAGTGAACCACGTGGGGAAGGGATGTTGGTCTTTTCTTGTTTTTATTGTGCTACATGTTAGTTTTAAGGCTTTCTCTTAGCTTTGGCACACTGTTATGCATGCAAAAATCAGTTAGTTAGTTTAGATTGCTGTATATTCTGGTTTGGAATGCCTCTGGGAAGTATCTGAGCTTGTTCAGAGCCCAGACATGTGAAGCAATTCCTGGAATTCCAGTCAGAACCCTCGCGCGATGATTCTATTATGTCGCGCGACGGTTCTGTTAATTCCAGGAACTGCCCTTGCATGGGCAACTTGGCCCTTGGCCATTATTTTGTCCCCACATGTTTAGGGGTTTGCTATTTATTCCTTATTTATCTTTGTTTGTAATATTAATTTACTTTCAGTACCATATAAACTGCTTGGTTTGACCCTGGGTGAGCACTGGTCCTTCCAGAGCCCAGAAGGGATTAAAGTTCAGCCACTGGTGAAGTGTAAACCCTCGCGCGATGGTTTAGAATGCTCGCGCGATGGTTCACTTGCATGCAGGCATAGCCATGCATGCAAGTTGGCCATCGTGCACGTCGAAATCAATTCGGGCTTGGTTTTAGCATTTCATCGCTGTTTTGGTCTTTATTCCATTTATTGCTTATCACGCCATCCATCCATGCTATTTTCAGTCATATCCTGCAAATTGTTACAGTTTTATCCCCGATTAACTGTTCCCCCGCCCTAACTGGCTAAGATTGATTAATAAAAGAAGAATCGCAATGTTTTTCAAAATGCCTAAGTAGAGACCGATCTCCGGATTGGGCGAGAGGGGTGCCATAAAACCCTTCCCCTCTCGTAAC
>JAOTQK010000019.1:15477579-15501373 GCA_025642025.1 Rhododendron ferrugineum
ACGATAGTGCGGAATTGGACTTGCTTACAAGTTTAAGTATGTGAGTGCAATTGCTACTTACGTTAAAATTATTACCACTTTGGAATGTTAGCAATGATAATTGCACGATAGTGCGGAATTGGACTTGCTTACAAGTTTAAGTATGTGAGTGCAATTGCTACTTACGTTAAAATTATTACCATTATGCAAGGCATTAGTCCTGGATTGAAATCGTTTCTTTTAAACTTAAACATGGTGGTCATGGTGGTTTAAGGCAGGAGGGTAGTGTAAATTTTATTTGTTTGTCTTTGAACCCCAACATTTCTCTCACACCTCTTCTCTCTCTTTTGAGTTCAAATTTTGAAAGCTAAAGCTTTTCAGAATGTAGGAGCAACACCAATTGGAACTGTTTCTCTGTTGTGCCCGATTGCTGCACATGTTTGGCACTCTATTTATGCTGAGAATATAGATATTATGGTGGGTATTCTTTTTTGCAAGATCAACTCTCAGCGTTGTAGTTCCGAATGATTAGATGCTTCGTGCCATTTTAAAATAATGATTTTACATTTTGAATTATGTAAATGCATTTGCTTCCACTTGGTCAATTGTTATACTTCATGTTCATTTTTCACATGTGATGCCCCTATTCATGTTTAGTTTTCGTTTAGTGATGCAAAGATAAACATGCAAAGAGATTTACTTTAGTTTAATTCCTCTCCAATGTGTTCCGGTAAATATGGCATTACACAAACACCAGCTAATCAAAACTTATTCCCTACAATTGGACTGGATATACTTGCATAGATGACAATCATAGTGATTTCATTCGTTATTCACCTTTTTGGCCCTACCAGAGGTTTCAATGAACTAAATGGATTCACTAATGATGACTGGTCAGTATTGAGCTGTCATGGTACCGGAGATGTTATAGTTGCAATTAATTCGACCAAATGTTCTTTGTGTGCAGATCAATTTCAACAGGTACAATTTCTGGCAAAATACAATTTTTCGATTTGTGATTTTCTGGATTTGGTAAGTCTTTGTTTTCGATTTGTGATTTTCGGGTTTCAATGTTATGCTTATGGACTGTATTTTGACTGTTTATATGGCATAATTTTCAATTTTTGGGTTGGATTCAGATTTTTGCTCTCAAACTTTGATTTCCAAATTCAGAATTTTTGTTAGGGTTATGATCAGAATTTTTCTGCATTAATTCCTACATTCCCACCCTAACCATCAAAAATAGCATCAATCTCTGCCCTAAAACAAAATATGTCCTCTTCAACGGACATGATTCTCGTGCCTTGCACGAGGCAGGACCTAGTTTAACAAAAAGAAACCTAGAGAAAAACTGGGCAGTCTAGAATGACAGTATTCCCTCCATCACTACCGTATTGCTGAAGTTTTATCCTTAGTACATCACCTTACAAAGATTGACCCGATAATTCAGAAATTTCCCAAAATTTTGAAGACCGGTGATAAGTGCAAAAATATACACTTTTTGGCCCTCCAAACTACATTTATTAGTCATTTATTCTTGTTACTTGATAATTTATTTTGTACTTTTCTTGTTTATAGGTTGCTCGAACTCGTTGTCCAATAAGTTGGATAAAAATAAGATTTTATAGAAGTTCCGGGTCAAAATGCAAAGTCCTTCGAAGTTGAATTGCTAATTTCTTATGATGTGAAGTCCAAGGGCCTTTATGTTATTAGCATTAAAACCCTACTCTTATACTCCAATTTACTTGTCCCAGTTCTATTCTAACTGGATTAAAAAACTAGTTATATCTTTAAAGTGGTAATAAATTTTATATCCAATATGGATCTTGTTTGATAGATCTCGATTTGTTTTATAATTCAATGTTTTCGAAATCACCTAAAACATTGTAATTATAAATTACAATATATAATTAATTGAAAAGTGGCACGAACTTCAAAAAATGACAAATAAATTGGTACGGAGGGAGTATAAGTTAGTGAACTACTAACTTCGGAGGAGGCTGGGAAAAACGTGGAAAAAGGTTGTGCGTGCGAAACCAATATTGGATGAATTAAGTAGTTGTTCCTCGACAGTAGAGATTACTCCAACATCTTTTGATTTTCTCCTACACATGAGCAACTAATTCTCTTTCTTAGGGTGTAGATGAAACCCTAACTAACCTAAGAAGCACGGATACGGGATACTGATACGATACGATACAGATACGCGGATACATGATTTTTTCAAAAAGGATACGATACGTTGGGGGATACGTTGAATATAAAAGTAAATAAAAATATATTATATATAATTTTTAATTCCTAAAATTTCATTAATAAGTTTTTCATTACACAAGTTCACCATTTCACATGCCGAGAGAGACATATTCACGTATAGTTACTATATATATATAGTGTATATAACTGTATCTATATAGTTACTATATATATATATATATATTTACATACACACAACGAGAGAAAGAGAGACGAGAGACTTACAAGGTCAAGGGAGAAGATATCGTCGGTGTGTTTATGGTGTCGATTGGTGGTGGAAAAAGAAAAAAATAGTCCTACTTGCAATTTTAACCCATATATTTTAAGTAATAACATATTTACCCTCGCGCATATCCGAAACATATCCGAGCGTATCCAACACGTATCCGCACGTATCAGATACGTATCCGGAGTGTATCCGAGAGTATTCGCGCGTATCCGAAACGTATCAGGATACCCAAAAATAATTCTAAAAGCAGGATACTTTAAAAATAGTATCAGATACGTATTCGGAGAGTATCCGACAGTATCGGTATCCGATACGGATACGATACGTGATACGGAGGCCAAAATAGAGTATCCGTGCTTCATAGTAACTATGTTTCTATGTTGATTTTGGATTTCGATTACCGAAATGGTGGTTGTATAACGTTGAGACTTATTTTCTATGATTCGGTCTTATTTTTCCAATCTAGTGTTATGTATTTGTTTTCTATGATTGCAAATACATAGCAATGCAACGATATCTTTGTGCATGAAATTGAGAATTAGGATAATTTATACCTTGGGAAGATGAGTCGTGCCTAGATTAATTAGTTATAAAATTGAAGATGATTCGTACCAACCAAATATAGGTTATGCTTGATTTTCAAGTACATTTTATTTTCTTGGCGATTTCACTACTGTTTGTAGCTTTTAGAGAATCATTGTCATTTTAGTAATCGGTTTCTTAAATTAATATAATTGCTTGGTTACAAAGTTAGGATGGATTCGAAACCCTAAGACCTTTTCCATATTTGAATTCAACATCTCTCTTGCTTTTAATTATTTAGATAATTTTAGTTAACCATACTCCAATCACTCGTTCTTGAATTGAATTAGGAATTGATTTTAGAAATAAATAACTTACCCTCTTGATCTCCATGGTACAATACCTGGACTTAAACTATTATTCTATTTGAGTTGAGGTTTTCGCTCAGTTTTATTTTTTTATTTTTTTTTGTGAAAAACAACCTACCAATCGGTTTATTTAACAATTCTTTACCTCATTAGAAACAAACACTTACTGAGAGAAATGGACTTCTTAGTTTATTTGATAATGTATCTTTCTCGTGAGCAAAATATTGGCTTTGGGTGTTGGAAGTTGCATATATGATTCTTTTTAAGTTGCATAGATATAAAGTTTCTACATTTTTTCTCCTCAGAGTTATTTTTTATTTTTATTTTTTTGATCTATCCTCAGAGGGAGTTCTAGTCTTGAGATTTCACAACGCCCAAAATTCTCATTAGCGTTGATACTTGTCACTACGTGCTCCTTAGCAACTTCCATCTAAAGAGTATACTAGCACAAACCCATGCTATGCACAACAAAGAGTTTTTTTTTCTATTTCGTTAGATTCAATGTCGACATCTCAACTGGACTCCAAGTAAAGCTCCATGCATCGGGATAATTAATTGTCACCAGAAAAAGAAAATTGGCAAACAAAATTGGGATAGAAATGAAACTGATGCATTTAGTTGATTCTGATTGCTTTACAAACTTATTCTCATAAGTTGAGATTTCCAGAGCTTGACTTCTTGCTGCGTACAATACATGATGTGGCACGACATGCTTCTTTCGGTACACCATTATCGTTGCGACGTTCAAGCAAGTGTCCTTTAGGATTGAACTACACAATATTGGGAATAATGTTCTCACATTTAACATACATTATGCTTTAATCAAGAAACGGAAATAATCTTACTCCCAACATAAATGTTCTAATTTACTCAAAAAATACACATGCTTCGGTCAAGTATACATGCTCCAAAAAATACATGGATCCGTCAACTAATAAGTTAAAAATGGAAACAATTAAGATCATGTGTTTTTTGTAGCATGTGTACTTGACTGAAGCATGCGCATTTTTTGAATAAATTGGCACATTCATGTTGGGAGTAAGATCATTTCCATTTCTTGATTGAAGCATAATGAAAATTCAATGTGAGAACAGTGATCCCAATATTGTTTAATTCAATCGGAAAGGAAACTTGCTTGAATGTCGCAGCGATAATGTAATATCAAAAAAGCACGTCGTGATCCCAATATTGTATAATTCAATTGGAAAGCACACTTGATTGAACGTCGGAGCAATAATGGAATATCAAAAGAAGCATGTCGTGCCACATCATGTATTCTATGCAGCAAGTTCATGGAAATCTCAACATACAAATGAAAATAAATTTGTAAAGCAATTGAAATCAAAATCAATTGAATTCGTCAACTTCATTTCTAAATCCCAATTCTTGCAAATTTTCTATTTTCTAGTGACAGTTAATTATCCCAAGGCAGGGAGGTTTTTCTTGGAACCCAGTTGAGATGTCACTATTGAATATAAATAAATAAAAACAAAAACAAAAAAAAAACTCTTTTCCATGCACACGGCCTTGTGCTAGTATTAAAATTACACGAGAAACAATTATTGGTTGTCAATTCAAAGGAGGATAACAATAACAAAGTATAAATTTTAATGCGAATTGAGAAAGGTAAAGAATCCTTGTGAATGTAGATATCCTTTTCTCTAATCATTCGGTTGAATCTTTTAATCAATTAGCACAAGTTTAAAACAACCTATCATTTCATGCCACTTGACACTCCCACGTCCCTTCTCACTAATCCACCCTTTTACTTAATAGATAGTATTAATAGTTCATATTCTTAAAAAGACAGAGATATATCAATACAAGTACGACATCTCGTGGCTCTCCCTTATTATAACACATGCTGAAGCTACCTCTTGAATTAACCTTCTACTCCCATTTTATAACGATAACGTTCGAAATCCCACCACATATTTATCCTATTGGCCCAATTGTATCCATCTCACCACACAAGAGAGAAAAGATGGATATCCAAAACTGGAATCTTGACCACAAAATTGTTGCTTTTAGAAAAATATTCAGCTGATCTAAATTTTGTATCACGTTATTGGCAAATTAATGACATTGGAAAGCCATTTGTTAGTCAAAAGAATAATCTAACGTTGGGTAGTATTAGATTCTTACTCTTCTTTGTCAGTACCACACCATCAGTATTTACATGCAACAGGTCCATGCAATATAGATCATGCTCCTCAAGGACCTGCACAACACAGTCATGCATGACACAAAACCAAAATCGAAAAGACTTGGTGCACATGAATTTCATCCACTAAAATCAAATTAACCAAATAAAGTTGCACCAAGAAGCACTCATTACCACAAAAGCCATCTCGATACCTTATTAAGTTCATTTAAATTACTCCGTGATATAACAATTCTCCTGTCTTCTTCAACCTGCTTATTGAATATTCTAACCTGATCATCCTCCTGCAAATAGTAAGGCGAGTGCAGAAATGTCAATCATTGAATAACATCCAAGGTTTGAGACAACCACTAAGTGGTATAGTGATTTTCAAAATGGATATTTCAATACTGGACCTTAACCTTCAGCCACTAAATGAAGAAACAACGAACGATACAAACTCAATCGAAGACAACTAGACACCTGGGCACATGAACATATTCTGCGTGCGTATTGTTCAATTCAATTTAATCCTTTCCCTACAGAAAGCTAATCTCACAGGGTATGTTCTGGGGAGTATATATGCAGTCCTCTTCTTGTAAGGGAGTCCTTACTTAGCTTAAGTAAGGATTTCACATTTCCCTATCAAATTTCAATGATCCAAACCGTTGAATGTGTTCAGAACGTGATTTTAAGGGTCCCCGCGAGAAATCAGCTAAAAATATGACATGAAAGTGCTTGATCCAAACAGTTTTTATATACATACATACACACACACACATATAGTCCGTTTCACATGAGGGTGTCCTCATTTTAGTTAAAATGCGGACCTCCCCATTTCCCCCCTCCCCGATCAATTTTCGATGATCCGAGCCGCTCAATGTGATTAGAACGTGATTTTAAGGGTACCCGCGAGAAATCAGCCAAAAAAAATGACCGGAAAGAGCTTGATCCCTTTATTTGACAATAAACTAAACAATTTTACAATTTTTACAACAGTTTTGACAATAAACCAAACTTCTCTTGTCAACAAATTGTTGTAAAAATTATGAACGTCATCTAAATTGTCAAATTGTTATGCAATTTCCGGTATCAGTTCATTTTTAACTTGAGGAGTGTAAAATACTTCAGAAGAATTAGCAAATGATTCACACGGTTGAGATGCTAACGGTGAGGATACGTCTATATCTTCCAAACACTGCATTCTAAAAACCAAAAGAGAAAACAATGACCAAGAATTGTCAGTTTTCTTTCAATGCTAACAGTGAGAATAGGTCTATATCTTTCAATGTCAGTTTTCAAAAACCAAATATTGCACCAATTTCAGTATGCGAGTCAAACTAAGATTGAACTACCAGTATGCGAGTCGAACTAAGATTGAACTAACAGTATGCGAGCCGAACTAAGATTGAATCCTAGTTGGGTAACCCTAATCGTTTAGAGTGGAAAAAAAATGTATAGAAACTGTACAGTTTTTCATCTCGAATTTCGAGTAAACCTAAATCCTAATCAAAATCGAACCCTAATTTCTGAGAGAGAGATACCTTGTTCTCCAAGTCGGCTCTCTCTCTCTATGGAACGTAAAATGAAATTGGGGGGAAAGAGCCTATGTTGTGTTTTAACCCGTATTGACCCGTGTCCCTTGTTTTAACCCGCAAACTCTGCTTTCTTTTTGTCTCATCCAATGGTCTAAAAAAGAAGTCTGCATCTAAACTACGTGAGGGATCCCTTAGGTGAAGTGGACTGTATATACATAGCAAAAAGATAAATGGAATCACTTATTTTATAACTAAATAATCTAATTGTATAACTAAATAATCTAAATAATATCACTTTTTTTTATAACTAAATCAATATAAATTAAGTATAAGGAGTCTTTATGTCACATTACCAAGTAAATGGGTATGAGAGTTGTCCTAATTTTTCCGAAAATAATGAAAATTGAAATAATGATGAGAGCTATCCTAATTATTCTATATACCTTTTCTTTTACAGTCCCTTCTAATAAGGGTCACCTTAACTTAATAAATATGGATCTCCCCTTTCCCGATCAAATTTCGATGATCTGAACCGTTCAATGTGTTTAAAACGTGATTTTAAAGGTACAAGTGAGAAATCGGCAAAAAATATGACCGGAAATGGCTTGATCCGAAGAGTTTTTCATAAAAATGCTATAACAGTTCGGATCATCAATATTTGATTGGGAACAATGTCAAACTCATGATGTCCGTATTTTATTAAGTTAAGGTCACCCTTATAGGATGAGGACTGATATATATATATATATATATATATATATAGAGAGAGAGAGAGAGAGAGAGTCCCCTTCTAATAAGGACCACCTCATTTTAATAAAATGTGGACCTCCCTTTCTCGATCGAATTTCGATGATCCGAGCCGCTCAATGTGTTTAGAACATGATTTTAAGGGTACCCGCGAGAAATCAGCCAAAAAAAAAGACCCAGAAGGGCTTCATCCAAGCAGTTTTTGTTCATTTTTTATCGAACGATTCCAATAAAAACTGCTCAAATCAAACCCTTTTCGGTCATTTTTTTGGCCGATTTCTCACGGATACTCTTAAAATCACGTTCTGAACACATTGAGCGGCTCGAATCATCAAAATTCAATCGAGAAATGGGGTGATCCGCATTTTAGTTAAAATGAGGTGGTCCTTATTAGAAACTCACTTTATATGTATATATATATATATATATAGAGAGAGAGAGAGAGAGAGAGTGAGCTTCCTGTGAGGACCTTAAATAAGCTCTGCGGACCTCCCCATTTCTCCCATTTCTCGATTGAATTTCTATGATCCGAGCCGCTCAATGTGATCAGAACGTGATTTTAAGAGTACCCGCAAGAAATCGGCAAAAAAATGACCGGGAAAGGCTTGATTTGAGCAGTTTTTTTTTTTTTTGAACCGTTCAATAAAAAAATGTTCGGATGAAGCCCTTCCCAGCCTTTTTTTTTTGACGATTTCTCGCGCGGACTCTTAAAATCACGTTCTGATCACATTGAGCGACTCGAATCATCGAAATTCGATTGGGATCTATGAGGTCTGCAGTTAAGCTAAGTAGGGGATCTCTCATAAGAAGGGGACTTTATATATATATATATATATCACACAAAACTTCAGGTAAGGGCGCCGTTAAGGTAAGGACCTCCCCTTTCCCGATCAAATTTCAATGATCCAAGCCGCTCAATGTCTTCAGAACATGATTTTAAGGATACTCGCGAGAAATCGGTGAAAAAAAATGACCGGGAAGGGCTTCATCCGAGCAGTTTTTGTTTGTTTTTATCGAACGGTTCAAATAAAAACTGCTCGGATGAAGCTCTTCCCGGTCTTTTTTTTTTGTTGATTTCTAGCGAAAACCCTTAAAATCACGTTCTGAACACATTGAGCGGCTCGGATCATCGAAATTCGATCGGGAAAGGGGAGAAAAGGGAGGTCTGCAACTTAATACGGTAAGGGCGCCCTTACCTGAAGCTGACTGTGTGTGTGTGTGTGTATATATATATATATATGGAAAGTTTCAAATGAGGACCTCTTAAAATGCGAACTCCCCTTTCCTTATCGAATTTCGATGATCCGAGCCGCTCAATGTGTTCAGAACGTGATTTTAAGGGTACACGCGAGAAATCGGCAAAAAAAATGACCGAGAAGGGCTTGATTTGAGCAGTTTTTTATTGAACCGTTCAATAAAAAACTGTTAGGATGAAACCCTACCCGGTCACTTTTTTTGCTGATTTCTCGCGGGTACCCTTAAAATCACGTTCTGATCACATTGAGGGGCTCGGATCATCAAAATTCGATCGGGAAAGGGGAGAGAAATGGGGAGGTCCGCATTTTAACTAAAATTAGGACGTCCTCATTTGAAATAGACTGATATATATATCAGTCCCCTTCCTATAAGGGAGACCTTATTAAGCAAAGTGCGGACCTCCCCTTTCCCGATCAAATTTCAATGATCCGAGCCGTTCAATGTGATCAGAACATGATTTTAAGGTCCCTGCGAAAAATCAACAAAAAATATGACAGGGAAGTGCTTCATCCAAGCAATTTTCATTGAACGATTCAATAAAAAGTTGCTCAAATCAAGCCCTTCCTGGTCATATTTTTTGTCGATTTCTCGCGGGGATCCTTAAAATCATATTCTGAACACATTGAACGGCTCGGATCATCAAAATTTGATCGGAAAAGGGGTGGTCCGCGTTTTAGCATGTTAAGGGCGCCCTTATGTGAAGGCTGATGTGTGTGTGTATATATATATATATTAACTTTTCTTTGATAATTAAGATATATACATTGTTACACTGTTTCTTGGAGATCGGCTTTTTCCTCGTCCAAGTCTATTTGTTCTTGTTCTTTGTCTAAGTGCATTTGTTCTTCGTGTAAGTAAGTCAGTTCCTCATATTCGAATAAGTCGCTTTATTCACCCGAACGAAGTCATAATATAAGAAGTCGTTTTATTTTGCGGCAAAGTCGACTTATTTGTATGCTAAGACGATCCCTTCTTCGACTTTCTAGATCCTCAAAATTCCTTGGCATATAATGTCACCTCCCTCCTTTGGGATAAAACTAGCTCATATACACATAAATGACTACAAAAGCGATCTCAGTCCCATCGAGACTTCTTTTTTCCTCGGCAAAAGTCAGTAGTGCTAGTTGTAGACTTGTAGTTATTGAGGTTTGAACCCCAGTCAAATGCATGGGAGAAAATGGTGCCTACCACTTGGCATACCAGTCCACTTGCATTCCATCGAGACTGTTATGGAATACAATCTCGCATTTGTTGGGTATGGAACCGGTGATCATTTGATACAATGTTGGGACCTCTCTACCTACTAGCTTAAGCTTTTGGGTTTGCTATAAAGTTTTCACATGGTATCAAAGGGGGGCTCATTCCCTCTCACTTTTTACAATCCACACTGCACGATGACAGAGCCAAATAAAAAGGTTGCATGATGATAGACCCAAAAAGAGGCTACACGTGGTAGATCTCAAACGCGATTGCACGTGAGGGGGAAGTTAAGGTATACAATCCCACATGCTTGGGTAAGGAAACCAGATCAGTAGACATCTTGGTTCTACCACCATTACCCATAAATTCATGAATATGTTTTGAGTTTAGGGTACTGTGTTATTTGCCAAAGAAGAAATTAATTAAGTTTGGTATGCTGTTTCACTAAGAGTAAACAAGAAATAATATATCTCGCAGGAGAGGTTAAAGAGCCTCAAGAGATGAACCCTTATTAAGTAGTGGGAAGCAGATTAACTCCACCCATATGTCTTGGTTCTTGCATTCAATGTGGCCAAAAGTTTGAAATCCCGTTAGGTCGCTGAATTCGCCAATTTCAGGATGGAAAAGTGAACAATGTCTCGCATCCTGTGCTCTAAATCCAAAGTTGCTAGGTATTAAGGATTTGTGTTCACACTGAGTTGGTTCTTGCCAACCTACTTGAACCTGTTCACAATCTTCTAGTGTTTGTTGCAACCAACATCATTAAATCAAAGCAGAGCGTAAAATATGTAAATGTAAGAAACATATGATAAAGAGTGAATAGCTACCTTAGGGGGAAATATAGACATAACGTTAGTAAATAGCTTGTATATTTCATAATCTGCAGATCTCTTTGTCGACCTTAGTCCCTCCGTAAGCTGCTTCAAAGGTAGAGGCTGAAAAACCAAATGCAAGCGCAGAGTTTACAATGAAACAATCCACAAAATCTACTGTCATACAGCTTCTAGAAACTGGTAAGAGATTAAGCCTGACATCTAAAAAGATAAACAATTGCTCCTTGAAGGGCAATATCACAGCAAGACACCATTTCACTTTTCAAGTTCAAAGATATAGATAGATTAGCCAACTAAGATTGAACAGAGGACCACTAAAAGTAAAGGACTGCTCAGTAGCATTAATAAGAAAGTATACAGCAGAATAATACTCATAATTAATACGGAAATACTAATATTAACAGAAGACAATCAAATCAACTCGCTCAGATCATGCTCACCAAAGAAGATAACTACTCAGCAACTTTATGATATATCACGAAAGAAATTAAAGAATTGGAGGAAAATCTCAAAAAAAAAAAAAAAACCCCGGAACGTACACCTCAATGTCTCATCAACACCTAAACTTTCGTTTATTTTAATTAAACACCTGAACTTAACCTTCGTTATTAAATTCGGCACCTTGTGTCAATTTCCGTCCATTTTCTAACAATGCTGAGATGGCAATTTTTATGCTGACATGAAAAATCCATTGCGAGAGAGCAATTTTAAAGAGAAAAATAGATGACACAGAGACTAAAAACCACCCCACCGCGCATACCCATCCTCCTCTACCCCACTCTCTCATTGTGTCAAACCGAGACGGATCGACAATAACAACCAGTAGAAGCTGGTAAGAGGAAGTAGAAGAAGAAGCACCTCCACCTCCGCCATTGCCGGTGGCTCTGCCTCCGCGTCCACCGGAAGAAGACCGCTTCCGGTTATTAGAAGGCGAGGTTAGAGTCAGCATGGAAGAAGGCAGGAAACAGAGAAGATGTGTTTTTGAGGAGATTGAGGAATTGAAATTGGGGCAAGTCCCTCGCTTGAGATTCTTAGAAGTGGTTTGAGACAGGTTCAAAGCCAAGAAAATGGCGTCGCAGAGAGAGAAATTGAGTTTGACTGATTTGGGTAAGCTTGTATTAGAGTTGTGATTACAAGAATGGGCTCCAGGTGTGCCCAATACTAAGCCCCTTTGCCCTTGATAGCTTTAATATAATTTGGTCCGTACCATTACTAACCCTTCATACCTCTTGTGCACCGCCTCGCCGGCCGGCGAGTTGTGTTGTGGAATTAGTCGATGCCATTGTGGGTTTCAGTGGGTTTGTGAATTGATGTCAAAGTCCGTCAAAGGCCCGCCTAGCCTCCCTGGCTGCCGAACGAAACGCTGAGGGGTGTAGGCATGGCGCTGGCCTGCCGCCGAGCACCTAGGCCGCCATTTAGAACACTGAAATTATATCATGTGAATTCACTTATCCACATACAAATCCACCATTCTTCAAGTGCCATAGGCCTGAGCAGCCAACATACAATGTGGAGCTGACCATAACCCTGTCAACTCATCCCTTACCATGGTATCTATGCAATCCTTCTTTTCCTTCACCATTACACAACAAGGAAACCATCATATTCAGGAATGTCTGGATTGTCAGTCACTTTCAGCCAGCACATGTTTGGAGAGGTTACTGTTAGAGTTTGTCCAACATTGGTTAATAATCACCTCCAAAACTAGTATATGAGCCTGGGTGGTCTCTCCACTCATTGCCAATTGGTTTTGAGGTGGATGCTTTAACCGTTACCACTTCTCCTGGCATTACTGAAATATGTCTTGAAACCGTTTTTATTGACCCCAACCTTTATCCCTTTCCACATTGACTCCTAGTGAGACACTGTATCTTGGTTGCTTCTCATCTTAATGAGAGATATGTGGCAGTGAGCAGGGTTGTCCATGGGTCCGACCCGACCAGCCTCCCAACCCGGCCTGACCGGAAAAAAGGCCAAACGGACAGTTTCATTTCAACCAAGCTATTCAGGCGGATATAGGTCTGTTTGGGAGTGGTAGATTGGGTTTCGGTCGGGTTCCAGGTTGTATAGTTTTCATCCGACGTGACCCGACCGACCAATAATTGTATAACCCCTAATATTTTTCCCTACCCAGCTACTCGTTTACTCCATCCCTTCTCCCATTCTCCCCATATTCTCCTAACCTAAACCTAATTTACCCAAGCACAAGCAGTGCCCTCTCTCGCGCCGACGGTTGTAGCTCTCCTTCACCGGCTTCACTATCTCTGACCTTTGTCGCTAGCGAAGCCTATAAGTCGATTTTTGTTTGTATTTTGGTATGTAATTTAGTCTATAATTTAATCAATTTCGTATGTAGTCAGTAGACAATTTCTATTTTATCTCTCTCTCTGAATTTGTATTCTGGAATCAAATCTCATCTCTCTTTGTAATTGATTGTAATGGACTCACGGCCTCTCTCTCTCTCGTCTCGATCTGTTTGTCTTCGATCGTTTGTAGCCCACCAAACCGACCAACCCGACAGTCCCGACCCGCTTCACCCATCCTTTTGTCAAACAACTTTGCCTCAATCTGTCCCTTTTCACTTAATGATTCAACCAGATGTATAACATATCCCTAATGGCAAATATTTCTAAGTTCGTTAGATATGCAACATTCTATCTAATCAAGTATAACCCTTGAAATTCCTACGGAAAACAGTAATTCTTCTTTTATCACTACTAAGAACTAACTCTCAAGAGTTGTTTGATAACCCAAATCCTTAATACTAAATCAATTAAGTAATGAGTGATTAAGTAGGTTTGATAACCACATTCTATATTGCTTAAAAGATTAAGTGTCTCTTAAAATATAGGCTAAAAAGTTGATAAAAATGAGCTACTTAATTTTTACTGATTGGGAGTAATTGCATTCAACCATTATCTACTCCACCACTACCCTCCACATCGCCGCCACTATCATGTCACCGCCACCACTCCACCACCACCACCATCTCCACCACTCCCACTTCGCCACTACCACCACCATCACTCCCACCGCCGTCTCAACTATCATCGTCACTCCACCACTAACACAAAGACTTCGCCGCCGCTACTATCGCTCCACCACCACTGCTACCGCTCCACCACCACACTACCACTACCACCACCACAACTACTACTTCTCTACCACCACTCTACCACTACCACCACCACTACAACTATTACCACCCCACTGCCACTCCACTAGCATCCCCACCACCACCACCACAACTAGCATCCCCACAACCACCACCACCACAACTAGCATCTCCACCACCACCACTACCTCCACCACAACCCCCATTACCACTCCACCACCACTCTACCCTATCACCACCATTACTACCACCACAACCACCACTCTTCCACTACCACCACCAGCATACCCACCCCCACCACTACTCTACCACCACTAGACCACCACCATCACTCTTCCACTACCACCACCACTCCACCACCACTACCATTACTTCACCGCCACCACTCCATCATCGCGCCATCACATCACCACTCCACCACTACCACAAATCCATGGTGATCATTGGTAAAATTAAAAGAGAATTACTATAACTAATTGAATTAAAATTAATTCATTATTTGTTCAATTCAGTGCTTAATACGTTTATCAAACAGCTTTTCAACTTAACAAATTCAGCATTCAGCTTTTAATACTTACTTTTTCAGCTTTCCATTTTAATTTTCAGTTCTATCAACTAGCACCACAGTCAATAGGCAAGGGCCGACCTAGAACTTTATGCCACTAGGGTCAAGTCTTATATCAAAACTGCTATGGACACCAACGATGAACATACTGGCAAGCGGGTCTCACTCTGGGTTCCGTGCGGATAATCCGAGCCGAATATAAATGAAAAATTAGAGGATTGAATTGAGCACCTACACATCCAACTAAGCTGATTTTTCAAGGGCCCTCTCGAATTTTTTTGAAATTATTGAACTGCTCGGATTATCTGTGTAGGACCCAAAGTGGGACCCGCATGCCGCTATGTGCACTGTCGGTGTCTTTAGGATTTTCGGTCTTATATGTAGGAATTTGTTTCATGAGCTCTAATGGCATGACTATTAATTTTGTTTACTTATACTGTAAAATACTTGCAATATGGAATAATTTCTATGTTTATTTTATCGTTCTAAATTATTTATTGTGAAATTTGTCAAGGGTGTCATTCGAAAAAATTCACTCTGGGATCTCGAAAAGCTTGTGAAACTTGGAGAAAAACATACCTATGATACAAAATCTACTTTGACTTCAGTTTTGCCCCTGATTAATTCAGGTTTAGAGCTTCCAAATTAGAGCCCATGAATCATGTTTTATCTGATGGAGTAATGAATATGGAGTTGCTTTTCTTCTTCTTTTTTGAAATGATAGGTGTTGCTTTGCGTTCCTAAAATGAGAGAGAGAGAGAGAGAGAGAGAGAGAGAGAGAGAGAGAAGGGTGGGGGGGGGGGTGGGTAATGGGTATATGTACTTGAACGTGGCTCCAAAATCTAATCAAATCACAAGTTTTTAGAGAGAAAGAGAGAGAGAGAGAGAGAGAGAGACTGGGTCAGATGTAAGGATTTTTTTAGGCCAAGGATTGTAATATTGTTGAGGTACTTGGGCAAAGTATAACATCTCTTGGGGCAAATTTACCAATATAGCCCAAAACTGTATAGCTCTCCTGGGGTAATTTCCAACTCAGGTACGTCCGCCCTTGTCAATAGGGTCACGGCATCATTTTACCTGACCAACAGCTATATTTCCATCATACAGAAACAAAAACCATTGATTTGGTTGATTAGCTAGACAAATCCATGTATATGTGCTTTCTACACGTTTTCCCTGAATGGTACAAATCTTGCTGTTTAGTTCTTCATTAGGCTATTTAAGTACCCTCTTTAACAGACACACACACGTTTCTCTCTTTATTGTCAGCTTAGCAACAGGAGCAGATGTCAAGTTTCAGGGAACCAATCTAATCAATGAACCAATAGAAACAAATGGCAGACAAAGGAAAACTTCCTAGGGAAATGAAAAGCAGCTATTGGCAGCAAAACACAGTTCCTAGAACAGAAAGACTTTGAAACAATCTGTTCTACAAAAGAAGTGTGATATCACAGACGTGTAAACCAAACAAGACAGACGCAATCAGACAATCAATTTAAAATAAGAAATATCAGGACATTTAACAAGTTCAGTAAACAAATGCATTCAGGATAAAATATTACCAACTTCGCAAGGCGTCCCAGACTTGGTAGTATCATCGTCTGTTGACAACATTGAAAACAAAGTCACTGGCCAACTTTAAGAATTCAAAAAAGAAGGCAGAGAAAACTGCACAACTCATTCACCCACTCACACACACAAGATTGCAAATTTGAATCTTACAAATTTGTCCTTCTCTTTTGCCCCTGTTTCAACCTTATTTTGCCCACATATCAAAACAACAGGTCCTGATAACTGGTCAAGCATTTCGTGCACCTTACGGACAAACTCTTTACGATTAGACTTGGAAACAGCCTTTGACAACCAAAGAGAAGAGTCTGGAAAATAGACAATAATAGGTTGTCTAGATTGCAGGACCTAGAAACAATAGGAGAAAAACTGTTACAAATTCGTTAACTATAACATCAAAGAAATTAACCAATCCTACATGGAGCATCATACCTCACACAGGGCCTCCATAGCGATATAGCATTCTTCCGCTTCAGTATCAAGATCGTGCTCCACATCCTTAACTGTAAGAAGAATAAACCTGTCAGCATGTTTTCAACTACATGTTCTTATACTCAGAAAAAGTAACTCATCTTCGTGGTATAGAGCAAGACTAGCAGTCTAGCAATAGATACTCTACTAACATTTGCGAAAATATAACAGGAAAGATCATGGCGTGTCCCGAAACTATGCTAAAAGCTCAGAAATAGAACAACAGAACAAAAGCAGAATTGTCTCAATCAAATGTTCCCCTAGGGCCCTCAAACTGAACGATCATGTCATCCCTAAAAAAGAGACATGACGAGAATAAAATCTGAATTGACTGATACAGAAATGTCAATACGTACAAGCATATACATGTCTCATACAGAATAGTTCCAATACAGCAACTGAAGGTCAACGAATAGCCGCAGCTGACAACTAATATTGATAACAAACGAATACAAGTTCTTCAAAAAAAAAAGTTAAGCTATAGCATCCTGATTGCTTAAATGTGTACAGGTTAACAGATATCTCCGATGACTAAAACAAAGAGCCAGGAATGAAGTTCTGACAGAAGGGCTCTCCAAAATAAAGAAATAAGGGCACAAGTCCCTGTGCAACAGATTTTCTACAAGCTTGGCAACTGCAAAAGTGCCAGTCTATTCTTAAAAGTGCTTAACCAGAATGTTCTCAACACACCACAGCTTTTAAAGAGGCAAATTTTACAACATGGCGCAAGGAATGAACTTTACTAGTTCGACCTCATAATATACATAGGTTAATATATCTATTGCCCCCATATAAAATATATCTGTTTTCAGGGCATCGGTCGGACCCGAGTGACATTCGATGGGGAGTTGGCGGCGGAAAAAAGAGCTCAAGAAAAAAAAATCCCGATTACCATTCAATTACAAAAGTAAATCAAGTGTCCCGGAAGCTGCGGAACTAATAATATAGTCCTTCTAGATCTATCTTTATCATTCCCTGCTGACCGGGCTGGCCACGTTACTGAGTTCAATTAAACGAGCAAGGAAGAAAGTGAGCCCCAACGACAAACGAACCTACGGGCGGGGCATTTTCGGGGAGTAGCCCGCTTCCCATTACTCAATAGGGCAATTCCTCGCACATAATTAAGGGAGCCATTGAAAGGTGACTAAAACACCAGAAACGGCGACTACCCAAGCTAATGATAGAGACAAGAACACTTTCCAGCCAAGTCCCATTAATTGATCATAACAAGTAAAAATATTTGCCATCCTCTGTTTTTCAGAATTCTTTCACCATCTGGCATTCAAATATGCAAGTCAATATGTCCACAACATCATAAACACTTCTGTCAGCTTTAACAAATGAAACTTGGGAAGAATTAGTAACCTCTAATACAATACACATGCAAAATGCCATAAAATAAATCATGGAAAAGTTGAAATACTGCATGTGCAATGAACCATGTAATTAAAATAAAGAGAAATCCAGAAATATACCGTTAATCCAATACACAGACGTTTTCCTTGCTTTCTCTGCGGCATTCTCGTCTTTTTCTCCCTCCCCTTCTCTGCTCTCATTGATATCCAAAATAACAGCAACACGGTCCTCATTCACCTCATAGATCTCCCCCCGTTGACCACTTGTCAAGGGCCTGCCACATGTGTCATATTGGTTAGGATCCATGACTTCTCATCTAAATACATCAGGAAGCATATAGAATTGCATAATTTCACCCATAAGCAACGCAAGGACCTAAAAGACTGGTCGAAGAAGAGATACAGCATAATAAACAAAACCACACTCATTGAAATTAGGAAGATAGAAAGAAAAAAGGTGGAAGCAAAATAATCAACCACAAAAATGACACGACCATGTATGTAACAAGAAGAAAAAAAAAAAAAAAAAGCAATATCTTCAATGCCTTTAAATCATATATACTAACACATGCTCCATAATAGTCACCGAACCAGGAAAGTGCTTTTTGTAGTGATGCATGAAGGTGCTTCTTCATGGTCAATAAGTTTTAAAGGCCAAATTTTAATAGCAAAGAAGTGTTAGGTCACCAATTGCACAAAAGCTTAAATTAGTAAACAGATCAAACAAAGTACATCAAACTATCAAACACCCTCCCTAGTGTGCAACCCCATCTTGCACCTGGAGATACCAACCATTCACGCATAGAACGAAACAAAATACAAAGGGGACAAGCCGAAGGCAAAAAGAGAACAAATCCATAAGGAGAGACTTCAATCAAGACCTCACAGAAACCAAAGCTTAAGTTGCTCAAAAATGGTCCTGCAGTGCATATCAAGCTATCTAACAAGAAGAAACTCCAAGTACACCACCGAACAAAAATTTTATAAGTGAGTTTCACCTGAAAAGAAATGAAAAAGGGCATGAAGCCATGAACTAATTTTAAGTAGGTATACTCCATCTACAAAAAAAAAAAAGTTACTCTTGGCTGTTAAAATGATGCCAATACACTTAATTAGGTGTACGGCATTAATTACACTCGTAAAGAATGACCCTCACTGTAAAGAAGCAACATGCAATGAAGCAACGAACTAGCATCTTCAAAGCAGAAATAAATTACTCGCAAAATGCAGTATCAATATGGCAAACAAAGAAGCATGACAAGTACAGCTTCCAAGCATACAATTGACTCGTAAGCGCAAGTATGAGTCCATGTAAATTGCCAATCAACAGTGGAGGTAAATAACAATATTAATGTTGTGCATAAGTGCTTAACACACACACGCGGCGCGCACATGAAAGAAGAGGTCTGACGGATGACATTAAACGATATCAAACACTTGCACGAAATTCCAAGCATTATTAGCTTGACTGAGTTATACACGATGATAAACTCAAGTGCTAACAACTAGAAAAATAAGGTATGATGATACACATAAAGGTTCCAGCTCTTTGCCCACAACCAGAAAGCCTGTCAATTTGTTTAAAGCAATAGAACCATCATGGAGCACAGTTTGAATGCTACGAACAAGCATTATGCCAATGATCGAATGAAAATTAGAGTATCTAATTTCTCTGTGTCCCCACTACATACATTCCCTATGATGTTTCAGCAAGGAAACTTATGAAAGAGCAAGTCAGAAGAAACAATATCAAGAAAAGAAGAATCGAAAACAAAGTGAGTATCACTATAAGCTACGCCGTTATTGTTCATCTCGAAACTACCAAGTTAGAGAACCTCGTTATTGGTATCCGCAACATGCTTAATAAGTGGGACTGTTTGAGTATTACCCAACCCTAAATGCAGTGAGAGAAAAGACCAAATGATGTTCACAAATACCTTTCCAATCGAAAAAAAGATTTAACTAATAGCAAATTGAAACCCAAGACGAAAAGGGGGAACAACAGTTATTCTTCCGTACATCAAGACGACTTACCAACCCACCTGCCACTGATAATGGTAAAAGCATTAGTTGGACCATCAGAAGTTGGTATCTTCCCCAATATAACCCTGTGATGCATTATACATGTCAATAACAGGCCAGGCGGCAGCCATACTGTAGAGGGGATTCTTAAGTGTCCCAAACATACATGGGCAAAACGACAACACCATCCCACATTCCCACCCCAAAGAAAACAAACAACACAAAACAAAAGGAACAACAAAAGAAAAGATGCATTTTTCTCAGATCTCAGAATTTTCAAATTTCAGCCACCTAATACGTGCACAAAAGCTCATCTCTTCCAGACTCAGATCCTAAGCACGGAATCTAAACCCGAAAAAGGGCACAAACTCCAAATGAGAGAAGGTTAAAGAATAAGAATTGGAGATACTTCTGACAATCAAAAAGCCAAAGCGCATCAGGACACAATTTTAAAGGTAAGTAAACTATCAGAACAGTCCAGGTGTCGTGAGGGAGAGGCTAATTAGAAGCCTGGCTTATGATTGACAAACAAAAGTTTGACAGCAATGTGATCCTAATCATCGAAGCACATCCACATGGAAGTTATGGCTCTGATTAAGTAAATACACCCTTGTGGCTTAAATCCCCAAACAAAGACCAGAGTATGAAATCATTGTTGACCACATTCCCCAACATGTTCTCTTTGAAAGCTTTCGCTCTCTTATGTAACCCACTCCTAGTTTCTCAGGTTTGCTAATGTTTTCTTGTTCAAATATCCTTACTACAGTGGCTCTCGCTGCTTCAAGAGCAACTTATAACCATCCAATGCAATAAATAGTTGCACATTTCTGCGACAGAATTACGAAGCACAAAGGTAAAAATAGAATCAAACCAAAATGAAAATAAAACAAACAAAAAGAAGATTCACAAAAGACGAGTTCAGTCAGCACAGTGTCTAACGTTGAAATTCGCACACCATGTATCCACAAATGACAACACGATTCCATCAGCCAGCAATGCCCCAACTCAAATGGAACAAAACTTTGGACCCACCTCTTACAAAGGTTCACAACCATCCAGACCCTCAAAGAACTATTAACTACAGCTTATAACTCAACAAAAACAGATTAAAAAACACCAGCACTGAAGCAAAGAATGAAGTCCATAGACAGATCATGCACCAAGTAATTGCATTAAGTGCAATATAAAAAAATTAGAATCAACCAATGGGAGACTGAATAGATGGATTTGATTCGTGAGCACTTTAAGGTCCTGAATGTAAGCAAAACATCGATTTGAACGACATAAATGTCACTCGTAGTTCATACCAACACTACTCCATGAAAATGAACTTGTTTCCAGAAAATGAAAAACTTCCAAGCTCTTGGAAATCTGAGAAAGACTGTATTAAATGTACTGATATGATGCATCAAGGAAAGGTTAAGACCTGTTATCAGCTTCAATGTGGACGGAAGGACCAACATATTTGACCCGATCCCCTGGTAACAGACAATAAAAAAAAATATACATAAATAAATAAACAGCAATTTCGCTGTCATACACAGGGATCCGCAGTCATTTACCAGACATTATCAATCATCACGCAAATGCATTTACCGGATAATATTGTGATACTGAAACCATCAAGGACAACCAAAAACACACTGGAGTGGACACCGACACAACAACCAGCAAACCCACCACCTAACACCACTTCAGTTCCAAAATGAACCCAACCACAGTGAAACAGCAACGCTCTGCCACCCCCGCGAGACCATAACTCCACCACCAATACTGACACTACCACTACAAACACCACTGTTTTGGCAACTATCCATTTTTTTAATTACCTGCATATTCCCATAATCCAACCTTCCACAATATTGTCATCCCCACCACTACCTAAAGTATCCTTCCATAGATAGCATTTGAAAGTCATTCTTTCTGTCATGCACGCTTTTGTCAAAATGATAGCAGGTAAAAATGAGATAGTCCAAATAGAATTATCAACGTAAGCAACAGCCAATGAACAGAGCTACTGCAGAAAAATAGATACATCCAATGTTGATCAAAAGTTTATTATGATATCAGAACAAGAAAGCAGCAGCAGTTGTTCATTATTTTCAGTGTTGGCATGAGGCAGAGAAAGAGCACTTCATGAAAAAGCTGGCAATAAAAAATCAAATTTTCTCATGTCTAGTGCAAGAACTTAAAGAATGTTCCAATAAAAACATAGATGAAATCAGCATGTGACTAGACAAAGGCCATTCTGATCTATTCTAAACAAATAACGGCAAATATTTCCATTGTTACTTATGGCCTGTAGCATCAGAAGTTTCTTTAATTTTCTGTAAACAATGAAAGATTCTGTAGAGAACTCCTGTCAATGCAAGAGTCAACTCGGGCTGTCATCTAACAACAATTTAGGAAAACATTGTCCTTGGTATGTTAGATCTCCATAATTAGACAATGCATAGTGAGCATTAAGAAAGAAGTAAATAAGCACATACGCATGAAAAGTATGGAAGCTAAGATAAAAGAACTGGTAAGGACTTCAGATGTATACCTTTCTTTAGTGGTCGTTCAGGTCTATCTGAAGTCTCAACATTCTCCGACTTTGAAGCTTCAGATGAACTTTCAGATACTCCAGAAACGCTCTGCAAGAAATGCAATTTCCGAATAAGAAAATACACGGAATTTGGAAAAAAAATTAACGAAAAAAATCCAAATTATGTTGAGAGTGATTTCGAGCCCCTTCCACATATGAGGCCTTAGTAGACAATATTATAGGTTCTTAAGAGCATCCACAGTGTAATAATCAAAAGTGAATAATCAAAACTTGCCACATCAGATTTTGACTATCCATTTAGAGGTTGTTAAAGTTAGCAGTGTCAAGTCCCATATTGTTTATTTTTTGCCCATAATCAAAATGAGTTGGCAAAAATTCAAATCTAACTATTAATTTTTTTCTTCTCAATCTAACGGTATACATTGATGGCATTCTAGTAAAATAAATGAAGTGGAGAGCATTTGTTAAAATCTATAAAGTGATCAATATTGTTAAATGCACAACCACTTGCCAAAGTGGGGAGTGAGTTTCACCTACCAATAAAGCATTTGCTTTATGGAGAGTGAGTTTCACTTTCCCATGATGGTTGTACTTGATTGAGAAGATGTAGGGTCTAATAAATTTGGTTATTGGCAAAAGGTTGCTAGTTTTGATTATCCAAATGCCCAAATCTGATGAATTGCGAATAGGTTGCTAAGTTTGATTATTACAATAAGAACACTTTTTTGAGCACACATTGCTAACTTTAGCAACCTTTTGGTTTTGATTATTACATTATGGATGCTCTTAGAGCATCCACAGTGGTATAATCAAAACTAAAATGTTGTTAAGATTAGCAACATTTGCTCAAAAAAGAGCTCACAGTGGAATAATCAGATTTAGCAACCTCTTAGCAACTCATCAAATTTTGGTCCTTGGATAATCAAAACTAGCAACTTTTTACCAATAATCAAATTTAGTTGTCCCCATATTTTCTCAATCAAGTACACCATCATTACACAAAACATTATCTCTCTTCCATTTTCAACATATTTCTATGAAAAATACTTTTAAAAAAAGTTTTTATTTTTTTTTGCA
>JAOTQK010000019.1:15563727-15576841 GCA_025642025.1 Rhododendron ferrugineum
ACTGCCTGAACAGCGGAAGGCTTAGGGACTCAAAAAATGGTTGTTTGAGGATATGCACTTGTGAGTTCACTTGAAACAAAAAAAAAAACTGTTTTTCCCTGAATTTTGCAACCAAAGGCGCATAGGTGTGGGCCTTAAATCTTTCTTAACTCTCTGGAAACAGCCCGATAGCTCAGTATGCCAAGTACTATGGTGTTGAGTTACCAAAGCAATTGTGATTTATGAGGCAAAAGATGTCTTGTACTTCGTTGCACATGTAATACCAAGGGCCAAACCTTGGTGGCATTTCTGGGACCAAAAACGTTGACACGGTGATTTTTGAAAAAAAAATGTAGGGCACAACACGCTGAGGACACGTTAAATGGCCAAACTTCATGTACTTCCATATGCAATTTCATATATATTACTAATCTGTTCATCGAAATAATGAAAAGTGCAATACAACAGTACTTAACACTTTTAAGAGTACATATAGTTTAGGGCTGAAACACCTATCAGATATAGACCCTACACATAATGGTTGCACTCCATCGAAACAACTAACAGACTAACGGACTAATGGACAACTGAACTTAAGAAGTCTTAGGGACTGGTAATTGGAATTTGGAAATCCATTTTGTTCTAATTTTGTTATGATATCTGAAGATATTTTTCAAAGATCCTTATCTGTTTCACTTTCACCTATACCTGAGACTTGAGTGATGGGCATATAGTCCCCCGAGTGTCAAAAAGGACGTGCAGTTGTAACAAATCGAGCAATTGTAACAATCTAGCTTGGACCTACAGAAATAAACTGGTTTAAGTTCGGAGTTTTGGTGGATGTTTCATTCTTTTGCTGATGGTATGGTTTGGCAGGTTAGTATTTGATGCCAAATTTCATGTTACATGACCTTGACTAAATCCTTCCTATCTGCGTGTCTTATGTATACATGTTCTTCTTGTACCATTCAAATTTGGAAAATTGGGATGATCATGCCAAAATTATTTTCTAGTTGCAGAAAGTGTAATACGATTTTTGGCTACCAATTTCGGAATCTTATTACCAAAATTGCTACAGAAACACGAGATCTAATTGCCGTTATGGTATGTATATACATAGAGAGAGAGAGAGAGGATGAGAAGGAGTGGTGGTGGTGGAGATGGTGGCTATGGCGGGCTGGATGGTGCAGATGGAGACGAGACAGAGGAGTGGCGGTGGGGTGGAGTTGAGTGTGTTATGCGAAGGAAGTGGATGTCGATTGAGACATTGTTCGTTTGGTAACTTTGGATATTTTAGTTTTGGTAGTGGATGGAGAGAGAAATAGGGTAATGATTGGAGGGATGGATAACGAGTGGAGAGAGACATAGAGAGAAATGAAATTAATAAATGGAGAATAAATGGAGAAATAGGGTAATGATTGGAGAAAAATATATGGTAATAATTGAAAAATAAAATTAAAACAAAGTAAAGATGGGAAACGAACAAGGCTTTTAGGGTTTGAGTTTGATTTGGGTGGGTTTTGCAATTTCAGTTGTTTTGGGAGAGGGGTATATTGGGAAGATTTGGGAAAATTAATGGGTTATATGGAGAAAATTTTAATTTTAAAATATTAGGAATGAGTTACGTGAAGAAAGTGGGTTAATGAAAAATATAAAGGGTTGCGAATAACAGCGGCCATAAAAAAAACTAAAAAAGACACGACGATGGAGAGACCCCCAAAATCAGCTCAGCTATTCGCATAGACGATTTGCAGAAAACCACGCAGAGAAAAACGCGTGGCCCTATTTCGGGTCCCAAAAAAATCTAGAAAAATATTCATAAATTTTTGAATATTATTTTATGGGGCCTGTAAAAAATCAGCTCATGCGGATATCAATAAGTATTACTTTTAGATTCGTAGGGGCGAAACTGCTCAGTTCGTCCCTACGAATCTAAAAATAATACTTATCGATATTCGCATGAGCTGATTTTTACAGAGCCCATAAAATAATATTCAAAAATTTATGAATATTTTTCTAGATTTTTTTAGAACCCAAAATGGGGCCACGCATTTTTGTCTGCGTGATTCTCGGCAAATCGTGTATGTTGTTAGAATTTTTGCCCCCAAAATATTTCCCCATAGTTTTCGACAGTAAAATCAGTCGAGAGTCCTAGCTAGTTCGTCGCGGCTGATTCAACTCACTGGTTTTCCCCTTCCTTTCCACAATTCCTAATGGCCGACACCGACAACTCCACCTCCGCCCCCGCCTCCGCCTCCACCTCCGCCCCCGCACCGGCGGCGGTACCCAAACACTCCTGGGCCGACGAAGCCGAAGAAGAAGAGGAAGAAGCCTCCGGTGAACAGGCCCCCCCCTCCTCGACCCCTGACCTCAAAATCGACTCTCTATCCATCGACGTCGCCAAAAAGCCCAACAACTTCCTTGAAGACCCCGATGACTCCAACATCAAAGCCGTAACCCTCTCTCTCTCTCTCTCTCTCTCTCTCTCTCTCTCTCTCTCTCGTTATAGCATCTCCAGCCCTTACTCAATTTATTTACCCCACATTCTTACAAAACTTGAGTAGGGATTTGCGTCTCTCTTGTTTTGGTTAAAAATATGAGTGAAACTCATTTTGATTTGGTTTTGCGTCAAGGGCAGGATTGAGATTTAAGGGATTGTACTCAGATTTTGGTTCTTAGTTCCTGATTCTGGGGTTTGAGCTTTTAGGGTTTTAATTTGTGATTTCAGGTTTGAGCATGAATTTAGGTAAAAGGTTCATTAATGGTGTGGTTGTAAATTTAAGAGCGATAAAATGGCCTTACAAAATTTGAGTAGGGATTTGCGTCTCTCTTGATTTGGTTTAAAATTGGAGTAAAACTCAATTTGATACGGTTTGAGTCGAGGGCTAGATTGAGATTTAAGGGATTCTACTCGGATTTGATTTTGGTTCTTGAGTCGAGGGCTAGATTGAGATTTAAGGGATTCTACTCGGATTTGATTTTGGTTCTTAGTTCCCGATTCTGGGGTTAGGGTTTTTAGGGTTTTAATTTGTGATTTCAGGTTACAACGGGGGATACTATGTACGCATCGGCGAAGGCATTCGAGGAACTGGACCTGTCTCCGGATTTGTTGAAGGGTTTATACGTGGAGATGAAGTTTGAGAGGCCGAGTAAGATACAGGCAATCAGCTTGCCCATGATTCTGACCCCACCGCACAAGCACTTGATCGCTCAGGCACACAATGGTTCTGGCAAGACCACGTGCTTTGTGCTCGGCATGTTGAGCCGCGTCGATCCCAAATCCACGGCTCCCCAGGCGCTCTGTATCTGCCCTACTCGCGAATTAGCTATCCAGGTTTGCTAATCTACACCTATAGGAATACTTTTTGATAACTTAGATGTCTAGCCACCTCACGCGCACCTCAACTAATCATGGGATTAGCAGGGCTCAATTAAAGCCGGGACAAACCAATCCCACCGTTCACAAGCGGGAGCCACTGAAAGCCAGGTCAAAGCCCCGTATGAGTGGCCATAAAGGAGTTGATAGCAAACACCAAGTCTCAGGCATCGACCAGTGGGCCAACCAAGAGGGTTGCTGCACATACAATATTTACGTAGTGATGTTTATAGAACGTAGCTGGTTTCCTGGATTGTATGTTTTTGAAATTGATTGTAGTCTCTGACTTGGGATTAAGAGTTGTGAGCACATGGAAAGTGATACATGTACACATAAGGGTGAATGGTGGCGACCCAAATTTTTTTATTAAACTTTTGTCACATTGAAAGTGAAGTTGCAAAAATTCATGTGCATTCGTTGTTAACACTACTCAATTTGAACTTCTTATCACCAGTGTGTTTTTTGTTACAACCCAATTTGTGAGAATCCAGTTACCACTTAATCAAACCGATCATTATTCATCTACGTGTTGATTTGGTTCTTTTGCCTTCAATTAGTTATTGAAATTGAGGCATAAATTGGGGTTTGTGACTGGATGGTTCTTTGGTTTATTTGTTAGTTGACTGTTTATCTCAAGTGTCAGTTGAGGGTCCAAAAAGGGTTGGTCTCTGGAGGATGAAGATATATTTGTGTGCATATTATTGGTTTCCTTATTGGTGTTCTTTAACGGGTATTTGCCATCTTGTTATTGGAAGCATGTGGATCATGTGTACTTGTTTTTTTTTTTTTCCTTTTTCCTTTGCAGTGTTTTTGAGTTTAGGATTTAGTATTTAACTAATGGTAGTGGACGGACAATGATGCAGAACATGGAAGTTCTTAAGAAGATGGGGAAATATACTGGAATTACTTCTGAAGCTGCCATATCAATGGATAGCTCCAACTATATACCAATTTCGAAGCGCCCACCAATAACAGCACAAGTAGTGATTGGCACTCCTGGGACTATCAATAAGTGGGTGACAGCAAGGAAATTGAGCCTGAGCTATTTGAAGATTCTTGTTTTTGATGAAGCTGACCACATGTTGGCGGAGGTATTATCCTTCCTATTTGTTAGATTGTCTGTTTTCATGCTTATGATGAAATCCAAAAACTAGTTGCATATTGTAGTATATTTTCCTGTATGGTTTTCCTTGCTAGGTGGATTGTGGTTACTGATATAATTTTATGTCATCTTTCTCCATTTAATAACTATGCAGACGTCTTTATTCTTAGTTTTACTATTTATATCTTCTGGTTAAAATATTCTTCTATTTATAGACGGTCTATAGTGTTTGTGGATGTCATCCCGTGAGATGCTCTCCAGCTCTAAGCTATTAGCAGTTTTCTGTTCGTTAGCATTGTGAGAAAGTATATTCTTTACATCTGTAGCGTGACAAAATTCGGGGAGCCGAGGTATTTGTTGATTCAGTTCAGGCTAGTCAACTTAGATGATGTTTGAGCTATGGTCAAGCTAAACTTGGGCTTGGTAAATACAGTTTGAGCTTGGGTTGGCAATTGTTTGTTCAACCTTGAGCTTGGTTCAATTAACCTTTTCATGGATCTCATCGTTAGAGTTTCAAACCCTTCTTTGACTGTAGGACACCCTACAACAAAAGTAGACCTAGAAATCCCAAAATTTTTTCTACTCAAACCTTATGTACCACAAAATCCATTTGAAACTTCACAAGTTTCTCCCAAACCAAAACACAAAGACTAAAGGGGAAAAAATCGGAGAAGAGGAGGAAGTGCAAACTGCCATTTAGTATCTGATCGTGTTGTGCTCTATGTGGTTAATTTGGAGAGAGGAATCGAATATATTTTGACCGGTTTGAGTGGCTGTTGTTCAAAATTAAGAGTCTTTTCCTTTCTACTTTGTTTCATTGGGAGTCGAGGGAGGGAGTGCAACCCTACACTAGATATGTTAAGCCCTACCTTTTCTTTTTCCTAATAATTATTTTTCCCCGTTGAGAATTGGGTTTTATGGTGTGGGCCCCAATTAATATTTTTCATTATTGCATGATATAACTATTATTGGCGCTATTGTGGTTCGGAGGGCACAAGTCTAATTATTAAATTTAGTAGTTAGTCTATCTCATTTAGAACACGTTAATTAGCTAGATAGCTATAATATAGGGAGTAGGGGATTAGTGGGTAGTTTTACAAAGTTACTCTCTAAGGAGATATTTACATGGACTAGGGATATAATAATTAGAGAACATTTGACATTGGAGAGAGACTCAACTTCCAAAACTTGGAAGGAGATTTTCTTTGGGTTTCATTTGAGGTAAAAGTATTCTCCACTCTCCCTCTTTTTTTCCCCTTTGATCTACCGCGTTAGAGCAAGTGAGTTCATGGATTGGGCAATAGTTTTGAGTTAATTTATTGGGTTTTGCAGTGGTGTGGTTACTCGGAGAGGGAGAGAGAGAGAGAGAGAGAGAGAGAGAGAGAGAGAGAGAGAGAGAGAGAGAGATGTGCGGTGGTGTGATGGTTTGTGATGCGCGTGTGCTGTGAATGGCCGAAGTGGTGACTTGGGTGATGGAAGTGGAGACATAGGGATTTGGGAGTTGCTCTAAGTATTGCAGAGTTCGTAGTTTAATGATTTTATACTAATAGCAGAAGTGATTTTGGAACTAATGGTTACTTGATGCTGGTGGACAAAGTTTATATATTAGGAAAGGAGGACAGTTGTTTAGCCATGGTGGATTGGTGGTCAAGGGAGTGACAAATTCCATGGGATGAGGATTGGAGTACGGATTTTGTAGTTTTCTGGCGGCATCTCGGGGATTTCTTTTTGTTTGACCTCCTTAGGGTGTCTCATCCTAGTTTTATTTTATTAATTGCTTCAGCATTCAAAACATTTGTCAGATATTGAATTCTTTTTATTATTGTTGGTTCACTGGTAATATTTGGTTCATGGGATGGTTGTGCCCCATACTTTTTGTTGAACTTAATTGGTTGAAGTTGTTCTTAATGAAAAATGGTTGGCTGCTTAGTAGTTCATTGCTTTGGTATTTATTAAATTTTTTTAGGCTGCATGTTCTAGGAGTTTGGGTCTTGTGGTTCATGACCGGTCGCTACCATTTTGGGGTGTGACAATTGTGGTATCAGAGCCAGGTTTCGGCAAAATATTTTCCTTTTATAAATTTGCAACATTTGCATTTAGTGGAGGTTCAAGTCCCTAGAGTCCTATTGCCATTTGTGAGAATGTTTGTTATTTGACGTATATCGGTATCAACATAGTATTAAGGAGATAATAGTCGTCTGGCGACACAATTGCAGTAACATCATTTTTTTGTTGGTTTTGGATAGGTTGTTGGAGGAGAAGGTAGCAAGTGATTTTATATATTATTGGGATCATCACCCATATTTTACACGTACCTTAGTGACTGAGTGCAGTGGGACTATGATGATATTGAATATGAAGAAATAGTATATGTGGTAGTACGCTTGGAAATTGATTTAAGAATGTAGCTTAGAGGACTGCTGTGATTTGGTATTGAGGATAGGCTAGTTTAATTGTGTGAGGTTGGGCTATGATTTTCTTATTTGTAATGTTCGCTACATCCCGGAAGCTCTTGCTCTTTGATTGGTTCATCCTTCCTATACTTGGTATCTTAGTTGAGACGTGGTTATGTTATGTTATGAGGGGTCGATAATTATGCTTGTCTATGAAAATACACTAGGAATTGTTGATGTTTATTAGGAGATGAATGGTGGTAAGAATGGTCAAGATTCCGATGTTACATCGTTCCAATACGATTAAAAAAAAAAAAAAAACTCAAAACGTTTTAAAGTGGGAGTAGTTGATTACTGAAATTTTGGGTTTTTCTAATCATAGTAGCAGCAGTTCGGTTATGAGAACTTGTCAGTAAATGGATATCTTTTGGCAAGGTAACAACTGCTTGATTGGTAGTGACCATGCAATGGGCTATGGCTATATCGGTATGTGAGTGCTTGGGTTGGTTTGAGTATATGGAAGGGGATTATTAGAGTTTGTTTGGTGATTAGACAAAGTTATAGAGTGCACTTGTGGTGATTTGAAAGTTTAACGCATTACGGTATCAGTGTCGTGAAATTGTGGGAAGGTAGGAAAGAGAAAATTTGTGTTGGTAAACTTATGAGATTAGAGTTGTTATTGTGCCACTGAAGTGAATATGGAGTATTACCGACTCGATCATTAGTAGTTTTAGGGGTTCTTATGTTATCTGTTGCTAGAGGTTAAAACTCTTACTTTTGGGTCCTTGGGGATGATTTAGACACGTGATTTTGTATAAAAAAACAATGAATGCAGGATTCTGTGAAGTTGAATTTTGGGTTAGTGTGTGAAGTTGGTCTTCAAGATGTGAGGTGAATTTAAGGATTTTCATGTAGTGATGCGTATTGGGTGTTGTCATGGGAAGTGAGACTAGGGGCTACGTCAGTTCGAGAACTAATGTTGGAGACACTATTGAGTTTGGGTAATTAATAAAGGCAGTAGATATTATTCTGTTTAAATTCGGTAGGGTGAGATTCCGTTTAGCGATATCCTTGGTACCCGTCTAGAACTTTGATTGTGAGAAGATTAGATTGCATTTATTGAAGAATTTTGGTCTTGCAGCTCTTTTTGGATATGTGGAATAGACAATGATATTTGCGAGGCGTGTTTTTACCTAGAATTAGTTTTGGATTTGATAATTTGTTTGACTCTCATGAAGACGGATTTAAGAATATTTGATTCAGTGAATCTTTTTGGAGGATATGGGTGTAAGACGTGTAAGCTGATTAGTAAACCAATAAATAAAAAGAGGTGATTTGTTGGGTCATGTGACTTGTGATAGCTTTGAGGTCTAAGGAGTTCATTAGTGGACTTTGGGTTTTTGTGGGTGAGTGGATTGTAGTAGTTAATTGCTGAAGATCAATTCTTAGAGCTTGGCTTAATTGGTTTGAGCTGGCATTATATTGATTCATTCCATGACTACTAATTCTAACCTTGATTGACTAGTTGGTAGAATATCAGAGACGGAACTATGTGAGGGCTTATGGGGGCCATGGCCCCCGCGTAGTTTTGGGTATTAGTTTTAAAAAAAAATGTTTTAAAAAATAATTTTCATGTTATTCGTTAAAGTTTAAACTTGGGGAAGGGGATGGGTGCTTTCGGGAATCGCACCCTTACTATTTGAATGGGATTATGAGGATGCACCACGTGCACTTCACTCCACTTGTTTTTAAAATATTAAGATTAGTTGTTTTTTGTTTGTTAAGAGCCACTATATATTATTTTGTATTGGGTGTTATTTAAACATTTAAATGCTTTAGACTGTGTTCGTTTTGAGTCCCAAAATCCAACCCCTCCCTCTACGCACGTTCTCCAATCAATTTTCCCTTCAATTATTTCTTTCATTTTTCTTTTTATCTCTCTTCACTCATTATCCAAAAAATCTCCTCAAAACCCAAATCAAATAAATATTAGATTCCCGAACCTTGAAATTTCAAAAGTTATTTTTCATAGTTCGGCCCCCACGTTGAAGGAATTCTGGTTTCGTCCATGGTAGATGATCTTATTTGTTAGTTTTAAGTTAGTTCCTTTTAGGTGAAGTTGGAATGTAATTTCAAGGAGATTTTTGTTGGTTGCTATGGATGGTAGAAAGATGTCATGGAGACTTATATGCATTTTTGGAACTTAACTGTTTTTGAGCTGGATGTGGAAGAGATATATATTTCGTAGCTAAAAATGTGAAAATTGGACATCAAAGTATCAACTTACTAAGAGGAAACACGAGAATACGATGAATTTTCAGACATTTGTTTTTGTTGTTGATGGAGCTTTATTGCTTTATCTTCAGGATGTACGTTCTTTTTTGTGGATTAGGTGACTGTCTAATTTATGCCTTAGTTGATAAAACAATTTTAAGATAGAGTGACAGTTGGTCATTGGTTGGTTGTCCTTGAAGTGTGTGGGGTGGTGGAGTAGGGATAATGTCAAATGTTTTTTTTTAATGGTGGTGCAGTTTGTTCAGATCTTTGAGAATTGGATTTGGTTAAGTGATTTGGTACGGTTTAATAGGTGGTTAGTTGCATGTTTAATTCTATAGAAGAATGAGCAATCGATTTAAGTTATGGAGATTCGATTTTGTGGGCTAGATAATATTAGTTATGGTGTGAGTAAGTTTATTGATGCCGGGTTGTGATCTACTAGCTGGAAACTACGTTTCTACTAGCTGGAAACTACGTTAGATACATTTAGATGCAATTCTACGGAATACAATGAGGAAGTAAGTGGTTTAAGTCATAATTATTAAAACCATAGTCCGTGTAAATATCTCCTTAAAGAGTAATTTTGTAAAACTACCCACTAATCCCCTACTCCCTATATTATAGCTATCTAGCTAATTAACGTATTCTAAATGAGATAGACTAACTACTAAATTTAATAATTGGACTTGTGCCCTCCGAACCACAATAGTGCCAATAATAGTTATATCATGCGATAATGAAAAATATTAATTAGGGCCAACACCATAAAACCCAATTCTCTAAACGGGGAAAAATAATTATTGGGAAAAAGGAAAGGTAGGGCGTAACATCCTTTCCCCCCTTAAAAGAAATTTCATCCTCGAAATTGCACGATTAAAAGTATTGTTTCCTTTGTAAAACAGGCCGCTAATTATAAGTTCCAAAGTTCTGTGGAGAGAATCTGTAGGAATTCTCTGTTATTTATACTTGACCCTGTAAAGAGTTAGCTATGTCTAGATTCACTTTCTAATATGCTGTATATGCATTTTTTATGTACACACCTTAGGATCTTCGACTTGCCTCTGCTCATGCACCTGCTTCGTGCAACTTTCGTTCTGGTGGTATATGCATAAAAACCCTCGGGGGTTACACGAACTGGTCATGAGATTTTTGAAACTGTTATTTCCTGATGACTTGCCTTCCTAGGTCCTATTGGAACCAAACAGGAACACCCCTGTTAATTTCTTCGTGGGAGTGAACTTGTCATGCCACGAGTGCTATAATAAAACTGATCAATTGTGTCTTTTTTGAAAAGAAGCAGTCAAACTGCATGTCCTTGGTTATAATTCTGCTGCTGAGTTTGGGCCAATTTAGGTTTGTGGTTGCCAAGTAATTCATGAGATGTGTAATTGCAAAGAATCACAACTATGGTGTTGATTATATGCGAGTGAGATTTCATTGTTTGCGTAATTTTGATGACCTATGGTGAGTTTTCCTGCATTTGAGTTCCCTTGTAGTGTAATCTTTACCTGGATTATATGGGAAGTAATGGTCCTATTACAATGATGATGATTTAATGTCTATCTGATTTTATGTGTTCGACTACAATATGAGAAGTGCAGTTTATGCCTTACTTCTCATTATGATTATTCTTGTGCAGAGTGGTTTTAAAGATGACTCTTTGAGGATAATGAAGGCAATTGTCAGAGACTCTCCGGAGTGCCAGGTTTTTACACTCTTGTACTTTTATTCTTTTGCTGTTTGTTTGTCAAAGTGAATGAAGTACCTGTAGACGGACACTGACTTGAGAAAGCAGTGAGATATGTACCTGGTGTTTTTTGTTGGACACTCACCTAGAAAGCTTGTTTAGTATCCTCATATAGTGTGTGAAATACCTATATAAGTTTGTAAACACAATTTTCACACTTGAATTAGATGCCTGACACAAGGGCACATACCTGTACCTGGAAAACTTGAGTTCCTGTAACATTGTGCAAATTGCAATAATTGATTATAGTATAGAGAAATGCTTAAATTTTAGGGGGTTTTAGATCCCAACCCTTTTTTTTAGCTTTGGTTTTAAAATAGTCCTCTACATATTATTTCTATCCAATCTTTTTAAAATAGTCCCGACTCATTAATTCGGACAAAAATATCCTTGGCTATGAGAATTGTTTTTTTTTTTTTTGAAAAGTCTATGAGAACTGTCTGAGAATTGGGCTATGTGAACTGGAAAATACACAGTTCACATAGTTATTTTCCAGTTCACATAGCCTCACCACACACTAAAATACATAGTTTATGAGAATTCTCTCTATGTGAATTGAATTTTTTTTTGAAAAGTCTATAAGAACTGTCTCTATGAGAATTGTTCTTCTTTTTTTTGAAAAGTCTATGAGAACTGGGCTATGTGAACTTGAAAATACACAGTTCACATAGCCTCACCACACACTAAAATACATAGTTTATGAGAATTCTCTTTATGAGAACTGTCTATGTGAACTGAAAAATACACCGTTCACATAACCTCGTCACATAGTAAAACACACAGTTCACATAATCCATCGCATAGTTCACATAACCGAAAATACACCATTCACATAACAAAAAATACACAGTTCACATAGCCTCACAACACATTAAAATACACAGTTCACATAACCCAACACACACTAAAATACACTGTTCACATACATGGTTCACATACTAGTACTTAAATAATGGGGGAATAAAGGAATGTAATCTAGAATCTGGTAAGTTCAGTGAATATATATGCACATTTACACACCTCATCATCATTAATCCAACCACAAATATTGCCGCAATTAACGAAAAAGGTTTGCCGCCTTGACAATGGACTACTTCTCATCATGATCGGAGCACAAAATTCACGCACAGCGAAGTTCATCGGAAACTGGTAAGAACCAGCCCTAGATAAGTACACTCTCACGCTTGAAAACAAAATGTGATTGAAGAGTTTCAACTCGGTGGTTGTCGTCGACAACTCGATAATCTCATCTGATCACGGGAAGATGGTGAGGAAGAGGACTGCATCCGAGATCGAACAGCGCCATTCAACCCCGGCCCCAACCAGGAAGTTAGTGGAATTGGAGTTGTTTCCTTTACTCGAGTCCTGGCGCTCGTAGAAGGCGTTGGGATCGAATTAGTCGAACTCGGCATCCCTGAACGATTCTGGCGGAGAATCCAGCGACTGTGGAAGATCTAGCTTCTTATCATCGTCGTCGTCTAGAGGTTGATCACCGGCGGCAGGGGCTTGAAGTGGTTTGCAGGCGATCTTGCGGTCGCCGTCGCCAGAGCGGATGGAAACCACAGTGATTTGAAAAGCGCGTGAAGCGCGAGGCGCAGCGCAGGTTCTGCGCTTCGAAGAATGGCGCTATAGCGGAAAACATCAAGGCGCAGAATAGGCGCCAAGGCGCACGCCTTTTGTTTGTGATCCAAAAATTGATCCGATGGTGTAGAAAACACATGTGATGGCGGCGATGCACTGAATAATTGTTGCTTTTAAGTCTGATTTAACCCTAATCGATCATACAATTCATACCCATCCAGCAGAGCAACTTCAGTCGATCGAGAAAGCAGCAGCAGCTTCAGTCGATCGAGACATCTTCTAGTCCTTTTCGATCGATCGATCGAGGTTGCAGCTTCAATCGACAACAGCAACTTTAGACAGTAACCTCCTCCTCCTCCTCTTCTCCGCGACTTCTTCTGGTGAATCTGGTTCTTCTTTCTTCTTCTTTCTTCTCTTCTTTTTTTTTCTTTGGACTCCTGGGCAACAGCAGCGACGGTCAGTTTTTCATTTTTTTTTAACCTGGCCAGTGGGCTGTGGCTGTTAGTTTTTTTTTTTCCAGCTATATGTGTTTATGGTATTAGTTGTACTTGTTAATTGTAGATGACATCTGAAAATACTAATAAAAGGACCCTGGTTGGAAGTATTGCGAAAAGGTTGATCCACACAATTCTACCAAGTTGAAATGTATTTTTTGTAAC
>JAOTQK010000019.1:15577704-15588874 GCA_025642025.1 Rhododendron ferrugineum
CTCTAGCCTCCAAACCACATTCCTCCTTAGGTCCCGAGCGAGGTACCTAGGCCCTGCTCCCGGCCTAGGATGGTGTATAGAGTTGCCTTTAAGTCCTCGTGGAGTCTTCAAAGTGTGGAGAGTTCCTGGAGGAGGTGCTTCTCCGGAGGCGGAGTTTGTGGAGGAAGCTTGCTTTGGCGGAAGCAAGGTTTGTGGAGGAAGCCTTGCTCCTCCCGGAGGTGAGGATCGTGGAGGAAGGTTTGCTCCTCCCAGGAGTTAGTATTGTGGAAGAGGCCTTGCTCTTCGTGGAGGTGAACGTTGTGGAGGAGGCATGCTCCTCCTAGAGGTGAACTTTGTGGAGAAGGTATGCTCCTCCTGGAGGTGGATCTTTGTGGAGGAGGCATGCTCCTCCCGGAGGTGAATCTTGTGGAGGAGGCATGCTCCTCCTGGAGGTGGACTTTGTGGAGGAGGCATGCTCCTCTTGGAGGTGAATATTGTGGAGGAGGCATGCTCCTCCTAGAGGTGGTCACCAGCGGGGTTCTTGGAGAAGGTGCATCCGGTTGCGAGATATATTGTATACCCACACTTATGTACTTTTTGAATACAAGGTGGATGCAGAACAGACCAACAAAGGTGGATGCAATTATTTGAAACTCGAGGACGAGTTTTCTCAAGCCAGGGAGAATGATGCAGCCGGATATTAAGAATATCTATTAATTACGCATTATTTTGAGTTTACTATTTTGTTACGAATTTTATAGTTTAGGATAGGTAGAATAATTAGTTCCCTAATTTGCCTTGATTCGCTTTTTCCTATTTTCGTTAGTTCTTATTCTTCAAGAATTAGATTGCTCAGCAATATTTCTATTTCCTTTTTAGTATTTCTACGTTGTTATAAATTGATTTGTTAGCCTTAGGGCAAGGTGGTGGTTATTGATTAAAGAAAAATGAAATTTATTTCATACTTGTGTGTTCGAAGAGGGAGTAACTCTAGTTCATACTTGTTCGTGTTCTTTCGTTGCAAATAGTTTCGTTTGTCGTTCGCTTCCCTGCATCACTTACTCATACTATGGGGTAGAAAGGTAAAATGAATATTGAAATATAAAAATGCATAGGAAGCTTAAAAATAGTTAAACTTGAATGTTATCTACGTACCTATAGGTATAGATAAAGTTAAAAAGAAGTTTGAAACATTTTAAAAGTACGTTTAACTCAAACATTTATCTGCATATCTACGATTATAACAACTACCTGTGTAAATCCCTTAAATCTATGAAAAAATCTAATTAAAGAATAAAAAGAATGTCCAAATTATTAGGATGTCTTGAAAATTTAAAAGAAGGTTGAGGATTGGTGACACATGGCAACCGCAGTGAGCTTCTCAACAAAGACCCCTGCAATACTATATAGTGTATAGACAATGGTGCAAAAAATGTAATCTTATTCGCTCAATCAACTTTGGTGATATTTGAGCTTCTTGCTTAGAGTGTACTAGTCCTTCAAGAAGTTGCTTGCTGTATACTTATTACCTTATGGTGAATCTGGACCTGTTAAAAAAAATAAAAATGCTACAGTCAGTCGATGTGGTTTTAACGTGTAATTGTGTGATGGAATTTGTTGGTCAAATTGCAATCAGGGCTCTATATCTGGAAATGCCGTTCTTACTTGGGGTATTATATCCTGAAGAGGTTGCTTCAGTTATCCACATTGTTTGGTTGCTGTTTTAGAATCTGTTCTGCAGAACACTTCTCAATGTAGTTCAAGCACAATCCCTTAGGGCACTTAGAAAACAAGTTTTGACAATGATTAACCAACAAGTTTGTGGTTATTGGAAGATAAGAACAGAAGACTGAAAAAAAAGTACCAAAACAGACCATTAGTGTAACTCTACCAAGGCACTAGTCATGCGGAAGAGAGAGGCCTAGCGCTTAGGCTGACTAGTTGGGGACTAATCGGGGCTTAGAAGTTGGTCGGTTTTTGTATTTTTTTAGCAAGATATCTTCCCACCTCCCTCAGAGTTTGACTAGTTGGGGACCTACCAACTAGTTGCCACCTAGCCAATTAATCCCCGATTAATTCCCTACTAATGTACAAAATGCCTAATCAACATCCAGACCCTAAAATCTAGGAGTTGGGTGGCTACCTAGTGCCTAGGCAGACTTTTAGAAGCATTGATCTCTTCAAGGCATTAAGTTTGCTGTTCTTAATTAATTGTCATAGTCCCAAGTCATGTTATCGTCAATTATATAAAGAAAAAGTCTAAAAAGATCTGAGATGGATATATGTTGTGAAGATAGTTTACTCAGAGGGAACTGTATTTGCTGCTCCAATTACTGTTTTCTAATTTATTTCAAGATTATTGGATACGTCTTTGCCTTTTCTTCGGAAGGAGTTGAATTGTTTTTTGAAAATATGAATATATTTTGTCTCATTTCAATATTTTATGGTCTTTTGGGTAATATGAACACCTCCTATTAATGGTAACAATTGTTTGGGTAACATGAAGACAATACGTAATGGTCTTTTTTGTCTTGTATTTCATCTTCCCTTGTACATTTCAAGAAGTGAGATGCTATGTTGTTTGTATGCACAGTGATTTCTGGATCTCCCAAGATCTGAAGTGTTATGTTTGTGTGTATTTTTTTTTTTTTTGAAGATTGTTGTGTGTGTACAAATGTAGGATATTTTTTAGCTGATTGTTCTAAGGATGCAGTACTGGCCTATGAAACTTACCATTTAAATGAAGTGTCTCCATAAATCTTGTTGCCATGTGATAGAAGGGTACTTGTTTCTCAAACTATTGATAGTTTTGGGATTATGCTAGGAACTTTCCCTGTTTTCCAAATTGAGCTACATGCTTGACTGCAATTTCGTTTTTCTCAAAATCAGGTGCTTCTATTTTCTGCCACATTTGATGATGCTGTGAGGGCTTTTGTTTCAAAGATTGTTAAAGACCTCTTTAGAGGAGATTACAACCAAATGTTTGTGAACAAGGAGGAACTGTCATTGGAGTCTGTAAAGCAGTACAAGGTGAAATGTCCTGATGAGCTTTCGAAGATAATGGTAATTAAAGACAAAATATTTGAGTTAGGGAATAAGTTGGGGCAGACAATCATCTTCGTCCGCACGAGAAATAGCGCGAGCATGTTGCATAAAGCACTCACTGAATATGGTTATGAGGTTACGACTATTCAAGGTGCTCTCAAGCAAGACGACAGGGACAAGATAATTAAGGAATTTAAAGATGGATTAACTCAAGTACTTATATCAACAGATCTTCTTGCCCGGGGTTTTGACCAATCAATGGTGAGCACCACTTAGCTTTGTCTGGTGTTGATTTAGCCATTTATTGCTCAGAATGCCTATATCCTAACATTTTCTTTGTTAGGTTAATTTGGTTGTCAATTTTGATCTTCCCGTGAAGCATGATTACCCATCGGAGCCTGACTGTGAGGTGTACTTGCATCGGGTTGGGAGGGCAGGGCGTTTTGGCCGAAAGGGTAAGTTTTCGGGGTCCTTTTAATACTATTCCATCCATTTTTCATTTATGAATTCGTACATCCGTGTAAATTCTATTGGTTGCTGGTAAACTCTGCTTACTTTGAACTTGATAGCTTGTTGGTCAAATTCTTTCGTCTTTGAAATCAATTTCTTGTTTATCAATGCATTCTTAGTGGTTAACTCAATTGCAGACTCTGTTGGATTTCTTGAATTATGAAGTACCAGTTCTTACTCTTTTAATAATATAGCTATGGATTGTCATCAGTTGAAGATTATTGATCAGCCGTAACCACGGGTTTGGTGCGGCTAGGCGCGTGCCGGGTCTGTCTGCCGTTTTTTTGCACATCATCAGGAATTTATAGTTGTCTATATTGATAGTGATAGAGTTTATGATGTAATCGGAGTAATTTTCTATACAATGGGCTTAGTTGCAGCCTACAGGATCCCCCTATTGGGGTGACAATTTGCCCGGAGGCTTGCTTCCGTGCTCCCAATTCAGAATCTGGCTGAATATTGCTCCCATTTGGGAAGGATCATGTTACGGAATAGGATAAATCCTCGTAAACATATGAATCATTGAATCGTATAAGGAAAAATAGAAGAGCTACCAACTAAGAAGAAAAATACTATGTGCAGCTGACACAGATTACTAATATAAATATACTTATTAATGGTTGAAGATATGTTCCGAGTACTAATGATAATATACTCCCTCCGTCCCTTTTTGTTTGCTCACGTTTTCTTCTTGGGTTGTCCCAAATTGTTTGCAATTTTCCATAATTAAAAACCACCAAAAGGGCAAAGTTCCGTTTTGAGTTGAAGGAGATACCAAGTTAACACAAAAGGTATTTTTGAATATCTCCACACTTTTCAACCCAAAGCTTTGAGTTAATAAAATCAGAGAATTCCCATAATGAGCAAACAAATTGGGACGGAGGGAGTAGTATTTTTGGAGTTACCTATGATGTTACTTATTTACACCTATAAATATACGCTCCTATAGACGTTTCCAATTTTTGGATTTTTCTATACCCTCTCGCTTCCTCGCACCTGCTCCTGCTCCTGCTCCAGCACCCGTCTCCGTTTTGTTCAACTGAGGACTAGGTTCTTGAATAAGTGTCATAGTTTAAGCAGCACAGAGGACACGAAACTTTGAAAAAGCTGGGAGCCTGGGACACAGACATAGTAGAGGACACAAAAATATATGATGTTTACATATTTGTTGTTATTAACACCCATATATCGTATCCACAAACAACCAAACAAGTGTGTGTGTGTGTGTGTGTGTGTGGGGGGGGGGGGGGGGGTGGGGGGGGGGGGGGGGGGGGGGTGTTGTGGGGTTTATGTTGAACTGCAACCAAAATAAATGGTTACTAACACTAAGCAACAAAATGAAACCTAACCTTACATGAATAATCGACAATCCATCAAAAGACAGACCACAAGGAACACTTAGCAAATGTGTTCTCAGTGTGTCCCAAAGTGGCATGTCCCATTCTTATCCCACTGTGTCCGTGGCGTGTCCGGCATTTATACGGGGATCCCTCAGGTGTGTCAGTGCTTCATAGGTCCTAATTAATGCAGTGCATCAGTAGCAAATATCAGAAGTCTACCATTCTCTCTCTCTCTCTGTTCTATTAGGTGTTTTAAGCTGTTCCTACAAGAGGGATGTTGAAAAATGAAACTTTGTAGACATTTAGGGTTTTTTATTAAAGATTTAGATGTGGCCTAGCATTGAGTTTTTGATTAAGGTGTTGCCTTAATAAAGTCTTCGGTCAAAGTTTTCCAGTCTTGTGTCACTTCAAAGATGTGCAAACACTGATTCTCAACTTTGTTAATGCTAAGTATCAACTTGAATTTGCTTCGAATCACACTGATTGGCTGTATTTTGATTTTGCAAATAACCTGAAAACGTGGACAAATGTTGTGGCTGCATGCACTCTCTCTTGTAGTGGATTTTTCTAAAGAAACGTCAAGCCATATTGATTTCCATTTCTCTCATAATGTTGGATAATTTTGGAAGCTCATGTACTCAAAGCTTCCTCCCCTCCTTTGACTTAATTATAAATGGTTTAATTTAAATCCTCCAGGAGCTGTGTTCAATTTGCTGTGCAATGATAGAGATGAGATGATCATGGCCAAGATTGAGAGGCATTTCAAAACGGAAATAGCTGAGGTAAGCATCTAGCGCACACACCATGGTGTATGAGTTGCTCATTTGTCTTTCTGCAGTGCTTTTTTTTTTTTTTTTTTTAACATGTTAAGTACCAGATAAATGTTGGGATTTTCGGAGTTCCAAATCCAAACTAAGATGGATACGATTACAGTGTATATATTACTTTGCCAAGGACCCTTTTTTGTTTGATTGAAGTAATTGCGAATGGATAAATGATGCCTCAAGATAAGTGATCCCATCTGATAATCGTGACCCCAAAAGTCCTAACCAACAGAGGGTATGTGACCCCCTGGGATTCATAGTATAATCCGATACTTCAATCTGGGATCCAGACAAACAAACTGGGCCAAGGTTTATTGGGCGGGGGGGCAATCTTATATAAACACTTGTTTTTTGTTTGTTTGCAGGTGCCATCCTGGAGAAGTAATGAGGATTTTGAGGCTGCTCTTAAAAAAGCTGGTTTGCTTTAAATTGTTTGTGATGATCATCTCCAGTTATTATCGTAATGCGAACTTATAAGAGAAGCACACGGCCTCTATGGACGGTTGTGGATTCGTGTTTTTTGAGTCATTAATATAGGCATCACAGGGAGTGGTACAATATACGTTTCCACTGTCTTAGCTCGATGATAAGCTATGCGTGCCTAGCTCGTGGAGGCTCTCTTCCAGATTTCTCCTGATGAGAAAAGGAGATTCAAGTTCTTCTGAATTTGTAAACTAGGGTATGTTTCAGTTTGACTTCATATTCCTTTTAGTGCCTTTTGATTTAGCTGAAGTTTATTGGTGTTACAGAAGCGTTTTGTTTCGATGTGTCATTTGTATTAATATTACTATGAGTTTATATGATCTTTTCTACCTTTGTTTTGGGTTCCGATCATCTATATGAGGATGTTGGAGTTGGTGCCATTGAAAACGTACTATTTCCAGGAGTGTTTGGTGGTCATTTTAAATTTGTGGGTTCTATTCACATGCAGAAAATCGCTACACACACACACACACACATTTAGCAAATCTCTTGTATTGCTTATGGATTGGTCAACTGCCGAGTATCAGCTTTGAAGCCATTTAACAGTCAAATAACTTCAGATGACGAGTGCAGAATAATTCCATGCTCAAATATTGCATCCCTATGGTATGAACTGTACGATGCTATTTTATGATCTCGAACAAAAATAAGAAAAAGAAAGTTGCTATACACAAAGGGATTGACCGGTGAAGGAGCATCTCAGGTCCACAGAGAAGCTTGGATTAATTACTACTAATAATTTGAATGCAAGCTTCGGTAGAGATTAAGAAAGTGCTTAATGGTTTGCACTTCACAAGTAGTGCTCTTCCAGTTCCGTTGAGATGGTCTAATGTCTCTGTCTCTCTCCTGGCATGTACCCCCCACCCCCCGGTTAAGCCCGGCCGAGCTCCTGTCATTAGTAAACTACTACTACTAGTTATTACTATGTTTATTGTAAATATAATTGAGATGCCTCATTTTTTTTGAACTGCAATTGAGATACTTTTAGCTTATTTCTTGTTAAATGTATATTATATCCATAAGCACATACTCTCTCCGTTCATTTTTTAGAGTTCAGTATTTCATTTTGGGCTGTCTCATTAATAAGTGTCCATTTTGTCAAGTTAGTGGGTAAAAATTAGTACATTTTTTTATTTTGTCCATAAAAGTAGATTTTATTATGAAAAGTTAGTAAGAAAAAGTATAATGATGATGTCTCCATAAAGGATAAGAAGGAAAAATAATGACTTTTAGAGTGTAGTGATGATGTCACTATAAAAAAGTTGAATTTACGAAGTGGGACTCTTAACATGGAATGGAGGGAGTATAATGTTACGCGAAAAACGATAGAGCCTAAGTTACCAAAAAAAGAAACTATAGCCCCTGAATTTGTTTGGTGTTCAGATTGCAGGTGTGGCTACATTGATCAGGCCCTATTCCGCTAAGAGTTTTTAAAAAATAAGTAATGTACTTATTTGTAATTTCCAAACTTAAAAGTAATGTATTTATAAAAATAATTTTTTTTATTTTTTTAGCACCGTTCAAAAGATCTAATTGAGATCTATTAACCAATATCTATATTGAGTATTTATTATCCATTTACAATGAATGAGTCATCTGGTGGCGAGCTGAGTCACTTAACAATATTGACTACAAAAATATCAATTGCCCTCATTTAACGGTTATTTGACGCAATTTACCCATTGTTTTCTTCAAAATTTGTCTTTTAATTCCCCACTAAAACTTCAATAGTATCATTAGTGACTTATTAGTGACGTTGCATGTATTTACCTCACGATTAAAAAAATTACATCTCTACGTTCTAGATAGTTCCATGTAAAATTGAAACTTTTATGTATACCGGGGATACCAACCCCTTGGTATCCTCTCCGGTCCATTTCACATTTTTCGGCCATTTTCCGATTATATTTGGATGATCAACTTCGTTCATTTTGTAGAGTTCGGGGAGAACTTTAATCGTACCAAAAATCATGTTCATCGAAATTTAATAAGTACATGATCGGCACATGTGAAAATTGAAGAAAATCAAAATTGGGTCAAAAAACACACTGAATCGGAACCCAGTTTTGATTTTTTTCCTTCCATTTTCATGTGTGCCGATCTTGTATCAAATAAAGTCCGATGAACACGATTTTTGGAACGATTAAGGTTCTCGTCGAACTCGACAAAATGAACGGAGCCGATCATCAAAATGTGATCGAAAAATGGCCGAAAAATAAGAAACGGACCGAAGGAAATACCAAAGGGGTTGGTATCCCCGGTATACATAAAAGTTTCTCAAAATTCTGTTGGGTCTTTCTCTCTCCTAATGTTCGGCAATCCCGTAACATGATTACATTTTTACAACAGAGGAATCTTCAAATATGAGAGAGCGACTCTTTTTTGTAGAAAATTTCTCTTTTAAATTTCTCATCGAAATGAAATGGTTGGTCTGATTCGTGAATGCAGGTTGCAGAGTATGCATCACGTGCATGGACGATAGAAACAGAGCAGCTTAATTACTACGAAAGCGATGAGACCAACAAAGCCAGTGATTTTGATATCATCTCGAACAAGTATGTAAATGGCAAGGCATTGGACCCAACAGAATTCTCAGTCAGGCTTGTGTCATCGTCGGACCTGGTGTGTAACATCGCCACCGACTTTTCTGGTGGCCAGTCGAGGGTCAAGCTGAGGCAACCCACGGTGGTGTACCAGGACTTGGTCAAGCATGTGGTTGGCCCATTTTACTACACTACACTACTCCCTTGTGTGATGAGCCTGATACTACTAGTCACTTATATGCTAAGGAAAGCAAATTAATACTAGTCCCATGCTTGGCTTTATTGTTCCGGGTCTTTTCTCAATGGATAGAAAACACTCATGGGACCTGGTGTTGCACCCGTTTAACTTGGGGGTAGTGATTTAATGGTGGTCAGCAGAGGCTTTGTTACCTATTCCATTAGGAACCGCAGATTTTTTGGTCAATCACATTCATACATTTACGATTCATGTAACAATATTGATACTCCTGAAAGGTGTTCTATTTGCTTGTAGCTCCCGATTGTCTTATGTGGAGCAATCCGAACTCTCAACAGATTATAAAAGAGAACTCAACGAACCCATGTGGAGACTCCTCAGCCCGAGGACAATCTCTAAAATACACATGTTGATGTTGACAATGACGATCGACAACATATACATTTTCGTGGGTTGGCTGACCCCATGCATGGCAAATTTTCATTTTGCTGTGATTATGTACTAGTTTTCCTTACTAGTTATCAAATGACGCCATTAAAAAATGGTCTTGACACCATTATGGCTTCATTCACATGTCAAGAGTTTAGCGTAGGAAAAATTGTTTATGAAAATTTTGATGAACTGAAGTAAATTAAAAGAAAATGTTGTTCCCCAATGTGTTCATTTGATAAAATAAGGGAAATGATTTTGTCACTCCATTTTTTGTTAACGCCACTCCCCTGTAAGTGTATTTTTGCACCAAAAATACACTTGCAGGGGAGTGACGTTAACAAAAATGGGAGTGGCAAAATCAGCAGCCTAAAATAAATATATAAAAAACCTAAGATATGGTAGTGTACTTGCGTATGGAACTGATGTAAACACAAGATTCTTGTAATATTCTTTTTCTTTTTTTAGGGAGAATAAATTATATAGACTGGCGGTGTAAACATTTATTTCCTCTAAATCAATTACATTGCGTCACGTCGCAATGTTCTATTAATTGGGACCACTGTTTTGACATGTGGTGCAATGTAATTGATTTGGAAGAAACAAATGTTTACACCGCCGGTGTATATAATTTATTCTCTTTTTTAGGAAAAATGTTGCTAAAAGATTAAGCCGAATACGAAAGCTAACGAGGCATTAAGATCTCATAAGTTGTATTTTTATTTGGAGTTTTAATTTTTAATTTTTGTATATTAATGTATGATTTGATTTGTACAAATTAGGATAATTTATGTACATACGTCATTTTTTGAAATATTTCATATAAATACCTACCAATATATAGGTTAGTGATGAAACACTTGAATTTCGGAGTCTTGAAATTTGGTTACTTAAGAGAAGATATTGATACTTAAATTTTTTAATGATCCCATACTCACAACTTTTTGGAGTTGCCACTGAATGTTGATTGTTGACCCATTTTTCTTTTCTTTGCTGATTCCTCTCAATGAAATTTTTCATCATGTTATAATAAATTACTTGATGAAACGAATTTAGTTTTTTTTTTTTTTTTTGAGACGATTATTCAATAACAACCCAGTTACACTTACGTAACGAAGTTCATTACAAATATTTTGTACAAAGTCAAACTAATCACCTAACTATTATAAAACGAGAATGTCTTTGACCCCGACCCAGATGTTGAACCTGACGCAAACAGCGACACTCACTATCTACTGTATATTCCTACCTAGTATCAGCAGTCTCAAAAGAGATAAAATAATGCTAGCAAAGATAAAAGACAACAAATATTCAGACGATCAAACAAACTCTAACTAAGTATGAATGCACTAATGAATTTTCAAAATCTACAAATCTGACAAGTCACCACAAGTTACTCCGCTAAAAACATCATGTAGGGTAAGAGCACAGTTCACACGGATATTATTGCGACGCAACATCGTCCCTGAAAGAACCCGATTTGGAGACAAAAAATTCGTCCAAAGATGAAACCAACAACTCTCGAGAATACAAGAAACAAAACTTTTACAAACAAACGACAAGTCGTTGATCTGAAGAGACGGGAGAAAAACAAAACAAAAAAAAAACTATAAAAGAATATGTTCAGAACTACTACTATGGCCTTCCCCTCCCACCACCGTACAAAGGTGTGAAACCCTAGGGAGGAGGGAAAATGAGAAGAAAGATATTTGTAATGACCCGAATTTTCACGTCAATTTTTTGGAACATTTTATTGAAGTATTTTTGTAGATATAATTGATTTTGTTAATTGATAAATCTAAACCAAGACTTTCTAGGAAA
>JAOTQK010000019.1:15619112-15629574 GCA_025642025.1 Rhododendron ferrugineum
TTACGAGCAATATCGCATAAAAACGACAACAAATATGTACAAACACAACATACTAGAGGACTTAAGCACCAAGAATATGCATTATTGGGTGCTTATCAGGTACTTTGGGGTTTGATCGCTCGAATTGCGGCTGCTCATAGGGAGTTAGGGCTTTTGTAGAGGAGATATGGGAGATGATTTCTGTAGAGTTTCGTGGTAGGAGAGGGTGTATTGAACCTTTTTATTTCGGAACCCTAAGGGCTCTCTTTATATAGGCAATGAGTGACTCATTCTGGCCAATCATAATGCACGAATCAACATGGAAGTATAGGGCAACAAGACCTCTACATGGAATTATTTTTTGTAGCCCTGAAGTAAAGCTAACCGGTTGCTAGGGTTTGATCGAGCTCGGAACAAAAGAAGACAGAACATTCTAGAATTCTGGGCAAAATGGTCTCACAAGAGATTTCAACTACCATATTCCACAGGTGAAAGAAAGAAGTAGCGGCCGTAAGATGGATTTAGCAGCCAACAGATGTATTTTACTTGAAAACTGTATTTCTATCTAAAAGGCATTTTGGCCTAAATTGGATTCTCTAAGTAGCTAAAAGCACTCACAAAAATCCCTCGGGCTTACAAGAAATTATATATTCACTTTTATTAATATAGTAATATTTTGAGTCAAACATTTGAATTTAGTTGAGATGTGCACAAATTGATCCGAACATTTAGCTTCACAAATAAAAAATAAAAAATAAAAAAAATCAGTAGGGGCGTTACTTGAGTTTGCACACAATACGTACGAAACCCTTAAATTCATAGCTTTTAAAATTGATGTTATGAATTTTTTTTTTTTTACGGAAGTTAGGAATTCGAGGTTGATTTTATAATTTATTATTCAGTCCCTCTATAATCAACCCATTGGGTTGACAATAAGGAATACCAATGTCTATTACTTTATAATATAAATCCACATGTCACATTCTTATTCCCTTACCAAACTTTTGTGTTTTTTACATGTCATATCTACTTTTCATTTTTCCTAAATGCCTAGTTTGCCCTTAGTTGTTCACCTCTACTTTTTGCTGTTTGCAAGTTCACGGCTACTTTTTTTATTTATAATATTCACGGCTACTTTTTGTCCCTTTTTTTAATAACTCAGGTGTCCACGTCACCTTACGTGCACCTCGACTAATTCTGGGAGCCTAATCTCACCGCCCAGAAAAATTAATAGCACTTGGGTTCGAACTTGAGACCTTTGGAGGGAACAAACCCTAAGTCTCAGACTTTACCCACTATGCCAACCCATTGGGGTTTACTTTTATCCTTTTTTTTTCTCTTTGTATTTATCGGCATCTTTTTGCCCCTAAGAGTGATTCTTTCAAAACTAAATTACAAAATGCATAAAATATGAACAACCACCAAATCTTATACTAATCGAAGGTTTTAAATCCATACAAAAATCTCATGTTTCCAACATCAGCAGCAAGACACATACAAATATAAAAAGCAAAATATAATCAAATTCAACTTATAATTGGGTATCCAAAATAACCATCAATATGCATAAACAGTTTACCTTAATTCCTTTACAAAATTACTTCTCAACTACCCATATTATTACTATTTGTGCAAAAATCTGCAACTTAATTGAGTTGTGATCTTTGAAAATAAAATAAAGTTAATCCCCAACTAGCCATGTTCCTGCCATCATTTTGTGTAAAAGTCTTTCAAATTGAACTTAGATCCTTCAAAAACAATATATAGGGGCGTTTCAAGTAGTAAAAAATTTGTAGTAAATTTTTATTTGTGGTTGAGAAGTTGGTAGGTGCTCCCGACAGTGAATAAGTTGTTAATGGGGTTTATGAGTAAAGTTACTGTAGCAAAAAAAAAAATGACAATTTTTTGGTTAGTGAAAACGAGATGGTAAAAATGTTGAAATTTTTTTATTAGTGAAAATGAGATGGTAAAATGCATTAAATTTATAATATTTTTTGTTAGTGAAAACACCCCATAAATATAAATCCCAGCAACTTCCGAGGAAAATGAGGGAAGGGAAATGACTCAAAGGAGGGTTTTTTCTGTCATTTAAAGAAGAGACCATTTACTTGCCAAAATGATCTCAGAAACGTACAAAAGTGAAAAGGTAAGGACTAAGGGTCGTCATCGGGCCGGGTCGGGCCAACCCAGCCCTCCAAGTCACTACCCAAGCCCGGCTGCGGGCTAGGCTTAGTGGGCTATTATTTTTTCGCGGGCCGGGCTATCTCTGAAAACTTAAAGCCCAGGCTCACCCACGGGCTTAGCCCAATCAACGGGCCGGCGGGCGGCGGACCAGCTCACAACGGTCAGAATTCAAAAATTGCCTCAAAAGTGGGGGTTTTTTTTTACATGAACACACTGTTTGTGTATGGACAATTTTTAAAACTCACCAAAGTTGGTTTCTTGGTCCCCAAATGGATAGACAACTTGAAAATAATAAATTATTTTTTTTCAAAAAACAAGGAGATTTTCGGGCTTGCAGCAAGCGGTCTCGCGGGCTGGCTCACAGGCCGAGCCGACGGACGGGTTGAGTAAAAATTTATAGGCCCGAGCCTAGCCCATAAAAACTTCGAACTGGGCTAGCCCACCCGTTGGACGAGCTAGGGCCAGGCAATAGCCCGCCGGACCGAGCAGACTCCGAGCAGGTCGCGAACATTCGGACTAAACGATGATCCTTAATAAGAACCCACTTGTAGTTAGCCCCACAGGGCTGACGGTAGACTTCTCGTTTCTTAATTGTTATCCATAGGAGTAATTCGAACTGTCAGGCGAAGGGTACTTGACATACTCCAGTAAAAATGTGGATGGTTGCATTTCTCTTTTTCAGTGACCACAATAATATATATATATATATATATATATACACATATGGCTTGATCGGCTCATTTAGTTGATTCCTATCAAATTTGACAAGATAAAATTGAATGAGCTGATCAAGCCCTTGCCGATATTCAAATAATTTGATTTTTTATAAGAACTTTTTTTTTGGGGGTAAATCAGCTTGAAATAAAAAAGAGCCTAACCGAATATACAGCCTACAAGGGGCATACCCCTAGGAGGAAAACAAATTAAAAAGAGAAAGCCTATAACAAATGGCTACATAGAACTAGAAGCAAATAGAACACATGTTTCTTATCCATCTAAAAGAGGGATAAGAAAAAGATGGCAAAACACATAGAACTAAGAACCCTTAAAAACATGTTTTAAACAAATTGAACGGTTCCAATTATTCGTGTGGGGCTTCGAACAATATTGTCAAATATATTGTCTCTAGAACCTGCCTCTATAGAGAGAGGGAGAGAGAGAGAGAGAGAGAGCGAGCTTCCGACATCCTAACTAATCTGCATTTTAAAATCGTAGGTATATATACAAGTTTATTATCCTACGGCGAAAGATTCTTTTTTTACTTTTTTTATTGTAGGAAAGTTTTTAAAAGCCCATAAAATCAACGGTCGATATCAGTGGATACTTATGGAGATCTGCACTATTTATTGGCTATTACTGTAACCCATCAGACTAACATAATTTACGATGCCGGCCGCAGTCCACTGTTGGATTATGTCAATTTTCTATTATTTTCCGTTTGTTAATAGCACATTTAAAATTAATTCTTTTGTTTACTTATATAGATGGTAATCCACATATCTCTCAACGATCAAGAAATTATTTAGTACTCTTGAAATACCGTCACGCGATGATTCAAATCCCTCCACTATCACACATTATATATTTAGAACCCATGCAGGGGCGGAGGTATTAAGGGATCCGGTGGGGCTCGGTCCCCCTCCAACTTCCAAAAAATAATAATAAAAAACTAAAGTTTTCCTTCTATTCAAACAAATAAAACAAAGCTTCCAAACGAACCCTTCGTTCTCCTTCCATGGTTTTTTACGACTTATGAACTTGGTGACTCTTGTTGCTTATTGTGTTGTTCTTGAATTGACTTGATATTGCTCTATTGAATAAGCTTGAATGTTCAGCAGACAGATGATTGTATATATCGAAAGGGAATTAGAGTCAATCAATCAATCTTAAATGATTTTCAAGATTTGAAAAACACGTCGGTTTGATAGATTGTTAGACAATTTTTGTTCTATTTTATGAATAATCAATCTTGGAAAATGTATTATGGCTAATCCTTTGACTATGGAATGCAAGTATGGTGGTAGTTGTTTCTTTTACTTATTTGTTGGGTAAGAAATAGAGAGATTTGACGTTAAAATTTTCTCTGTTATGACTCGGCCCCCAAAATTTTTATTCCAAGCTCCGCCACTTAACCATGTAAGCCACTTAACCATGTAATACTTAATTTGAAGTCACATCAATCTAAGTGAAAGGATTTGAAAACCACATTACAGTACCCGGTGCCACTAAAACAATTATTATTTAACTACAAACACTTACATATACTTTACACCCACACACACTGGATGTATAGTATGTGTGAGTCCCAATGTGAATGTAAGCGAATTTATATATATGTTTATTTAAGTGTTTGTGGTTGTAGAATGATTGGACACTAAAATTATTTTTTAATCACCACTTAAAAATAAAAAGTCACCACCATTATTTTCAAATTTCGTCAATCTTCAAGGGCATATAGTTTTTTTTTTTTTTGCCACATCGATATACATCAGCGGGGGTTAGTGGGGGTGTTAGAGTTAGCACGGGGAGACCAGAAGCTATCCATAAACATGGCTCCCTAAAGGGCTTGCCCCCTGTGGGGCTCGAACCCAAGACCTTCAATAAAGGAAAGACAATGACTTACCAACTGCACTAAGTAGTGGTTGTCAGGGCATATAGCTTAATAATAAAAAACTCTTCCAACTTTTTATTCTCTCTTTTTTTTGGTGTGGAATCTGTTCCAACTTTTTATTCGCTATCGACATCTTCCGTTTCATTTCATACGTCACAATTAACTAGGTGGGGTCCCTCTATACACACCGTTCGATTGCCCCACGTGGAACACTGTACGCGTGGCAAAAGATGGGATACAGAGGCGTAGCCTGGTGGCCGACCTCATGGCCTACGTACAGACGCAAAGAAGATCCAAAGTAGCGTATGCGCCAAACACCCCCATTCCTTTCTTTCTCCTCCAATCTAACGGCTCAAAACAAACCTCAGTCACCACGTTAGATCTCCACCGTTGATGCGGTAAAAAGTTGATAAAAACTTGTTTAATGTGCCTTGTCCTCTAGTCTAGGCGTTCATTTGTTGTTGATTTCTAAGTTTCAGGTTGTTTAGGCCCTTCTCTCTTTCTTTCTCTCTCTCTCTCTCTCTAAAACTTTCATTCTCTCTCTTCTGCAAATTCTCTGTGCAAATTGTTCAGATTGATTAGAAGAATCTAAACAGTTGTCTATAACAAAATTTATTCACATTGCTCCAATATTAAGTCGAATCCCCAATTTAAGCCAGCTCTCCATTCTCTCTCTCCCCCACATACAATGGTAATGTCAGTTATAAATTCCATAAGTATGTAATAAAGCCGCACATTACATGTACTCCTGTCTCATTTTCTCTCTCTCCGTCTCTCTTGGTTAATTTTCTCTCTCTCTCTAGAATTATGTTAATCTGGATCTATTGATGTATGAAATTATAGGAGACAGAAAATATGCTGATTCCGCCGTGGCTAGAGCCGTTGATAACGACGGCATTCTTCTCGGTTTGTCGGACTCATGGAGATGCAGCAAGAAGTGAATGTAACATGTATTGCTTGGATTGCAATGACCAGTCTTTTTGCTTCTATTGCCGCTCATCAAAGCATAAGGATCATCAAGTTATTCAGGTGGGTACGTTGCTTATTATATTCATATATACAGGAGTAGCACATTTTCATCAATGTGTGATATATTCTTCCTAACTACCAACAATGTGTAGACTCTGGAAGACAATGGGCCTGTTTTACTATGGTTTCTTGTATTGATTTTGTACAAGCCTTATTGAATCAATAGTTTTGAACAATTTTGGTTCTTCCACTAAAAAAGAAAAAACAACTTTGGTCGAAATTAATTTTTGATTTTAGAGAATATCAAAGAAAAGTCCGGTTAGTCAGTTGACCACTCTTGTATGCTTGTAAATGAGAGGTAATCGAGGATTAATCCTTTTCTCCATTATTTCATCTCTCCCATAGGGAATTTCTTTCATTCTTATATCTCCCTACTATGAGATTAGTTTTATTTGTTGAATTGATTTATTTGTTTGGCTTGATTTAGTTGTTGCGGGCTCTCATAATTGACGTACAATCTTATTTTCTAATTCTTCCCCTGATATATGCGAATGATCGACCCTCTTTAAGTACCTATTTGAAAAAAAGAATCCCACTTTGTTTCTCTCCTATTTGCAATTGATTTCGGATTTCTTTAGTGGTTGTGACACCCTTTTTGGATTCTCAAAACATATTTTTCTTATAAAGAAGTCAATGTGATGATATGAACACAATTGGCATTAATCTGATTTGCAATTTCTCAAATACGAGTGTTTTATTTCTTTACGTATAGTTGGTTAATTTGTTGGTGTAGATAAGGCGATCGTCGTACCATGATGTGGTGAGGGTATCGGAAATTCAAAAAGTATTGGACATAAGCGGAGTCCAAACTTATGTGATAAACAGTGCTCGGGTTTTATTTTTGAATGAGAGGCCTCAGCCGAAGACTGGGAAAGGAGTTTCTCACATTTGTGAAATTTGTGGGAGGAGCCTCTTGGACCCATTTCGATTCTGTTCATTGGGGTGTAAGGTTAGTATGGTCTTTTTCTCTTCTTTAATTATTCAATTCCTTCCTATTTCCTTATTTTGATATCACATATATTCATCATCATAAGGGGCATAACATGCATGAACAAGTGCATAACCCATCACGCATACATCATGATCACCCACATTTTCGTAAACCATCACCATCACCATCATTGTAACCACCAATTATCATTATCATCATAACTCCCATCCAACCACATCCCATAATGTGCTTGTATCCATATCATACATGTAAATATCATGTGCAAGCATATATGTGGTACTCTAGTCTAGCTAATAACACCATTGTGACATGTGCACACATGATGTGATCAAAATTAATAAAACTACATCGAATGGAAGGAATTCAACCAACATTGTCTCTTACTCCATCGATTCAAAATGCGATTCCACCCCCGTATTAGTCGGAACTGTTACAGGTCAGAGAAATACGTGTGAATAGTTGATACTCTGAAGTACAGAATAATTTCCTCAACATCATGACCCATGTTTATAACACATCAACGTAGGTAGTGTTTTCATCACATTACCCAAGAAAAAATGGCATCATTACCATCGCCATCACCATCAACATCACAATGAAATTGGTTTTCCTCTCCCCCCCATTAAACGTATATTTAAATTTTCCTTTTTGCTTAAACTCTTTTTTTCCTTTATTTTTTCTGTTTCTCATTGCTTAGCTTATGGGTATAAAGACAAATGGGAATGCAAGATTTACCCTAGATGCCAAGAATGAGGAAGAATTAATGGAAAGAAGAGGTGAAGGAACGTCAAGGCCTAGAGTCATGATATCATCATCAAGAGAGGAAGAAGAATTGCGTGAAGGCTCACAACAAGACATATACCCTTCCACGCCACCTCCACCTCCACCTCCTTCTAATGCAAGGAGAAGAAAGGGAATTCCCCATAGGGCACCTTTTGGTTCCTAATTTAACCACCCCGGCCAGTGTCCTAAACAATCTACTTTATCCAACTCACTCTTATTACTTTGATTTTCACCAACCCTCCTTCTAGTGGGGTCCCTTGTCCCAAAACCTACGGACTAGCTAGGCCTTGTTTGTGGTTCATAAATTGGACTGCACAATTATGTATGTATAGTTGACGGATTATACATACCCACATTGCTGATTCAGATTGTTCATGTTTTAGGATCCATTAGAAAGATTATTAATCCATTTCAGTAATCCAAGTAGATTGACCTTGATAGTTACATGAACAGATCACGTTTACATATGCGACAATATCCTTTTTTGTCGAAAAAATTTGTATTATTTGTGTTTTTTTGAGAAACGAATTAGATCCAATCATGTAGCTACCAGTGTCAAAATTAAACAACTGATTTTTTGAATGAATTCCTGAACGGGCCCTAAAAATGGAAATTTAGAATCACGAAGTGGGTTGAAGAGTACTTAACTCATAGTCCAACCACTATACCGTGAATATATACCATTGTTTTTTTGGATGCAGCCAAGCCTTGTACAAAACTAAAATATTGTTGGTCAACAATAAGGTGTCGTAGGTTGGGGGTCCCTAAACAAAAAAAAGGGCAAGGAAGGTGCTTCTTTGGGGTTAGGGTCCCGAAAAGAACAAATTCTCTTGTGGGGGGGAGCAATAATGCAGCATTGTTATTGATGGTTGCAAGGTGTACATTTCAATTAATTAAGAAATTAATTAAAGAAAGCAAGTCTTTGTGGAGTATGTTTTGTAATTTTCATTGGCCCACCATTGCACATGGGCCGTTTACATAAAGAAGCAACAACTTTTTATTGTTTAATAATACTTGTAATGGGTCATATCAACTTTTCAATGAATATTGTTCCCAAGTTTGGATAGCGCCTCAATGAATTTTTGGCATTCTTTCTATCGATCATTTCAATCTTTCTAAATTTACCATGAAAGTCAGGAGAGAGAGATTCCTGGTTGTTACTATTTCTGTTGTTACTTGGGGATGAAGCCGAATAAGATTCGGAGATATTTGTACAACTATGAACACCGTTCTATCAATATATTAACTTTCGCAGATGAAAAAAAAATTATGAGCACCTGCATTATTATGTCTATAATTAGCAATTGTTACGGTATAACCTAGTGACAATTTCTTTTGATAGTGTGATAGATGATGAGGAGGGTTATTTATTTATTTATTATTTCCCTAAGGGGAGGGAGAGGGAGAGGGGATAATAACCAAAGGTTGGATACAATCAAAAGGGCCGAAACCCAAAATCTTAAAATCAGAGAAAGGGCCAAAGAGCCCAATCTCATCCCAATAACCCAAAACCTAACCTTTCCCTAAAACTCAACTACTGCCGCCACTATCCATCTCCGGCCACCACCATTTAGCCAAACAAACCACCACCAAAAACCCGAACAGGTCGAGAAGATGATGAGAAGGTTATAGACGGCCTTACGATGTGTTAATGACTAAACCGTTTTTTGCCGCCTTAATCCATTTATAACTAATTTTCCAGGATAGTTAACTGAAGCGAGACAAAAAAAAAAAAAAAAAAAACCCGAAGACAATGGGGGATGAAATTATATGTTCTTCAATCAATGTTTTTCGCTAGTTGTGGATACATGATCACAAAAGCATGGTCTCATACACAAGATGGCCAATAAGCGAATCACAGAACACTCATTAGGGCGTGTCTTAGCTTAGAAGTGCCCGTTGCAGCACACTTAATCGATTGAGAGTCGCCATTTGGTTTAAAGAACCAAGGAACTGGATTGAGACTCAGAATTCGGGAGCCAAAGATACAATGAAAGGAATGTGTTAGACACCCCTCTCCACCCAACCAAAAGACCGGCCTCTAGATGTCTGACATAAAAAAATTCGTTAAACTCTTTTTGACTTGCAACAAGTACATTTTAACGACCTGTTAACAGATATGGGTGATAACAAAAAAAAGAAGAAAAACCATGGGGAATTGGGGATCCAAGGGGATACGCAAAAGAAACAAAACACAGGTTCTATTGTAGAACCATCTGACAGCTGATCTGTTGGCTGGCACAACTAATTTTGTGGCCGCCACATGCATGCTACAACATCTTGTAGCGGTCGTTCTTCCGCATTACAACAGAAACAGAAGGTTAGCTCAAAAAGAAAAACAAAGATAGGATATAAACAATAAAGACTAGCCTGTGGGGGCTATGAGTGTTAAAAATTTATACTAAAAATCATGCTTTTATGTAATGGATTAATGTTTGATTGTTATTTATTAATCAATTTTATCCCTTCTTAATGAGAATCTTTTATGGGCAATGTTTGCGCATAATATTATTGTATGTTGTCCAGGTGTGTCTTTTGTTTTACAAAGTAGATGATCCGGCGTGTAGAGTTCGACATTACACAAGGAAGATCGGATTATCAGTTCTTGTGAAATATAAGATATAATTCACGGTCTTAGATGAAACCTCCTGATAATATCCATAAATATAATGACTTGTTTTTGGTAAGAGATGAACATTACCATATGGAAATTTAATTAGGTGCATGATACACATTGGTACTCCAGTGCATCTCTTCGCCTGAGGCATAATAAATATGTTTTAGAACTCGCTCTTTCAAATTCAAAGTGGATGTTTCCGCACGAATCTCAACAATTATTTGTTCGGATTTGAACTAAAAGAAAACTTTTTGATGGAATAGTCACATTATGTAGAATATCTTCACTCTCAATAGTTACATACAAA
>JAOTQK010000019.1:15644200-15661127 GCA_025642025.1 Rhododendron ferrugineum
GCTACTCCATTGCCATTTGAAGTGGAAGAGAATATTGAAGAAATGCAAGAGCTTGAATTAGGTAATATTTAATTTTATTGTGCTAATTGTATTTCACTTCCATAGCTTAGTTAATTTTTGTGCAAGAGTTTCATTTTATTATGATCTAACTTAGCTTCATTGATATCATTGCAGCTCTACAAAATGTTTCTCTTAATCCAATTCAAGATTGATGGAATCTGGTTGCTGGAGCCTGGAATGATGAAACCTAGACTGGAATAGATGTTTTTTGTGGTGAACTCTCAACTGCTGCCACTGATCCAAAAGTTGCGATCTGGTCCAAGGACCACGAAGTTACTTGAGTGCCTCCTGATTTTGATTTTGTTCCTGACTGTTTCCTCTCCTAATCATGGGCTCTGAGTATTCAGTGTTGAGGTTGTATCTTTTTGCTCCAACCTTGGTGAATAATATGTTGCTAGACTGTTGCATTAGAAACTTACAACCATCTGGGGCGGTGGCCGCTTTTGGAATGATATGTAATTCAGTAGTTGAAGTAATTTTGCGTTTTTTAGTGTTTAATGTTTTTGGAAGGAAATCCGTAGATAAAACCGGACCGAACCGTGACTCATAGTTCGGAATCCAAACCGAACCGTGAGGCTTTTGGATTAGGATTGGATTACATTTTCTAAAAACCGTGAGATGCGGATTAGGATTGGATTCATACAAATCCGATCCAATCCGGACCGTGGACAGCCCTACTGGATTCCATTGGAACACACACATCCTCACAATGGTTCCGCCGTTCCGGATCCCCATTGGAACACACACAACCTCACAATGGTTCCGCTGTTCCGGATCCCCATTGGAACACACCCAGCCTCATAATGGTTCTGCCACCACGGATTCCCATTGGAACACACACATCCTCACAATGGTTCTGCCACCACGGATTCCCATTGGAACACACACAGCCTCACAATGGTTCCGCCATCACGGATTTCCATTGGAACACACACATCCTCACAATGGTTCCGCCCACGGATTCCCATTGGAATGCACGCACACACCACACTCACACAATGGCTACCATGTCCTGCCATTATGTAGTTTCAAAAATATTTTATCCAGTGTCACAAATCTTTCTTTTACACACGCACACCATAAAATGGGCAAGTCCGGCCACATTGAGATTTCAAAACTTTTTCTCCTTTTCCAAACATGCCTTATCATTATCACACCCTAGGTGTCATGTTTCTAACTTTCTTGGTTTCCGTGTCTCATTGTCGTGCATAGACTTCGTGGTAGGACTTTTCACGTAATCATAGTAATCTTGAAACTAAACTAGTAAGATCATCCAGCTCTATATTACTTAGCATGCTCATGTTTATCTCAAGATCAAAATACAAATACTTCTAATTAAGCGGTAAGTTCTTATCTTTAAAAAAAATCCGTCCTTTCTTTCTGTAGGGAAATTCAAAACAACACACGTTTATTCGGAAAAATAAAGTCGATAGTTTCAACATACTCCCCTTCCTTTTCAATCTTTAGAATATATACCTTTCAAGTTCTCATGCATTTCAAACAATACAAGTAATAAACACATTTCTATTATACTTAGGGAAAGTAGATAGGGAAAATCTACATATACTTAGGATTAGAAAGTGAGGACATTCTACCGTTCTTCTTGGCGGTAGGGCGGCTACGGAAAGTACGTCGGTGATCGGGCGGAGTAGCTTCCTACGGAAAAGCTTACGGTAGATTCGAAAGAGAAGGGTTTCTCTCGAAACTAGGTCTTGAATAAAACTACTAACTTTTGGGATCGAAAGGGTGGTCGAGCGGTGGTTTAGTGGCGGCCTAAGATGAGTTTCTTGAAGAACTATGCAAGAACAAAGCAAGAATACTAGATTTTCTAGAGAGAGAAGTTGAATGGGTGAAGGTGTGAGTTGAATAGCAAAGGTGGGGTGCTATTTATAGCAAAAACTTGGCTGATTATCTAAGGGATAAATTTTTCCCTAACAATTATTGTTCAATGGTTAAAAGGGCAATTATGATAGGTATGGTCTTGTCTTGTCCTAAGAATGCTTTCTTGCAAGAAAGGATAAAATGATATCTAGGCTAGAGAGTAGTCTTCCCATGTCTAGTCAATCTTAGGTTTAGGTTGGAAGCAAATCTAGGATTATTAAGGCTAGGATTGTGTGCTTGAAAAATACTAGAAATGGGTTGTCACATTGTACTTAGGCTTGAGTGTGAATATGGTAAAAGAGGTAGCTTGCTTGAGTGACCAAACAAATGCACACACTTCACTCTTTCTCTCACTCTCTTGGCCTCCCCCTCTCTCTCTCCTCACGGCTCTCTCTCTCTCTCTCTCTCTCTTGGCCTAAGTACATAGACATATACATATACATATATATATATATATATATATGTAAGAAAGTCTAGGAAAGTGCTTTTGGAAGGCAAATAGGGTGAGGGCTATTAGTCTTAGGGTTGCATGCATGGCAAGGCTAAGGTTTACTTCTTTTAGAAGCAAAGTGATGACTTTCTATGGACCATAGGTTTATAAATGTTAGGGAAAGGTTTGTCCAATGGGTAAGAAATTTCCTAGAAAGTGCATATATGCACATAGTCATGATTAGGGTAGGTTATTATATCTAGGCTTGCATGCATGACAAGCTAGGATTGCTTCTTTTGAAAGCAAAATGATGAGGTTAGGCCATGACTTGTCCAGTCAAGTTTGGGGTATTCATTGGCAAGTCCTAATTCCATTATCCAAGGGGTAAAATTTTCCCTAGCAACTATTAACCGATGGTTAAATAGATAATGATGCTAGGTATGGCTTGAAATGACTAATCAAGAAGTATAATGATTATCTCTAATGGCCTAATGGTTCAATTAGGGTTAGGAGGGTTCATAAGGCTCAAGGATGGTCAAAAAGGTCCATCTAGGGTTAGGGAAATGTAACTAGGTGAATTGGTAGCTCGATTTCTTCAACTAATCGGTTAGAAACTAATTCTACATGCCATGTAGGATTTCTAGCCAAGAAATATAATTTAAAGATATTATTTACTCACTTAGGAAAATATACAAGTGCTTTTACGAGCATGCTTGTCTTTAGAAAATGACTAGTTGATTTTATATGAAGAAAACTAAATTTATAAATCCAGAATTTAGTAACGACAGATTTTTGGATATTAAAAAGGAAAATTAAATGAAATCCAAGTAATTAAAATAAAATTCAAATTTTTAACAAAATTTTTATTGTCCAAAAATCAGGGTCGTTACAGTGGGACAACTCCTTGTGGGTGTTTTTGTGGTGGGTTTTTCTACGTCATCTTGATGGTTTTTCGTGGTCGGAGAAGAGTCTTGTCTGTGTGATGTCTTTAATGTTCGTTTGTGAGTTTAGGCCTCCTTTGTGGTTGTTTTCCTCGCTCCTTGGGGGTTGCTCCTTTGATGGTTTTCGTATCAATGAAAGCACCTTTAAACTTTGACCAAGAAAAAATTAAAAATAGTAAAGTTATAAAATTGTGTGCCATTTGATCTACTCGTAGGTCTACGACTCCACCAGCTCTTCCACCGTAGGATTCTCCACACCCTCCACTGCGGCGTCATCAAGAATCTCGTCATCCATACTTGGCGTGAAATGTCAGGGCAATATAGCACCAAGAGTGTCATTGAGTTACAACCAATCAGTAAAATAAAGCAGACTACCCAATACCCCACATGCATGGCATGGCATGATAAAAATTACTGTACATAGCAAATGATAAATCACATGAGAGTGAAAACATATAACACATATAGTTTTATGAAGCACATAAGATTCATTTCCAATCGAACAATACTGGTTAAATCCTCATTTTATGCTTCCATCCACTCTGATCATATACACTAAGTTCTCATCAACTTGGTTTCCATTTACCCTGCCTACCTCTTAGATCTAGGACGTGACACGGCTCAAAGACAGAGCACGACTCTCCAGACATAGTATATATGGCTCAAGTCCTAAAATGGGTCAGGTCATCCCAACAATCGATCTTTGATGTGCCTTGTTGTGATGATCCATCCGGACGGATGTTTTGAGCCATGCTAATCACTGAAGATTAGGTTAGCCTAACACTTTGAATATTGGAGTATGTCATTTGCTTAATTAATAAAGCTGCAGGCCCGTGCTTGTGGGAATCCCATACCAATCACTTCATCTTTAGTCAAACAATTGATTACGATCCAATAATACTTACAAATACAAATAAATTAAACTTAGTATTAGGTACATTTAATTTGGAGTACATGTCCGTGAGCCCCAAAAATTATCAGTATAAATACGACACGGATATGACTACTATTTAAAAACATCTGGGCTTCTATCGCACGAGTTTACCTAGTGATTTTCTCAACTTAAGTTCCACAAATTTTTTATTTTTTATTTTTTTGTGTATCGAAGCCATATTGAATTAAAACTGCACTTTGAAAAATCCGTGTATTCGACATCAAAATTTTACGTTTTGTTTACGATATAAGACAAATAAAACCACCACTAGTATAATTACAAATTACACTACAACCAATTGATTTTGGTAAACACTTCATCTTGTTAGCAAGTGGAATGTTCCTCTATATAACCTCTCCAATTCTTAAAGTTCATACACCACCCAAACATCCTATACAACTTCTCCCCTCTATCTCATGGCGCAACCCAGTCTGGTGAAGATACTGGACGTTTGCAGGGTGCCTCCGATGCCTCCCTCCTCCAACTCAACCGCCCAAACATCGCTTCCTCTCACGTTCTTCGACATTTTCTGGTTGAGACTTCGTCCAAGTCAACGCGTATTCTTTTATGAATTCCCCGTTTCGAAAATAACACTCATAGATACCATCCTTCCTCAACTGAAACACTCCTTATCCGTCGCCCTCCTACACTATCTACCACTCGCCGGAAATCTCACTTGGCCACTAGATTCCGACAAACCAATTGTCCAATATAATGAAGGTGATACAGTTTCACTTACAGTAGGAGAGTCTGAAGACAATTTCTACCATCTCTCAAGAAATGGTTTTCACGAAGTCGAAATAGCCCATTATTATTTACCCTACTTATTAGCATCTAAAACAGGAGTACCAGTTCTGGCCTTGCAAGTGACTTTTTTCCCAAACGCAGGGTTTTCCATTGGTCATGCCGCCCACCACGCTGTATTCGACGGGAAATCCATAACCATGTTTATGCATTCATGGGCCTCCATTTGCAGGCATGGCGGAGCCTCAACTCTTACACCTGAACTAACTCCTTTTTATGACAGGACCATAGTCAATGACCCATTTGACATCGAAAAATCTTACATACACGGCTGGTTGGCACACGAGGGACCCAACAACAGAAGCCTCGAGATTCGGGACTCGAAAGCTCAAGAGGATGCTATGTTAGGCACATTCAAACTGACACAAGCAAACATAGAAAGTATCAAGAAGTGGGTGGAAGCTAAATGGCAAGAGAAACCAACATTCCATCCATCAACATTTGCAGTAACAAGTGCCTACGCATGGGTTTGCTTAATTAAAACTCGAAAATTAACAACCAAGAATGTACATCTTTACATCAGCGTTGATTGTAGGGCTCGCTTGGAACCTCCCATCCCTTCGACTTATTTTGGGAACTGCACTACAGGTTGTGTCATAGGTGCGGATACAAACAAGTTGATGGAAGAAGATGGGGTTGCCATAGCAGCTAGAGCAATTGTTGAAGCAGTTGGAAGTTTGCATGATGGAGTTCTAAAAGGGGCAAAAGAGTTGATACCTAACTTACTTTCTATACAGAAGGATGGTGGTTTTTTGGTAAGTGTCGCATCCTCTCCTCGGTTTGAGGTCTACAAAATTGATTTCGGGTGGGGGAGACCGGAGAAGGTAGAGATGCTAATAGAGAACAGTGGAGCTTTATCTCTTTCAGATTCCAGAGATGGCAATGGTGGGGTTGAGATTGGGATAGTGTTGAAGAAAAACGAAACAGAAGCATTTGCTTCAATGTTTACTAGTGGTCTCAAACATCATCAAATCCATCAAAGTTGAAACAGTTAGGGCAATAGAGTTCATGGAGGATACTCCAAGAATATGTTCTTGTATGACACCCTAGTACAAAATTATATGCAATACAGTAATGGGAATCTTAAGTAGTGCATCCTAATATAAGAAAACTGAGCTTTGACTTACTGAGCACGTGCTTTGGGCGGAAGAGCCACCTTCCATAGGACCATATATCATCTTCATTCAATGGTATGTCTCTGTTATTCTTCATTGATAAACATGTCTATTGTTTTAAGACACTAACCATCTTTAAGTTAAGATTCAGCAATGCAAGGCCAAATGGCCAATATCCTTATTAACCACAATGCTCATCCAACACTGAGTTCCACCAACTAAGCTGTTCAATGTAGATGCATAATATATCTGAACATCTTCATAAACAAGCAACACAAAGTAGATAAACATTGCAAAGATTGATAAAGAAAGACAGAAAAACTACCTCACAACTCCCCTTGAATGTCGATTGGGTGACGAGTTGAAACATCAAGCACTAGGTTTATCAATATTAATGTAGTAGCTCGATGTGCTTTGCGACCCAGGATCAGAAGCAAAGCTACAAGACATTAGAAATCTACTCAAACAATTAGAATAAAACAACATATAAATAAGATAATATAGAGATATGAAAACAAAGGAATTAAACAAGAAAAATTGGCCCGTGCTTTTATGAGGCGTGTAATCGCTGTCCTAACATTATTGGTGCCTCTCTTAGTGAAGAGAGGCACCAATGGCTCCAAGATCCAATCTAAGAGAGTTGTTTGTGGTTTTATGCTTGGGGTGTTTAGACCCCAAGTAGTTTCCACGTATATCGCTTTGTTTTTTCTCTCTCGATTAATTGCTTTTGTTTAGTTCATCTTATTGTGTTGATTGAAATGGAGCCTGATTAATTGCTTAGTTACAGTTAGTTTTAATTTTTAAATTGTAGTCCCATCCACCTCCCTCTGGGACTTGGTAGTACTTTTGGTAATTTCATTTCTCATTCAAACATGTACACCCAAAAAATTCAAACATGCACACCCAAAAAAGAAGGCAAGGGGCCTTGAACCCCACACCAGCTAGCTGTTCCAAAGAACAAAAAAAAAACCCCAACTCAATCAATACAATTAGACAGACTACATAGCATGCTAACAGCCAAAGCAAGCAGATAATGGGATAAGATTAGACATCCACCTCTCCTTAATCCATAGAAATTCAGCAATGCTCTTGACTTTTTCACAGGCACATGGCAAGCCCTTATATCCCTCTAATGTTCCGCAACTGGCGACTGCCTCATCTCCTCTCTTGGCCATAAAAATCCTCATTTCTTTCATCCTAGAGGTGGTAGATTGTAGCTGCAAAAATCAACTTTAGAAGAGAATTTGAGGCTGTTGCTTGTCTGCATTTTTAAAGCACGGTAACCACCACGGTTTTGAAAATGCCTGTGATGGAAAAGAATCTATGATCACAGTTTAAGCAAAAACTGTGATTGTTTCATTTGAAGTGATCACGGTTTTGCCGTGAAACCGAGATGTTATATGGAAAACAATCACAACTAGTTACCTTTTTATCGCAGTTCTGTCAGTATCTATCACCGTTCATAACCGTGATGAAAAGTAGGGGACTTTTAATAACAACCCGATCGACCACGGTTTTATAACTGTGATCAAAAGTAAAAGACCACGGCTAAAAACCATGATCTTTTAACTTTTCTGTAGTAGTGCGCTCATGATCAAAGCGCATAGGGCTTCTAGACACCGCACCCAGCAAACTGCGCCACACCCAACCAGAGGAAGGACAAAAGAAAAAAGGGAATGACATTTATTCACTAGCTTTTCTCTTGTCTTTGCTGACAAGCATGCCAATTTTTAAAAGGATAGGATATCACTAAATCCAGATCTGGGAATGTCAACATGATGATATAAAACTGAAGGTCAAAATCCTTAAAAGCAAAATGCTAATATTCCACTTAGAGTTCCAGGAACTCATTTGTTGCATTTAGATGCATCTGAACACCTTTATGATCAATGAACACTAGCTAGTATATCAACATTACAATTTACACGCATTGGTACACATGAAAATTACAACACACAATAGCATCGCCTTGCATTGCAGCTGGGCGACAAGTTAAAACCTCATGCACTAGATTTATAAGCCAAAGCAGACCTAGCAGACCTAGCAGACCAGAAATAATAACCCGAGAAACGGAATGGAATTCAATTCATATTCCATGGAGGTCACAATAGCTAGATCTGGGTAACAGGTCGTGTCGGGTCGTGTTCGTGTCGTGTCAGTCGGGTTCATGTCACAAAGCACCCAACTTGAACCAGACCCATTTAGAATTCGTGTTTCTCGAGTCATGTCATTTTCGTGTTTCGTGTCAGAAATGTTCAACTCTAACCCGTTAACTTTGTGTCCGGTTCGTATCGTGTTATCGTGTCCGTTGCCCAACTCTATATAGAATTACAGATATACCATATTATATATATATATATATATATATTCGTGTTAATGTGAGATACAAATTAGTAACCGTATTAGTCGTGTCAATTTCGTGTCTCGCGTGTTCAACCCAAACCCGACCCATTTAGAATTCGTGTTCTCGAATCGTGTCATTTTCGTGTTTCGTGTTAGAAATGTTCAACCTTAACCCGCTAACTTCGTGTCCGGTTCATATCATGTCCGTTGCCCAGCTCTAACAATAGCTATGTTCTCGTATTAAAGATAACAAAGAGGGAGAAGAATGCCGGCAAATAGATGTCAAACACTCGCAAGAAGTAACATCAAGAATGGAGAATTAAAATCCACACCTAATGGTTTTTTTTTTTTTGGTAATGCATGATGTTCCGGGCTAGCTTGTGCGTGCATCGACGTGCATCTCGGACTAATCCCTACAGCTCAGCTTACGCGTGCCTCGACGTGCACCTCGGACTAATCTCTACAGCCCAGCTTGCGTGTGTCTCGACGTGCACTTCGGACTAATCCCTATAGCCCCTCTCACAACCGTTTCATGTAATACAGGATGTCCCGGGCCAGCTTGCGCGCACCTCAGACTAATCCCTACAACCCCTGAAGCACACTTATGCGTGGAGTGGGATGGCCCAAAGAGTTGTTGGTAATGTGAATCGATTTTGAAAACTTAGGATTGAGAAAAAAACCTTGGCACCTAGTGGTTTGTAACTAATACCATGAAAGATCGTAATAAAGACGCCAAACAATCTCGTAACTTTTCTCTTCAAAAAATCTCAGTAAACGTATTGAGGTGGTGTTCCACTTTTGTAGAAAAAGTACTTTTTTAAAAAGAAAGTAATTTCAAGCTAAAAAATTATGTGTTTACGCAAATAATTTTTCCACCTATATGGATCTTATTTAATAGATCTCATTGAATCTTTTATACGGTGCAAAAAAAATTAAAAAAATATTTTTTTATTTTCATTATATTAAAGTTTAAAAATTGAAGAAATTTAAAAAAAAAAAAAAAAAAAGGAAACTGAAACACCCCTAATTGGTCGATAACATAACAACATGAACACACATCAGAGTTTTTCTCACCTTATACGAAGGAACTAGTTTAGGTAGGGTGGTTATGGGCCGCCGCCGGTAAGGGAGAACCCAGAGCTCCTATTGCCGATCTCTCCCTATTCTTGACACAGTCTCCAAGAATGATGCTTAACCCCCAAAGCCGCCTCCCAAAACTATTTTGAATTTATTTTTACAACTCGATCCACTTACAAGACCTGGCTAAAATGGTCTCTGTAATGACTTGAGGAGGTGTAGTTGTAGAACATGTGAAAACACACCCCATTGTTTTCTGACTTCAACAGATAATTAACCAAATATTTCTCTGTCAATTGCAAGTGAATTTAGAAAAATAACAATTGACGCAGATGCCTAGAATAGACCCCCCGGCTGCTACAGATTACAAAACAACTTAATTAGGGCACAAAACAAAAGTCCTCTGTGGTAGTGACGGTTGATAAACCTAATTACTGTTTAAATGGGCTGGAAATTAGAATCATTTCTCTAGTGAATGTTGAATTTCTAAAACCCAGATTTCGGCATTTCCAAATTTGCTCAAGCCCATGGTCCTCGCATAATCTTTCAAAATCGGTTATCCTATGGGAACCGACCAAGAGGGACCCGATTTTGCACTGATGTGGGACCCACTCTGGATTTCACACAGATGGTTTGAATCAATCAAGAATTTTAAAAATCAAAATGAGTGGGATTATGAAAAGTTAGCTTAATTTGATATGTGTAAGTATTCGGTCCAATCTTTCCATTTTTCATTCAATCTTCCCATTTTTTTTAATTTTTTAAAAATGAGAAGATTGGATCGAGCACCTACACATATCGGATTGAGTTGATTTTTTAAAAAATTCACTCGGAATTTTTTTTAAAAATTATTGAATGGTTCGGATAATCCGTGCGGAACTCGGAATGGGCCCCGCACGGTGATCGTTGCAAAATCGGGCCACCCATGGTCGGTGGCTGTAGCATGGTCCCTTTCAAAATACCCGGCACTTCCCCTCTCAATCCTCGTACTTGCAAATTTCAGTAGTTTAGAATGTGTTTCAAATACGCATCATTCGCGCGCATGAGACTTAGGTCACATCCATTGGTTCATCTCTCAATTGTCAAATTGAGTTGCGAAAGTTTGAAACCCACCTGTTTGGCCCAAACTTCGGTTTGTTTTATGGAAAAATCTCAGCTCAGAACAAAGTCAAGTGACTTTTCTGTTAAAATTTTTTGTGTTTGTTAATTTTGCGTCAAGCTTTTGTGACTTATTAATTCGTCACAACGAGAGAAATCGGAAAAATACAAAATTATGATCGAAACTCGTAATTTTTTAATAAAGACAAAAATAAGTCAAAAAGACAATTTTTGTAATGACCCTGATTTTTGTTAAATAAAAAATTTCGTTAAATATTTGAATTTTATTTTAATTACTTGGATTAGCTTTTAAAATTCCTTTTCAATTTCCAATAATCCGTCATAATTAGATTTGAGACTTATAAATTATATCTTTTCGCATCGGACAATCTAGTCATTTTCTAAAGACAAGTAAGCTTGTAAATATGCTTGTATATTTTCCTAACTAGTAAATAAAATCCTTAAATTATATTTTTTGGCTAGAAACCCTACGTAGCAAGTCTAGTTATTTTCCTAACTAACTAGTTTGGCCAATCCAATTACTTCTCAAAGCTAGTTTCATCTAATTGAATCTTATGACCCTTATGAATCCTCTTAATTCCTAGGTGAACATTTTCACCCACCCTTGAACCTTATGAACCTTTCCAACCTTAGACTAGAAAATCATTTCACTTCAATGACTAGTCATTTCAAGATCTTATTCAAGTATATCTTCTCATCACCTCTTTACCTATTGGGTAATAGTTCGTAGGGAAATGGTTATTTTTTGGGTAATAGATATAAGATATCCTATTGACTATAAAAGAGTACTACCATTGACTTGTCATTTTTCTCACTCATCATTATACTTTCTTAAATCACTTTCCTCGAAAGTACATGATTCTCTCTATTGAAAAGTCACTTTCAAAAAGATATATCTTCCAGAAATATTCCTTCTCATCTACCATTGGACAATATTTCATAGGAAAAACTTTATCCTTTGAGTAATAGAAGTGAAGTTAGCCTTTATCCAATGAGTATCCAAACTTGACTAGACAAATCAAACGAAATCTATTTCTTCTTTACCCATTGAACGATAGTTAGAAGGGAAAATGTTATCCTTTGAGTAATAGAAATAAGACTTCCTATTGTCTAGAAATAGTACTATCATGGATTTGTCTAATCAAGACCAAAACCAAGTTTGTTCTTCCAAGCAACCATGATTATGTTTTGTCACATCAAGTAGCCCATAATTCATCATTACTTCTTCAAGGAATATCTTTACCCATTGAACAATAACTTGTAGGGTAGTTCTTATCCTTTGAGTATAGAAATTAGTCTTGCCAAAATCCAAGAAGTACACATAGATTTGACTAGACAAGTCAAAATCAAATCCCATCATTTTGCTTCCATAAGTAGTATTCCTAGACTTGTCATGCATGCACACCTAATAAAAGCATGTCTAATTGCCTATGTACACTTTCTAGGAAATTCATTATCCATTGTCAATAATTACTGGGAAAAATTTTATCCCTTGGGTAATAAAAGTTAGTCTTGCCAATAAATATTTAGATTGAGAAGACAAGTCACTTTCTTAGATTTTCTATGTACTTATATGCTTAAATATAGATATATGTACTTCTTACCCTATTATTTTAGAGAAGTCTTGACCATATTTACCTCCTACCCATTGGATAATAAATATTAAGGAAACTTTTATCCCTTGGATAAACCTAGACTTATAGCCCTAAAATCTAACGTTCCACCAAATTCACTTTCCTAGATTTTCTAAAATACACTTATATGTTTATATATAGGTATATGTACTTCTTAGCCTATTATTTTTCTAGGAAAATCTTGACCATATTTTTTTCCATGTACTTATATGCTTAAATATAGATATACGTACCTCATAGTTTTTTTTAAACATGCCTAAAGGACATATAGACTTTCTAGGAAATCTTAACCATATATTCTTGTCACCTTTATCTCCTACCCATTGGATAGTAAATCTTAGGGAAATTTTTATCCCTTGGATAGACCTAGACTTATAGCCCAACATTTTGCTATTAATATGACCCCTCCCATGCCATTCAACACACACCTTCCAATCATTCAACTTCTCTCTCTAGAAAATCTAGTGTTCTTACTTTGTTCTTCTTGTTCTTGAGTTCTTTCTAAGTTCTTCAAGAAACTCATCCAAGACCGCCACTAAACCGCCACTCAACCACTCTTTCGATCCAAAAAAGCTTAAGTAATTTAGTCAAGACCTAGTTTCGAGAGAAACCTTTCTCTTTCGAAGCTACCGTAAGCATTTCGTAGGAAGTTACTTCGCCCGATTACCGACGTACTTTCCGTAGCCGCCCTACCGCCAAGAAGAACGATAGATTTTCCTGTACCTACTCTCTCTAAGTATAGAAAGCTATAAGTATTGATTGAAATACACGTAGAATATTTCTAAACCACTTGCTCTAAGTATAAAGTTTACTTAAATGTAGATTAACCTTATTCACTAGCTCTAAGTATAAATGTTGTATGTTACTTGGTATGTTTGAAACATATGTAAAATGTCCTTACTCTCTAATCCTAAGTAAACGTAGTATACCTTTACTTACTCACTCTAGGTATATTGTATAATACTTGAACGTTGAAATACATGTTAGTTAATAAAACTTATTTTGCTAATGGAAGTATGAACATGTGGGAATAACTGACTTTTCTACGGAAAAACATGTGTTGTTTTGAACTTCCCTAAAAGAAAGAACGAACGGATTTTTGAAATATAAACTTGATAGGAAGTATTTGTATTTTGATCTTAAGGATGGTTATGAGCCTGTATACATGATTATTAAGATTACTTGTCTTGATATGTGATGAAACATATAAGTGGTATCCACTCTAAAGGTATCCGTACATGTGGCGTTATGTTTTAGGTAATAATTTGAGCATGCTAAATAATAGAGAGTTGGATGATCTTGCTAGTTTAGTTTCAAGATTTCAATGAATGATTTATGTTTACTTATGTAAAAAGTCCTACCGCGGAGTCGATGCATATAACGAGACACGAAAATTGAGAAAGTAGAAAACATGACACCTAAGGTGTGTTAATGACAAGGCGTGTTTGAAAAAGGAGAGTATTTTGAAAACCGCAATGTGGCCGGACATGGCAGCCCATTGTGTGGTGTGTGTGTGTGTGTGTTCTCATGGGAACCCGGAGTGACGGAACCATTGTGAGAATACTCGGGAACCCGGAGCGGCGGAACCGAGGTATGTCTTGGTTATCCGTGGAGAGCAGCCAATGCAAATTTTTGTGTGCTAATGGGAACCCGGTGCGACGGAACCATTGTGAGGATACTCGGGAGACCGGAACGGCGGAACCGAGATTGGATGTGTAAAATAATGATTTTGGAAATGTTGATTTGGTAAATGAAATGTGAAAATGGCGACACGGTCTACGAAAAATCGCGTAGGAGAAACTCGGATATCATGGACACCAACGATAGTTGAATAACGAATGTGGATGTGTCATTGCTAATTACTTATTGAATATGCTTGTGAATCTCTATACCTGTTGTTGTAAGTTATGGGTTAGTGGGTATTGGATTGTTCTGCTGAGCTTTTGTAGCTCATGGTGTTACCTTTGGTGACCCTGACATATTATATCGGTGGCGACGCAGGTATAATGTGTTAAATTTTGTAGATGACCAAAGAGAGCTGTACACCTTGGAGGCCTTCGGAGCTGGCTAGGATGGAGGAGCAGGTGGAGCTGTATATAGGAACCCTAGTTTCCCTTCCTTGGTAAATAAATGTACCTTTGTGAGAATTTGCTATAATAATGAGTCAGACTCTATTTAAATTTTCAATGAAAAATGTCTATTTAAAGTACCCAAAATTAGGGGCGTTACAATGTTTTTTTACTTTTTTTGTCTTTTTGAAAAAAATTATGAGTTTTGATTATAACTTTTTACTTTTTCGATTCCCCTCGTCAAGACGAATCAATAAGTTACAAAAAAAATTGACAGAAAACTAACAAATGCGAAAAAATTTAAATAAAGACAAAAAATAGTATAAGTGACTTTTTAAGCCAGCCCACAACTAAGTTGAACATTTTGAAATTAATAAACAATGCATGGAAGTAAAATGCATGATTTTAAGCTTAGGAGATGAATGCGGTCCCTACAAATCCACCTCAGCAATCATAATAATAATATCTCAATGGCTTTTTATTCGAAGACTACAAGAGAATTGGACCAAACTCTTATTCTCCCGGGGAAAAATTTAATTATATGAATATACAAGTAACCTTCTTCTTCACATTCTATGGATAGCACGAAATAATCAAAATGAATCCCATTGAACAGCATCACTTGTGGACTAATTCCACTTGAGTTGATAGCACATAAGAGGTTTTGAAAATAGAAACTAAGAGGGAGCAAATCCCTAGGGTTCACCCTTGATTACTTGGTCAATCAATCCCTTGGGGTTTATACCTTCTCTAAATTTAATTACTGATACATTTTAAAGATTATGCACATTATGGTTTTAAATTTTTATCCTTACTAGCCCCCTTGCAGGACTTTAAGAGGTGCTTAGAAGGTGTTCGTGGAGTTAACATTTCTCAATCACAACACAAAGAATAAACGGAATACGGAACATGGGGTTGATTTATATTAGTTTGTCATTTATCTTGAAACTATAGATCGATTGCAGCACTGAATCAAAACCTATTTTATCTAGCTCAAGATAAATGCATTCTAAAATCTTAGCAAACGATATTTTGGGTATGGATGATTCTCTTAAGGAGTCCTAAAAATTAGAAGATCATGATCATTTAGTAGGACCTGAAAAGGTCACAATATATAACTATTTCAATTGGATCGATCCTCCAGCCACAAATGAATTGAAGACTCCTATTTCTGATTAGCCATCCAAGTTATGTATGTTAACCCATTAGTTAAATGGCTACGTCTACTTGTCTAAATGAGATCATTCGACTATTTAACCAATCAAAGATTTTTGTGAAAATACCAATCAAAGATTAGCTCAGCCAAATACACTTTTGGTATTAAATCATCTCCAGTGGACCAGTACCAATGTAGCTGCAGGCCATTGCTTACGGGAATCTGATACCAATTAATCACTTCATCTTAGTCAATAGTTGATTTGATAATGATCCAATACTTTAAGTATAACGATATATAAAATTTTATATTGTATAAGCTTCTAATGCGGACCTCCGCATCCAAGCAAAGTGTGGACCACCCCATTTCTCCCCTTTCCCGATTGAATTTTGATAATCCGAGCTGTTCAATATATTCAGAACGTGATTTTAAGGATACCTTCTAAAAATCGGCAAAAAAAATGACCGGGAAGAGCTTGATTTGAGCAGTTTTTATTTGAACCGTTTAATAAAAAATAAATAAAAACTGCTCGGATGAAGCCCTTTCCGGTCTTTTTTTTTTGCTAATTTCTCGCGGGTACCCTTAAAATCACGTCTGGACACATTGAGCGGCTCGGATCATCAAAATTCGATCAGGAAAGGGGAGGTCCGCACTTTACTTGAATGCGGAGGTCCGCATTATAAGCTTACTCTGTAGATTCATATAGAGGACATATCCGAGAGCCTTCAAAAATATATTTTTTATATGATACAACTGTAATACGGTATTGTATTTTTGGTCTTAGGGGGTGCTGCTTGCATGGAGCTTTTTCACATGGTGTATTGTGATTTTCAGAATATTCGTGTTCGGGATCGGTAAATTTTGATAATGTCATTTCACGATATTGGATTAATTTGAGATATAAAGTCACAATCCCATAATCAACCCTAAAGATGTCGACGTAAGTCACATAACACAAGTTAATTACAATGATAAATACAACAAACAAGCATGGCCCTTTTGTAGCTAGTTTCATATATATGTTCGAAGTTTATTAAGTAGTTGCAGTATTTTTCTCTGTTTGGGATGTATCGAACTCTTATTCATGATATATTGAAGTTCACTATTAATGCTTGAAAAAGATTGTAGACGCATTGGGTACAATTAAAATATGTCTCAGTTATTTTTATTTTTATGTCAAAATGGTATGAGTTGTATTATAATCAGAAAACAACTGAATACATCGAGATTGGATATTGTCCCAAGGGGGTAAATAACCAAACTGTAACGACCCTGACTTTTGGTCAAAAAAATTTCGTTAAATATTTGAATTCTATTTTAATTGCTTGGATTACTTTTCAAATTTCCTTTTAATTTCTAATAAT
>JAOTQK010000019.1:15684188-15694418 GCA_025642025.1 Rhododendron ferrugineum
AGAGGCCGTTGGGCCTCACCACCTTGATCCCTCAGTAGCTTGATTGCTTTGGATTGATTGAGATGGACTGATTGCTTTGTCGAGAACCCTAGGGTTAGGGTTTGAACTTCGGGCTTTGATCGTCGGATTGATGGCTGCCTTCAGGAGGTTAGGGCTTTTGAAGAGAGGGTTTGGAAGAGTACTTTTGCAGAGTTTCGTGGCTGATGAGAGTGATTCCACTTGTTCTTTTCGTTGTTGTATTTTCGGAACCCAAAGGCCCTTTATATAGGCAATTGGTGACTCACTCTGTCCAATTAAAACCCACGATTGCAATTGTAATTGCAATGCAAACTCTTTGTGATAATCCCTGAACGTAGCCCAAACGCATCGGGGAGGCATCGTAGTTGGATCAAACATCTAACAGAACGTTCCAGAGTCTGGAAAATAGACGATCTGGCGGCCGTATAAAGGATCTGGCGGCCGAGGAATGGATGTTGCTGCCGAAGGATAGATCTTGCGGCCGTGGGATTGATCTCTTAGGGAGATTTTGATGCAACAAGTTGCTCGGGTGAAGAAATGATGTTGAGGCCGTGAGATCAATGTTACGGCCGATAGATGGATTCTCCTAGGTTTCTGTATTTCTGTCTGAAAGGCTATATGGCTCTGGATTGGGTCCTCTAATTGGTTCAAAGTTCTTACCGAAAGTCCTAAGGTTCTCAAGAAGTCAATTAGCAATCACTGTATCCATTTCATCATCGGGTTGGTCCCCAAGGTGGGACTTGAAATAATCGTTAGGCCAAATTGGGGTGTCTACACTCCCCAGTCAAAATGTGAAGTCGTCCTTAGATCCCTCAACGCTGGCAGGTACAACAGGTGCACCTTGCAACGCCTGCTCGGGTATAGGGAAGCACCAAAGAGGTACAATAGGTACGCTCTGCCATCTGCTCCGCCTCCTGCTCCGTGGTCATCTTTCTCTGAAGGTACCTCTTGAATTGCTCGTACCTCACCATCCCCTCCTCAATCTTGGGCACTCTTCCCAGAAACCATTCCAGCGCTGCTCGGTCCTCGTGGATGCCCGAGTCAAAAGGGATGGGCTCTCCTCCAACCCTCAGCCCTATAATCCCCGCAAAGTCTGTAGGCGTCACCGTCATCTCCCCATGAGGTAAGTGGAAGGTATTGGTGGTATCCCTCCACCTCTCTGCAAGTTCTACCAAGACAGCATGGTCATTCCTGACCGGGGAAAGGGTCCGTATGAACTCGCCAAAGCCTGCTTCATCCACCAGCTGCCTTACCCTCAGCGGCAGGTTCTCGTACAGTTCCAGGGAACTACTCGCGCCTCCGAAGCCGCGAATATCCTTCTCTCTCGTTCTCGTCTATTTCAAACACAAAGACAGTCAGTAGGGGAATATATCGGCATGCAGGGCTTTCATTTTCAAGTTTTAGGTAATCAATGCAGCCTACGAACAGATGGTTGGTTCAAGTTATTACATGCATGGCATTCAATACAAGGATTATATCGTCATGGCATGGTTCGACTCAGGATTATTTCATGCTATTCTTTCAATTCAAGACATGCAAGCAAATATGAAATTGAATTACAAAGGGGGTTTCCAAGAATATACCTCTGTCCAGGTGTTCGAAATGTGAGTTTCGAGATCTCTCAACACGAGCTCAGCGTCGTACTCTGTCCGCCGTGGTGTGTAAGCCGCAAAGCCTGACGGCGCAAACAAGTGAGGCGTCGGAGGCATGCATGCCTCCACTGAAAAGTCAGGACATTGCATGGCTTCTGCCTCCTCCACTGCTGTCACCCTAGGCCCTTGCGCCTCAGCATCGGCCCTCTCCTCGGCCTCCATATCCCTCAAGGGCTCCTCCCTCGCAGCTCTCTCTCTTTCGGCCCTAGCCTCTGCCTCCGAGGCTGCTATTTCTCTCTCTCGCTCCTCCTGAGCCTCTAAAACTACAATCCCAACCGCAGGGTGCTCCTCAAGGAGTCGGGCTAGTCTCTCGTCGCTCAAGTACTTCGCGACATCCTGTTTGGTGATCGGCCTATGACCCGGTGACGTTACCGCCGGTCGGAACAGTACATCCTCTTCCCGATACACAAGAGGGGCCTCCGTGGTCTCTTCCTCCTCAGTCACAGTACCCTTCCCCTTCGCCGAGTCCCTCAGTGAGGACCCGCTCGGTCCCGCATCAACTCCACCGGCGCCACTGTCTCCAGCGCCGCCCGATCCACTGCCAACTACCACCGAGCCTTTTACAGTTGTGCTCGGGTCCAGTGACTAAACAACGAGCCCTGCGGCCCCAACCTCCTCCGTCGCGCACTCGTCTCCTTCCGGCGTACTCCGGACAGGTTCGACACCAATCTCCTGTTGATGATCTCTGTCGCTGCTCGCAACCGCTACACCGGTACCCACAACAGTCCCTGCTGGCTGTTGAGTCTCTGTTCCTATCTCCATAGGGCCTCTGGTGTCCTCCGAACGATCAATAACATCACCACCGCCGCCATTATCACCGTGATCCACCATGGATGACCTTGCGAGTGTGGGTTTGTGGATTTTGGGAAGAAATCGAGGGTTTGAGAGGGATTTAAGAGAGTTTGAGGTTTGAGAATGGTTTTGAAACTTCGAAACCGTTCGGGAACTATTTCTGAAACGTCCCCGGGAAGTTAAAAGGTATGGGGTAAGCTTGGGTCGGGTCTGGGCTTGTTCCAGATTCAAACCCTGACAGGCCTCTCGCGTGCTCAAGAGTGGCTCCATCGCGCGATGTTCAATTTGGGACTCAAGCCCAATCCAGCTTTTAGCCTGGCCCAATCATCTTTATCTCTCCTACAACAGCCCTTGGGTTATTTTCTTGATGCTTCAACAATTTTGGGGGTCATTTTGAAATATACCTTCAATCCGGAGCACTTTTGTATCCCCAGCAGCGGTCCGTCCTCGCATGCCTGAGTCCAATATCAATCAGCGATGATCTATCCGTCCAATTTCAAACCAGCGACGATCTATCCGTCCAATATCAATCAGCAACGATCTATCCATCCTCTTTCAAATCAACGACGATCTATCCATCCAATATCAATCAGCGACGATCTTTCCGTCCGATTTCAAATCAGCGACGATCTATCCGTCGTCTTTCAAACCAGCGACGATCTATCTGTCCAATTTCAATCAGTGACGATCTATCCGTCCACTTTCATATCCCCAACAGCGACGATCTATCCGTCCAGTTCAAGTAGCGACGATCTATCCGTCCAATTCAAGTAGCGACGATCTATCCGTCCAACTCCAAAGCAGCGACGATCTATCCGTCCAATTTCAATAAGCAACGATCTATCCGTCCACTTCAGTTTATTCCCCAGGAGAGTTTGCTTCGACAATCGATCTGCTCTCCGATCCCTTGGTGCACGGTATTTTTATATACTTGTCTGCATTTTCTATTTCATTCGACTTTTGGGCAGATTTGATGGGTGTCTAGGAATCTTTGACGTTACCCGTACCAGTTCAATGGTGCTCCGTGTGCCGTCAAAGAGGGACTACTATAGACACCCCAATCTGGATCTCCCAATTGATTTACTTCATTTTTCGGTTTCTTGTTTCTCCAATGATGAATCAGATAAAAAACAGTCTTAAGAATGGCAAGGATTGAACTTGGAATGAGTGGAACCCCTTTTGAACCTATTAAACCCTAAAACCTTCAGTCAAAACCCTAACCCTAGGTTTGACTAGCGTGCGTTGCATAGGCAGCCACGCGCGCTTGTCTACTTGCCAGGTGTTGGTCAAGGTCAAAGCTTTGACTGTTGACCAGCACGCGAGTAGGAAGGACACACGCGCGCTGAAGCCACTCCCACGTGCGCCGGTCAACACTTGTCTCTATCACCTTTTTCCAACTGGATTTTATACTCATCAGGGAGTCTACTGTACCGTAGAACCCCGTTTTCTTCGCTAGTACAGCGTTCTGCAGGTGCTTGGGGTGCACCACCCACACAATCACTCCCATCACCTTGTTGAAGTCCTTCTCCACCAAGTAAGGCCAACCAGCCTTGTTGGCTGGTTTCATGGCCAAGTTATCCACCCACCTAGCACCTCCCAACCTCCTATAAATACCCCATTGGTCTTCCAAGTCCAAGGTTACCAAAAATCAAGCAAAAAAGGCTACACAACCTCTAATACTATTGTTATTTCCTCACTCTTGCCATCTTCATACACTCATTTGCCAAGCTCTACCACCTTGTTCAAACCATTTCCAAACCACTCAAGCAAAGGTATAAACTTATTACCTGCTTACTGTTTGATCTCTGAGGGGGGCTGGCAGGGCCAAGACTGATAATCAATACCAGTTCTGGCCCTAAAGTCAGCAGGGTTACAAGAACCGTGAGACTAGCACTCCCACGCGCGCTGGACCCATTTATGCGCGCGCCTGTTACAGGTTGCTCACGATGGTCCTCGCGGGAATGGGGATGCTAGTTGTTTCTTGCTTTTACTATGTTATAAATCACTGTGACGCATGTTAAAAATTGATCCTCTGTTTTGCACGTTAAAATTCATAGATTAGCTCAGCATGCTTTTCTGTTTACCTTGGAATGCCCCTGGGTTGTTTCTGAACATGTCTCAGAGCCCAGACATGCAAAAGCAATTCCTGGAAGTCCAGTCATGACTCACGCGTGATGCTCTTACTGCCACGCGCGCTGGTCAGTCTATTTCCAGAGGTTGCCTTTGCATGGACAACTTGGCCCTTGGCCTTTGTTTTAATACCCCTAATGTTTAGGGGTTGTATTTCAAATTTATTCATTCTGTTTGTAATAGTTAAATATTTTCTGTATGTATAAACTGTTTGGTTTGCCTCCTGGGTGAGCACTGGTCCTTCCAGAGCCCAGAAGGGGATAAAATTCAACCTGTTGGTTGGATATTGACACACGCGCGTGTGTATGGGTCTGGCACGCGTTGGAGGACTTGCATGCACGTAGATCCATGCATGCAAGTTGGCCACTGTTCACGTCAAATTCATACAAAGCACTGTTTTGATATCTGATCACAGTGTTGGGTTTTATCCCATTTATTTTTCAACATTTTATTCATCCATGCCATTTCAATCACATCCTGCAAAGTGTTACAGTTTTAATCCCCGATTAACTGTTCCCTGCCCTAGTTGGCTAAAAATTGATAAAAAAGAAGAAGAATCGCAATACTTTCACAAAATGCCTAAGTAGAGACTGATCTCCGGATTGGGCAAGAGGGGTGCCTTAAAACCCTTCCCCTCTCGTAGCCTGGCTCCCGAAGCCAGATATGGTTATGACAGACTGGTGCTTTCACTTTTTCAAATCAAATAGCGCGGCAGGTGCTTCGAATACGGTTCCTTGGGTGTCGGACCTTCAAACCCGAGTGGCAACTCTGTATTCCGAGCGCTTGCTTCCCTGCTCGCGCTCCCTCAATCTGAGCCCTTGCTTTGGAAACTGGAATTTCCAAGGGCCTGCTGCCCACCTTCGCACCAAAGGAAAAATAAAGGAAAATAAAAACGGCAAATCCGGTGGCTTGCAACGAAACGGCAAACAGTTCACACGTTCGCACCGTCCACACTCTCTCTCCTGTCGGAGCCCATCTTATCCGACGGCTTGCGACAAGCACCGATCGTCGACATCAACCCTACCATCGAAGTCCCACTCTCTCTCCTCTTTCTTTCTCTCTCTGGAATCCACCGCCATTGCTCGATGTCCATCCCACCGCCATACGATTATTCTCACAAGGCCAATCCAACAAGTCCATTGACGTCGCCGCCACTCCAATGACGCCGTCCACCTTATCTCTTCTCCGATGACACTGCCGACCACCGCTCACTGTGGTTTGTGGTTATGTGGGTCCCAAGGTTGTATTTTTCATGCGTGTTGATGCACGATCAGTGATTTCGATGTGTGATGTGATTTTTTGGTTGATTAACATTTTTTGTTGCTAATGTTGATACCGGAGATTTTCATAAAAACAATTTGGTCGCGCTGCGTACGTGTCAGTGACGATTTGTGTTGCTATTGGTGATTTCATGACCACTGCCGCTCTCAGTGTATTTATATTCTTTATTGGATTATTCAGTTTTCATGATCGATTTGCAGAAATAATCCATGAAAAAAGACGATTTGTTCGATTTATGATTTCCATGTAAGATTATGGTTGTAATTATTGAGCTTCAGTTTTCATCGGAGATTGCAGGAATATTACATGAAAGAAAGATCATTTTTGTCATTATTGAGACTCAATTTTTATGGTAGATTTGTGCAAATTAATCTTGATAAACATGATCAATTGTGTAAATTAATCATGAAAATGCTTGTTTTTATGAAAAATATATAGTCGATTTTGAATACATGATAATTTTGCAGAAATAATTCATGATAAACATGGTTGATTTGTGCAAATAAATCATGAAAATTGTTATTTTTTTCAAAATTTATCATGATAAAATATGGTCGATTTCGATGATTTCTACAAAAAAAACAATGATAAACATGGTCGATTTAAATCATTTCATTTCTATGTCGGTGAGCCTTGTGCAAAAATATATCCCATGTATTTTCATGAAATATTTTTACAAATTTATCATGAAAACTGATGGTTTTAACCTCATTTCCAATTTGGAGAGAGAGAGAGAGAGAGAGAGAGAGAGAGAGAGAGAAATTGATTTTGATGGCTTAAAACATGTTTGCATGTTAGAAAATTCAAAACACAATCTTAAATTCAATCATGGTTTTGGACGAGATTTTATGTGATAACCCGAAAAATCTAATTATTTAATAGTAACATTTTAATTCCAAAAATGTTAATCTTACCATCAACTCTCATTGAATCCTCACAACTACTTCACTGTTCTCAAAGGCACTATTAATTGCTTTTATCTTGTCCAATAATATGGCAAGCACCACCTCCCCCATATTTCTCCTTCCCCACCAAATAATCAGGGCCGGCTTATAGGATAGGCGAGAGAAACGACCGCTTCCGGCCCTCGAATTTTGGTTCAAAATTGAGGCCCCACAATCTTACATATTAATAATAGAATGTTTTCAAATAAAAACACAATTGTATCTTATTTTTTTCAAAAACTCTTGCAACAACATCTTTTTACATTTATATTGTCATAATTGTATCCTTTTAGCTTGATTTTTTTGTTATCTTTATACTTTTTTTTCATTTTTGTAAAGAAATTCATGAATATGTAAGGAACTTAATACAGGGAATTCGCTTCAGGCCTCCAAAATATATGAGCCGGCCCTCCAAATAATTCTCTACCAATTATTCATCTCCCTTTCTCTTATTATATACATATATGCACCCTCTCCCAACCCACGAAATTCACTAGCTCACACACACTACCTTCTGACCTCCTCCTGCATTCCAGAGCGACAGTATTTCGGTTGAGGGTAGAGAAGGTGGAGTAAATGCGATGTATGCATGGCTGAAATGAATTTAATGGAGTGGTTGAATATTTGGTTATATATTAGGATAAAATCCTTCGAAGGAGAGCATAGAAGAGAAACTAGTAGCTCAAGGCAGTAGTAGCCTTCATCCAGTGGCCCCTTTGGTCGTGATTTTTTTTTAAATGGTGTACACGGCTCAGATCTTATTTTGAGGTTATTCGGGGAGTATACGATATGCTTTTCACTTTCAGAATTCTTTTCAAATTCTCATTTTGTACTCTTCTTGATTATCTCGTGATATTTGTTCAATCCTATGGAATATTATTGAAAAGTAAAATAATTGTTATTGAATGTGATATTGATGGTTGAGTGCTATAGAATTGTTCAGTACAGGGATTGAGTGACCTTACCAATAGCTTGTCCAATAGTCCTAAATGGGTCTGTTGGGGCTCGGTGAGGAAGGTATTGGGGAGGGTCACTGATCATGTACTGAGGAGGGTGTGGTATGAGATCCTTTGTGATTGTTTGTTTAGACTGGGTAGTCAATTATCGTTTATTGATTCCACTTGAATATGAACATTGTTATTCTGTTGTATCGTATACTTCCCAAATAATTTATTTTTCAGGTGTAGAGCCAGATTAATGGAGGTTGAATTGGAGCATTTAAGGATTATTTGGAGAGTCAGAGTCTTGGATGAATTTTTGGAGCATTAGAGGAGTATTTATTTGGAGGCTTTTGTTTTATTTTGTGATGTAAATTTTTATGTGGAAAAATATGGCCGGCAAGTGTATAAAATATAGTGCATTTTGGAGTTTATTCTAGAGAAGGCGGGTCGTTAAATTTTAGGAAAAAATCTATTATAAAGTTTGAACCCCTAATCATAAAGGGTATAATCGAACAAAAATCTATTATCAATATTAATACTCCTACATAACTAGGGGTATAATAAAACAATAATCTATTCTCAGAATGGAAACATAAGCATTGATGATATCATGGATGTACACTTAAATAAGTCTTTTAAATAACATTCTTATTAAATTTCTTCATAAAAAAATGTGGGGCCAGGTATTGAAACGCCATTATCTATGTTAAAGGCCAAGTATTGAAACGTCACTATCTAATTCTTATTTACTCCCCACCACAAGTACCGAGCTATAAAGGTAAAGTTGAATTATTTTCAAAGTTACGAATAAAACAAAATCAATATTTAAGAATTTAGGAATTCTTTATTTTATTTTTAAAAAAACGACTATTTTAAAATCCAGAATCCAACAAAATGAGGATGGGTGTGTGTGGTGCACCCAATGGACAACACAGGTGTTGTGCATATTGATATGGGGTCCACCCCGAATCTCATTATTTGATTTGAACCATTCGTTTCATTTTGTTCGTGTCTTGAATACTTAAAAGCACATAAAAATAGAAGTTGATCGGACATCGATTTCTTTGTTTTCAGAATGCATTTTTCTTTGGAAAGAAAAAACAGTTAAAGAAACGATTGTTAGGTGAATTTGTTTTACAAAATTTCAATTAATTACTCATCGATCAAATAGTTACCCATGTAGTATAATAAAACCTGAATTTTTACGTAGACTATGTACTCAATCAGATGAACAAAATAAACTGTTTAAATCAAATAATGAGATTCAAAATGGGCCCCACAACGGGCACAATGCAGTGTGCTGTGCATCGGTGCACATCACACACACCCCACAAAATCACAATCAGAAAATCTATACACACATACAATATGTGCACAAATTTCGTTGTGGGGCCCACAACGGGGCCCACACAAATCATCCGAGCCATTCATTAAATGTAAAATATTTTTTCAAGGGTCCTCGTAAAAAATAAACTCAATCTGATACCTATAGGTGCTTGATCCAACCATATAATTTTTCATTATCCGGAAATCTGAATGAAAAGTTAGATGGTTGGATGAAGCACCTATAGGTATCGGATTGAGCTTATTTTTTACGGGAACCCTCAAAAAAATATTTTACATTTAATGAACGGCTCGGATGATTTGTGTGGGATCCATGGTGGGCTTCACAACGAAATCTGTGCACAGATTGTCTGTGTGTGTAGCAGGACTCACAATCACAATAGATGCAAACGCAATCATCCACAGGAAGTTGCATTAGTGGAACAGTCCGAACAGGGCTCTGGATCCTCTATCCGAGAGTCTCTGTCCGAGTCCTCTCTCCCACACCTCAATGGGCGACACGTGTCCCCCTCACCCCAAACCAGAACATCACGCCACACCCAATCCCTCCCCTCCCCCTCCAAGAACACTCCGTCCCGGACCTCTTCTCCCTATGCTACCTCCCCTTCGCCACCAAGATTGAAACCCTAGCCTCCGACTGCTGCTTGACCGCCACCTCCTCCCCTCCTAACAACAACTCCTCCAAGGCCTTCGTCGGCGGCGTTGAGATCACCCACCCTCGACCTCTTTGACGACGACATCGTCGTCGTCCACGGCCTCCAGAGCTTCGTCTCCCACCTCTCCCCCTTCTCCTGCAACAACGAACGAACGACGTCGCTCTCCTTCCTCCCACGTTACGAGTTTCCGTTTCCACGTCTTCTGATATTATGTTGAATCTGATAGTTATCACTTGCTTGTAAACCAAAGCTCCCCTTAGAAAAGTTTCGAATAGGTTGCTGATGGCAAGTGTCTGGATCGTTTGCTGGCCGAGACGGTGTTGCCGATGCTGAATCTACGGCAGGAACTGGTGGTTACTATCTACAGCGGCGGCGGAGGTCCGTTTGGGGGCCTAGTGAGGATTGAGAAGACAAGGGGGAGGGATTGGGTGTGGCGTGATGTTCTGGTTTGGGGTGAGGGGGACACGTGTCG
>JAOTQK010000019.1:15694518-15708337 GCA_025642025.1 Rhododendron ferrugineum
GCCATCCGAGCCGTCCATTTCATTTTTGAACGGCTCAGATTTGGAGAGAGAAAGTGTTTGGGGGAGAGGAGAGAGAGAGTTTCAAATCCGAGCCGTCTAAAAGTGTATCGGACGGCTCGGATTCGCCGAACGAATGTCACGTGGGCAATACCGTCTCGGCACTGAAAAATTCCTCTCAAATAGTAATATCCGTTGTATATATAGCCCAAAAAAAAAAACACTCTGCTCTCAGTTCATCATCATCTTCAAGAACATGCCGTTTACACTCTCACTCTCTCCTTTCTCTCTCCACACAAACTACCGCCACCAAACCCGTATCAAGAAACCCGCCACCACCACCACTTTCTCCATCAAATCCTCCATTGAGAAACCCTCCACCCCAAACGCCAACAAACCCAACACCACCACCAACAACAACAAACCCACCTCGTGGGTAAGCCCAGATTGGCTCACAACCCTAACCCAGTCCCTATCCATATCCAAGAAAGACGACTCCAACATACCCATTGCCAGTGCCAAGCTAGACGACGTTTCTGACCTCTTGGGCGGTGCCCTTTTCCTCCCCCTGTTCAAATGGATGAAGGAATACGGGCCCATTTACCGGCTCGCCGCCGGGCCGAGGAATTTCGTGGTGGTCAGTGACCCTGCTATTGCCAAGCATGTGTTGAGGAACTATGGGAAGTACTCTAAAGGGCTTGTTTCTGAGGTCTCTGAGTTTCTGTTTGGGTCAGGGTTTGCCATTGCTGAAGGCCAGCTTTGGACGGTAATGCCTCGAATTTTGGTTTGGAAAATTCTATTCTTGTTGATTTTTTTAAAATAAAGCTTATGGAAAAGAATGAGGTAGCAATGTCATTTTTATGTTTAAATGCTATTTGTCCAATGTAGCCACTTCATTTTGGATAGAAATTGTAGATACTTTTTATGTTATAGTGTTAGTATATCAGTAATTAAATTCATGAAGGGTTCAAATTATTCCTATTAAATAGTCATTTCATTTGTCTTGGTAAAGGTCCTCGGTTCAAACTATAAAAAAAAAAAAAAATTAATTTGAACTATTCTGATGGAATTATAGTGTTAAACCACTTCAACTGGATCCTTTTTCTCAATGTTATTTTGATTTGGTATCTGATTCAATGGACAATGTAGGTCTTTTTAGTTAAAATCGCTTGTTCCTAAATATAGCGGATAATTGCTATATTTATGGCATATGTTGGCGATTCAATTTTGGTTGTCGGTTTGGTGTGGCCAATTTGCATATGTTTCGCATATACCAATATTAAGTTGAAGATGTAGTAAGTTGATAGCTTTATATATTAGACTACACGAAAGAAGTGAGGGTGTTGGTGCTAATATTGGTCCTTTAATGTTGGTTAAGTGCAACAATGTGTAGTTAGCTGTGAATATGAATTCCATTGGAATATCAATTCCCCAATGTGCCTATTCTCCATAAGTGATCCCTGTTTGTCATGTTATGGTGCGTAGTGGCATCACAATGACTCTATGACTGGACAGGTTCTTCTGATAATGCAAATGTTAACATTGAGAAACCGTCAGTTTCTTTATCATGTTGAAAAATTGAAGTGTCCTTCTACCATTGAATTAATACCCAAACTTGTGATGTTTACCATAGTGGCTGCAGTCATGATCCAAATTCATACTTGAATTGCCATGGACCATGGCGATTGCCAAGGTCCTTTAAAATTTCCAGGAAAGCTGGATACATCGTTGGCTGATGGTGCTTGAATATTTCGTTCTGGCTACTTGGAAAAAGTTGTTTAATGTATATCAGGCAACATATATAGATAGATTGCATTTTTAGGTTAGTTTCCCCAGCCATAAATTAAATTGACCTGGTTTAATGTCCTTAGAGCACGTTTGGTGCTTTCGTATGAAATTATGGTATTGCTTATGCGTTTATTGCGCATTTTTTAAGTTTAAATCAGTCACCGTCTGAAGTTCCATATGCGCCATCTACTTTTATTACAGCCTTTGAGTGTACGGTCTAAGTTGTGATAGGTGAGGCGCAGGGCAGTTGTTCCGTCCCTTCACAAGACCTACTTGTCGGTTATAGTTGATCGGGTATTTTGCAAATGTGCTGAGAGATTGGTGGAGAAGCTCAAAGCTAATGCACTCAATGGCTCTTATGTGAACATGGAAGAAAACTTTTCTCAATTAACTCTTGATGTTATTGGTTTAGCGGTGTTCAACTACAATTTCGACTCCCTTAATTGTGATAGTCCAGTTATTGAAGCTGTTTACACAGCACTAAAGGAAGCAGAAGCTCGTTCTACTGATTTGCTACCATATTGGAAGGCAAGTCCTTAATATTGCATCCTTGTCTTGCTTTTTCTGACCTCTTTCATTTTATGACTATGAAAGGACTCATTTCTTTTTTACGCAGATCGACGCTTTGTGTAAAATAATCCCTAGACAAATAAAAGCTGAAAAAGCAGTTAAATTGATCAGAAAGACAGTTGAGGAACTCATTGCCAAGTGCAAAGAGATTGTGGAAGCTGAGGGTGAAAGGATCAATGATGAGGAGTATATAAACGATGCTGATCCAAGCATACTCCGGTTCTTGCTTGCGAGCAGAGAGGAGGTCTGCAAATGCTTTATGCTTCTTGTGTAAGAACTATGACATGTTTTTCCTGTAACATTGATAATTAATGGCTTAAAAGTTCACAATGCAAAAATCCCCAAAGTTTTAGGCCGACTGGGATGCCTATAAATCATATGGTAATCCTAGGTGTTGGTTTATGCCCAATTTATGATTGTTCAAGCAAAGAAAGGCTATGTTTCCTATGTCACTGGTCTAAAAAACAAAGACAATTGCAAGAGGGTGATGTGTCTATAATTAGCAAAATAAAAGTGTCGATCCCCACACATGTCGAACACTCTTTTGCATTGTGGCGGGCACATTGTTATGATCGACAATTCTTAGACACTTGCTAAATGCAATAATAAAAGATTTGGAATTTGACATTTCACTAAGATGTACAACGTTGAAGAAATACTTATGACCAAAGTTTCTAGAGGCGAAAACACAAAGCAAGGTGGTTGACCGCTCATGAGGTGGCGTAAGCCTCAAGGCATCCAAAGGGTTATAAGCCTCAAGGCGTCCAAAGAGTTATAAGCCTCAAGGCGTCAAGACATAAGCCTTTGGAGTTTTTAGTTTTTGGTTATTTAATTATAAATGGTATCAAAAAAGGGGATAGTATTTGCACCATACAAAGGGCAAAAGGGCCTGTTAAGAGAATAACAACATAGTGCATTAATATATGCAACCTTTACCGATTCTTCTGTTACCAAAAGAAAAGAACCTACTCTTCTGATGCGTTCGCCTCCATCATTTTGGCAAAAAAGGTGTGAAAAGTGTCCACCTCCGTATGCGTTGATGGATGGGCGAACGCCTTTGTGGTTCATTGCTCATGAATCAAAGCCCAAGAGTGTTTTTGATACGTGCCTTGCCTCAAGGTGAGTGCCATAATTGCCTTTGGAAACACTGATTATGACTTATCAAAGTTAAATTATTAACTATCATTAAATTTGAAGAGACCTTTCTAAGGACATCTTAGACGATTCCTAGATTTGCCATGTTTTTTTTCTAATTGTTTATTTCTCTAGTCCCATATCAATCTGGACTGCTCATAACTTATTTTATTGAATCTATTGTTTGATTTTGGATGTAAAATTATGGTAGTGTATATACAAAACAATATGCATTCATTTGTGTGTGTGTGTATATATATATATATATATATATATACACAGTCCGGATGAAGCCCTTCTCGATCATTTTTTTTGCCGATTTCTCGCGGGTATCCTTAAAATCACGTTTTGATCACATTGAGCGGCTCGGCTCATCGAAATTCGATCGGAAAAGGGGAGGTGTATATATATTTGAAGATACTCCAACGTATCCATGTCATACATTTTTTATAGTAATTACGTTTCATCGTGTCTATGTTTGTGTTGTCTCTGTGTCCGGTGTCTATATTTGTGCTTCTTAGTTGCTGGTATCATTTTTAAGCATGCGTTTATGATTAGTTTATTTAAGTACTCTTCTTTCTCTAGCTCGAAATGCCAATAAGATATGTCTTTGTTGCAGGTTTCAAGTGTACAATTACGAGATGACCTTTTGTCAATGTTAGTTGCTGGGCATGAGACAACTGGTTCAGTGTTGACTTGGACAACGTATCTTTTAAGCAAGGTACTGTATCTCGTACTCCCGTGTTATTTTAACGGCCAGTGTTTCCTTTTTCTGTTTTTACTTTAGAAGATTCTACTACTTTTGAGGGTTCTCTTGCTATTCATTCAATGGCTGATGGTCTTAGGTCAATTGAAAAAGAGGTTACTGGTTTATTTAGTAACCACCCTCCATTATTTTCGACGAGTGCTTTATCACAGGATCGTAGTCATCTACTTTCAGTGCGTACCACATGTGCTAAAACCTCAATTAATTATAAACCTGAAAGCGGGCCAACAAATTTGCTGTGGCTTGTAGGTTGAAAATGTCACAGCATGTATACTGTAACAGAGGTGGAAATCTATTTGATGTAAAAAAGACAGCCACAGCCTTTTTTATGAAGGTTTAATTTCCTTTTGTGTTCTGTTTTTTGGGAGTTCATGATTTCATTTTCTAATGTCATTAATTGTTTGGCTTCTAACGTTCAAGTTTGTAGCCGAATAACTTATCCAAAAAAAAAAAGTTTGTAGCCGAATAAGTTCCTATGTAGCATGTTCTTCAATTGCTTTCTGTTGTTCCCAAAATGTGTACATGCAGGACCCCTTGGCCTTATCAAAAGTGCAAGAAGAAGTTGACCGAGTTTTAAAGGGCAGGCCTCCAACCTATGAAGACATTAAGAATCTAAAGTTCTTGACTCGTTGCATAAATGAGTCACTTCGTCTCTACCCACATCCTCCAGTAAGTTGCAATTCGTGTATTGACATGAGAAAAGTCTTCTTTTTCTGTTAAATTTCCCTGGAAAACCTGATTTTGCCAGGTTTTATTACGGAGAGCTCAAATTCCTGATGTGCTTCCCGGAAATTACAAGGTTAATGCTGGTCAGGACATAATGATTTCAGTTTATAACATCCATCATTCACCTCAGGTATCACCTTAATTTCTTAGCTTCTCACATATTAATATTTTATTTCAATTGCACAAATAAATAAGAAAGGGACTTATGTTGTGTTATTCAATATGTAGTGTTTTCCATGTGTTTGCTTGTTTCGCCTGCAAATCAAAGTTCCTCTTCAAAAGTTAAGAGAAGAACTGAAATTGCCCATAGTAGGCTTGATGCAGCAGGACTGTTCTCTCCCTCCATCTCTCTCACACTTCCCTCTTCTCTTTGTATAATGAAGTGAAAGTTTAAAAAACCCATCATTAAGAAACATTCATTAACTGTATCAAAGTTCAATTGCTTACACAAATGGGGGCAAGATAATATAAATTCTAACACCTCTCATATTCTCTGATATGTATTGCGTGTATCTTCATCTTGTGTAAACAAAAATTACAGTGTCCATCGTGTCCATTTTATTTTGATTGCGCTATCATTTCTACATGAAGTGGTTCCTTCCGCTTCATTCTCTGCATTTGTAACAGGTCTGGGAGAAAGCTGAAGTGTTTGAACCAGAAAGATTTGACCTAGATGGTCCTTTGCCTAATGAGTCTAATACTGATTTCAGGTAATCATTTGAAATAAATGGTTCTCTTTCTTTGGCTTACAGGTTCTGCAAACCGAGATGCATGATTTGTGATTACCGATCTTTTTTATCATCAATTTTTATTCTATATGAAAAACTACGCAGATTCATCCCATTTAGTGGAGGACCACGTAAATGCGTTGGGGATCAGTTTGCTATGCTAGAAGCCATTGTGGCTCTTGCAATCTTTTTGCAACACATGGATTTTGAGTTGGTTCCAGACCAGAACATTGGCATGACTACTGGAGCCACTATTCACACAGCAAATGTACTTTTCTCATTCTATAACATTTATGTTTAACTGCGTGAGTTCTCATTTTACTGCTTAACCTAGATTTCCAAAGAGAATGATTAATTTCAACTCAGTGTCGTATAGCGTTATAGGAAGAAACCATGAGAGTTTGGTGATTAATCGCTGGTAAATTTAGTGCCCTTATTGGATATGAATACAGTTTTGACAAGGAAAAAAAGGTCGGTCAGCAGAGTGGATCAAAATTTAGCACCAAATTTATTCCTTGTATGGGCATTTAAACAAATAGAAAAGGGTGACTGTTGAAGATTTACTCCAATAGGATTGGTACCATGCACACAGGAACAGAAGCTTGTAACTCTCTGGCTTCCCGTTTTAATTGTTTTGCAAACTCCAGGATTCTATAACGATAATAAAGCATATCTTCAAACTGATCAAAGTAAATGTACTGAAAAGTGAATCTCTGTACAGATATGAGAAGAATAAAGTTGCACCTAATTCTGATCACAAATGATCCAAAGAATTTCTTAATCAGTATGCTTTGTATCCTAGTGTTTGTTGTTGGTTCCATTTTAAGAAATTCTGCAGCTTATGCAACAAAATAATGTACAGTAACAGTTCATTGGCAAGGAAAGAGGGAATGGAAAAAGACAAACTGAATGTTCCATGCAGAAATTTCAATGTAGAACTTCTGTATACTTTCTATTTGTGCTAATTTTACGATATTTTTGCAGGGTTTGTTCATGAAATTGAGCCAAAGGAAAACTAAATCTGCATTGCAATCATCATCGTCTCGGTGAGCTTGTGTATTTTTATATGCAGTAGAAACCAAATTAGAAATTGTATCTAACTGTTACTCAGCAAGGTTGTGATTTTTTAAATTACCACTTGAAAGCTGGTTATTTGGTTGGCTACAGATGTCATAGAAATAATGCTCCTATGACTACATTCTTGTATTCTCATGCAAGTTTTATGCACTAATTTTTTTTTGCATTCTCATGCAACCTCGGTTTGTTTGATTTGTTTGGCTGTTGATAGCATTTGAACTTACAGTATTAACAATGTGTTCCTGAGATCAGTTCTTTACAGATGTCGAAGAAATCTCTTATGACTATATTCTTGCATTCTCATGCAACTTTTATGCAATATGTTTCTATTGCATTCTCCTGCAACCTTGGTTTGTTTTTAATTTGGCTTTTGATAGCATTTGAACTTGCAGTATTAACGTACTTTATCACATAAAGTAGCGCAGTTTGGAGAATTTAGTCGAAAAACCATTTGGTGACCATTGAAATGTTGGTGATTTCATTTCCATTTATGTGGGCATTCTGGAGGTGCAGAACCCGGACATAGGTGTGGGACTGAGTTATATCATTTCCATAGGTGTGGGACTGATTTATATCATCCCAGATTAAGAGGCCCTTCTCATCTCACCTATTAAACAACAGTGCAACACTGTAGGGCCTCTATCCCAGGCACTAGAGCATCTGTACAAAAATAGTGACTAGCTACTTCAACCAAGCCCGAAATAGAGACTTGGATTTCGATCTCCATGTGTGGACAGTTTTTCAGTGCCAACCACATTATCCTTGGCACCTTTTGTCATACGCCGAGGCTATCTGCTCCTATTTTCTGTTTTGGGACCATTGGTCCATTGTGCCTCTAGGATTGCATGGGTGGCCCATACCTTGGATCGCATAGGGCGTGACTGGAAGTGGCAACGGAAAGGGAAGCGGAGGATCATAGAAGCTCCTCCTGGGAGCACTGGGGAGTGTTTACAAAGAATTTATAAATATCTTTAAATTACATCCAAGAAAATATCATAGATTGTAATTCGTATCAACAATATTGTTTTAGCAACAATATTGTTTTAGCGAGTACAAGTTTTTGAGTAAATTTTAGTTAATATTTTTCTGGTATATATCTTATTCTTACTTCGTATTTTCGATTGCTTGGTATATTTTTACTTCTGTTTTTTGGGATTTATATGCTTAAGAAGTTCTATCCTAGTTGGGAGCGGGCTTCTTTCTTGATGGCAGTGAGGTTCCAACAAGAGCCCGATTTTGGAGCGTGGGAGCGAGGCCCATACACACCCAAAGCGCACTACACGGGAGGTGTAGAGCTTGGACGAGGCCTGTGCGCAAGACTACAGAAAAGGAACAGTGGAACACCTTGTGTGGTATGAAAGGAGAGTTGCATTTGATAGCACAAATGAGATGTTTTATTCATGAAAAGATGTGGTTACAATGCTTTAAGAATGCAGAGTTATTACACAGTGCTAAAAATGCATTGGTAGAAGACTAGTTAAAGTTGTGGGGATCGCTCATCTTCGTGACCCTAGATCTAATCTCCTTAGTTATGTCTTTGATCAAGACTGACATGTTGACGTGAGCAGATCCTCCTTCTTCCATGGCCCTCCTTGCTATTCCTCCAAGCTCTTGCGCTCTATTTCTTCTGCTTTCTCCTTCTTCGTCGCCTCCCATTAGTATCTCTATCGCCTTCTTAACATCTTCTTTCCTGACCAATACCCCAACTTTCTCTTCTTCCCCCCATCTAACAGCAACTTCAACGCCTACTCGAACCCCAATCCTCAAAATCTCGACGACTAGTTTCTCGTTGAAGAATTGTTCTGCAAACATAGGCCATGTTATCATTGGCACACCAGAGCACACACCTTCTAGGGTAGAGTTCCAACCACAGTGGGTTAAGAACCCTTTGATTGCTGGGTGGGACAGAATAAGAAGTTGAGGGGCCCAACCTTTGATCAGAAGTCCCCTTCCTTGGATTCTCTCCTCAAATTTCTCTTCTAACAACCATTTCTCTAGCTCTGAAAATCTTTCCCCTGTTTTTATCACCCAAATAAATGGGTGGTTTGATGCTTCTAAGCCCAGCCCGAGCTCTATCAATTGCGATGGGACAAGGCGGCATTGGCTACCAAGGCAAGCATAAAGAACAGATTCTTCTTTCATCGAGTCAAGCCATGCCATGCATGTTTTCTCACCAATTGAGGCCTTATCCCCTCTCTCAAACCTGTCCGAAGTTTCCCTGTTACACAGGGAAACTGGTCCAATACACCACACCTCTTTTTGTGTAGCCTTCCTGTACGCCTCTACACAGCCGTCCTCCAACTCACTGAAAGTATTTACCACAACCCCATAAGCTGTTTCTTCGGCCTCTCTTATTTGGTCTCGAATGATATCCAAGTCCGGGAGAGAAACAAATGCTCCTGGCAACTGGGCTTTTGTTATTTCAACCCTTTTTGGCATTCCGGGCACAAGAAAATGTTCCGAGTCTGAATTGACGGTATGGTGAGAATTATGTAGCTTAATGTTATGAGAGCTTAAAAGTGAGAAGCAACACATCCCATGGAAGACTAGCCTTGGGATGTTGAACTTTTGGGCTGTCTTTGACGTCCAGTAGAGGCACTTGTCTGAAACTATGCAGCTTGGTGGCGGCTTTTGCTTTTCCAGATATTTCTCTAACGGTTGTTGTAGCTTGTCCATGGCACTATAGAAGTTCTTGATTAAGTGTCGCGAAGGTACGGAATCGAGGTTTTCACATCCCAGAGGGAGCCCCATTTCTTGGCCTGGAAATGGGATTTCGAGGAGTTGTATCGGAAGCCCTGAGTTTATAGCGCGATGAATGGTTGACGCGAATCTGGACGCGTTATGAGGGGTTGTGACCAAGGTTGTTATAACACCGTTCCCGGCAAATAACCTGGCCATGTCTATCATGGGGATCATGTGTCCTTGTGCTAGTAATGGAACCAACACAAAGTGGAGCTGGTTTGAGGTTGATGCCATTGGTGTCGAACTGGTTTGATGTCGGATGATAGATTCAGGGACTTAGGTGGTGGCGGTAATAGCACACAATCTGTTTTTTTCTAATTTACCAGCCTTGACTTAGACTAGTTCAATAATCAAATACTGCCAACTTGTAAAAAACGTACCAATGTCGTATATAGAGATTTTCAATCCTCTCATGGAGCTCCGCAAGGACCGCAACAGCCTGGCTGTATCTGTCTTCTTCTTATCTATCACGGGGATCTTCTTCTGAACCTTCCTTTGACCTGGTCTGGTTTGAGGTTTGATTTCTATTGCTGCGGAACTGGATTGGTATTTGTCAGAATTTATAATAGTAGCTTGATGAAATGACCATGGTATGCATTTTCTTGGATACGGTAAGGCCCCGTTGTGTTGCTCGTAAAGGAAAGAAAATTACGGGAATATATAACTTTTTCTGTTTTATTCGTATTTATTCACTTAGTAAGAACCTCTTCTTTAATAATTTCAAGAGAATTTGTTTTAATCATCACAAGTTGTCTTTGTTGGAGGAATCACTTTTTTAACTATTCCCTTTGTCCATTTTTAAGTGTTCCGCTTCGTAACTCCAACTTATTAAGAAAACATTATCATTACACCTTTCACATCAACTTTTTCCTCCACTTTTCCTACTTATCCTCTATGGAGATATCATTATTACATTTTTATTCACTAATTTTTCAAAATAGAATATACTTTTAGGGGTAAAATGGAAAATGTACCAATTTTTACCTACTAACTTTACAAAATGGACATTTATTAAGGGACAGTCCAAAATGAAATACTGGATTTTAAAAAAGGGACGGAGGGAGTAGTTCCTACACAAATTACTACATATATAAATTTTCTATCTCAACTTGCTTTCTTGATTTAACTCTATTTCCTTCAGTTAATTTTCTTTCATCAAATTATTTGATTGTGCTTCATGATTGGCAAGTATAATATCAAGCTTAAACGATTCTTCAGTTTTATTACTTGAGCTCTACTATATGAATTCGTTTTTTTTCTATTGAACTTTGACAAGGGTATATAATCTGAATGGATGGTCACCCTTCGATATACTTCCATGTCGATATTTTATCGGTAATGCAATAAATTTAGGCCCATGCCTTATTATTACCAAATAAAATATAAGAAGGCGACACGCCTATGAGACCAAAAGACTAAAACAGCTGAGGCTCCGTTCCAGAAATCTTCTTAAAAAATAAGCAACTTATTTCACATTTTCAAACTCAAAAATAACGTAAATGAAAAATAAATTTTTAATTTTTTTTGCACTGTATTAAAGATCTCAATGAAATCTATTAAATAAGATTCATAGTGATAGAAAAATTATTTGCATAAACACATAATTTTTGAGCTTGAAATTGCCTTCTTAAAAAATAAGGACTTTTTTTCCTTTCTGAAACAAAGTCAACATTTTATATCACACATGTCACTGCTAGCGTGCCAATTGGGCCGACCTTTGTATATTTCTGACTGCAAAATAAACATTTCGTGGAGAATTCACACACCAAATGACGGGGTCTTTTATGGCACGTAAGCACGTTCATTGCACACCGAAGCAATATTCATAGTTTCATACCGACATCATTTCCAGCAGCTCCTGCTTCTTCTTCTTTTATTTTAAGTGGTCAACATCGTATCATATCAAAACTCCGGAGACAATACAATTTTCATCACAAGATACAGGAGTGAACCAAAACTACCAAAGACGCAAGCCCCTACTGCAAAAGCAGGCTTACAAGAACGTTAGACGTAAGAACCAGTTACAGAAAAGGTAGTAGAGAATCCTACAAGGACACCCAGTTCAAATTCTAGAATAACCACAGATGAAATCCAAAATACGGATCTGTCATCCTAAAGAGCCACACTACCGTGCTCATGACCCGAGACACTGTCTCGTAGCCACATGCACTGGACGCTATTCCAAGGCAAACCGCCGCTGCCACGGCAGGCTCTCGTCGAAAGAAGCAAAACACCGGCAATCACACCGACGAATCCTTGCGACCACGGTGGGGAGGTTGCAGTCCTAGAAGCACAAACAACCGGGGGCCAAACAAGCAACATCTGAAAAGTACTAATTTATTAACTCATCACCACAATCCACCGGATCTGGGGCAGTCGGGACAATATAGGGGAAATCAGCAAGGAGAGAAAGAAAAGACGAGCCTTGTTACCTCTTAAGCATCACCTACCAGGCTACCACCCGACAATCCATCATCGACTAGGCAACAAGCAAACCCGAAAGGCGAAAACGGGGCTCCATCAACCACTAGTCGCGAGACTCGCTCCACGACTCCGGGACGACCTCTAGTGACGAACCACTATCGGCTACACGGTAGAGAAGATGGAGAGGGTGAGAGTAGGGGACATTAGGGCTGTTCGTGGTTCGGTTTTGGGCAGATCGGCTTGGTTCCTAGGTAGATTTGCATCCGTCAAATTGTCGTTTTCTCCATCCGCAACAGTTCGCGAGTGTTTCATGGTTCGTTCGGTTTGGTTTGCGGTTTAGGCGGTTCGGCTTGGTTGGTTTGGGCGGATTTGAAACAACCTAAATATTTCGAAAAGATCTAAAAAGCTTCCAAAACTTTGCATCTGTAAAAATGTTACATTAATCAAGTAGTATTTTTTAAAATAAAGCACGTTCATATCTACTCTAAAAAGCTCTTTGAAATCCAAAAATCGATCAGAGAGCAAAACACACATTCATACTTACCTCATCTACCACCCGTCCGTGAGCGTTGTTCAGTCGGATCGGTTTGGATGTGGTTTGGGCGAATTTAAGCCTGTAATTTTTTTTTATAAATACCAAAAATTTATAAAGTATAGTAGCACAATAAAACATCATACCACTCCGTATTGCCCCAAGACTAGCCAATAATTTTTCGTATTGACATAATGTTGAAATTTCTATGTCAATAAGAAGTAGCATGGTATATGGAGTACTGTCGAATTTACCAATACTATTTTGAAGGGGCTAAAAGTTTATAAAGGGCTTAATTCTTTCTCATATATATATATTTTTTTTAGTTTGGGCGGTTTGAGCGGATTGGGCGGATTCAATCCGCATCCGATCCGCTCACGACGGATTGTTGTTTTTTCTATCTGCATCCATCCGTCACATATCTCGGTTTGGTTCACAGACGGATCGATTTTGGTAGATTGGTCGATTTTGGCTGTTCGGTTGATCCGCTGGGCAGCCCTAGGGGACATGGTGGAGTCGCACAGCCACTTCGAAGCTGTCAGCAGGGGAGGAAGGGGGTTAAAGTGATGAAAAGAGGGATAAAACTCTCCGATCGAGATTCAGAGAGAGGAGAGACCCCTGAGGGGTAGTCACCCTCCCCTCTCCCGCCTCTAAAAGGTCGAAACCCTGGGGCCGGGGAGGGGAGGAATAGAGGTGCGGCAGCTTAGGGTTTCTTTTCTAGGGTTTTTTGGAGAGTGGGGGCGTCAACCACATCAATTCCAACTATACTACCACTTTTCCTAGTTTTGGACCCATTTTCGTTTTGTCTGTCAGAATTTTGGACCCAATTTTAGAAGTAGGAAAAATCCAATTTGGGTAGGGATTTCCCTCGGGAACTGATTGGCGGAATAAAGGCCAAAAGTTTCTCGATCAAATAACCAAGCGATAAGAATGATTTTAATTCGGGTTATTTACTGGTATATACTCTCCTATCACACTCCTACGTAGTTCATTGATGGCAAGTGGAACGATAGCCTGTTGGTATGTATACTCCAAGAGTAATTATTCAACGTGTGCTCTGATTGGTACCATATCATCATGAAGGAACAATGGGAAAACCATTTGCACCAGGCGCACCACGTTGTCCCTTGTCACCTTTCTAAGTCAATTAATGGTGACTCCACTTTGACTCGAGCTTCAAAACATGTTGACGAAGACTCCATTAACTGAGGGTCGTTCGGTCAATAGAGGCATGCACTCCCAACCATTTAATGTTATCTGTGGTGGCGAGCTTTCTCCGATTGGACCTTCCTGTGTAGATTGCTTGGGTTTGCACGGAGGTGGGTTAGCCCTGCA
>JAOTQK010000019.1:15750794-15783791 GCA_025642025.1 Rhododendron ferrugineum
ATGACACTGGGGCAGTGCCTTCCACTTTACATCAGAAGGTCAAGTTTGCAGTAGACGGAAGGGTCATAACCATTCTAGGGGATTCATCAATCCGAACTCATTCCGACACACCTATACAAGAGGTGGGGACCGAAGAAACTTTCCTTACTGGATTCAGTCTTGAGGAAGCAACTGCTGTAAATCTTTAATGGCGGAAAAAAGTTTCTATGTAAGCACTCCCGCCATACGAATGATGAAAAAGCAAAACTATTGCCCTGGATTGGGTTTAGGCAAAAGATCACAAGGCATCCCGCAAATGATTGATCCCCCACATAATCAATACGACTTTGGTCTTGGCTACACCCCGACAGAAGCCGAGATAGAAAAGAAGAGAAGCATGGAAATAGCTAAGGCAAGAGGAAGCAGGATCAAAGAAGAGAAACTCATGATCCCAAAAACACTCAACGGTTGGTTTGTAAGAGAAGGAGAAGACTTCCCATTTTGCGGTTTCGTAGAAACATGGGAAGATGAAACTACCAAGCAAAGGTATCCCAAAATGCAACTTTTCTTTGATCAAGAATGGACTGATAATGATATGGAAGAAGAACCAACAAATTCATCTCCCACTCCCGAAGACTGGATTGAGGTGCTAGCTGAGATTGACCTAAGGATTCTGTTTGGCAAATAAGAGGGTGAAGAAGAGTATAAAACTGTGAAAGACAAGGAAAAAGAAGCAACTCCCAAGACACTGCAGTAAATCGCATGATATGACGAAAACATTACTTTCATTTCCTAAAAAGAAGCTAGGACATGTTTTGGGCCCCTATTTGGGCATTTTCTGTAGCTAAATAAATTCCCTTTTTATCATTTTATGCTTGTTAAATGATTCAATCTTTGAAGTGCGATTGCTATACGCTACAGTCTCTTTGCCAAAGAAGAAAGGATCTTAAGGATCTAGTTCTTTATGTTGCTAACAAAAAGGAAGGAGGGGACGAACCCTGATTACTTAGAAACCAGGTTTTTGTCAAAACTTAGAAAGAAGACGCTATCTCCGTGAGAACACTTAGTGTTAGCTTACCCATTGTGAAAGTACAAACGCAACAGGTGATTCAGGAAAATATCTCCGTCAAAATTCCTCTCCAAAAAAACACAAAAACCCTCTTGAAGAAGAATGCTCGTTGGGTAACCTAAGCATCCAAACAAAAGTAAGAACAAAGCCCGCTAGGACAAAAAAAATACAAAAACGCAGCCTAGGCAAAAGATAAGGCACTCAAAAGCTCGCTAGGGACTCAACCTCCATGAGGTAACCTAGGCAAAATTTAGAGCATGTGAGAAGAAAAACCAAGAGTGGAAACCCAACCTCAAATGTGGTGATCTTGGAACTACGTAAAAGGCCTGATTCCTTGATTGGGATATGTAGGCAATCTCACATTGAGATGCGGCCCAAACATTTGGAGAAAAGGACAAGGCATCAATAGATTTGTACTCAATAATAGGCATAGCTAACCTTGCGTATTGAACTCGCAAAAGATGAGTTAGTCATTTTTCAGAGAATTGTCAAAGATAAAGAGGCACGAGAGTCACTGTTTGTCCTCTCTGACTCAAAAATTATCAACATAAGGGAAAAGATATCCCAAAAATCCTAAAACATGGCAAAGAGGCTTTGGAAATAGCAAAAACAAACAAAGGGCACGAATCATGATTCAAGTGTATGAGGAAAAGAATGCCACTTGGCTAAAAGCAAAAGGTCCAGCTTCTTTGAGGAAATAGAAGTAACGACCGAAGAATGGAAGTCTCGGCCGAGTAATCCATTCCTCGGCCGATGTTTCAAAAGACAGTTTTGCTACAAAACCCCTTCTTGAAAAGATATTAACTTTTAACATAAGCCAATACTTGTTTTAAGCCAGTTTGTAGTATCTTAGGACAAAACATGTTCCTATGGGAACAACATAGTTCAATCATAAACGCTGAGGTTGCTTCACAAGAATACATATCCTTGTCTATTTTTAACTAATCATACAGGAACAAGGAAAAGAGCAAGCTACTGCCCGCGACCCCTCTTGGATGTAGGTCGAGAAAAGGAAGGACGAAAACGCTCAGGAACTGGGATGCGGATCCTCTGCCCATCGCCTCCATCGTCAGCTTCAGCACCTCTATCACCCGCCTCAACATCTTCGTCACCAGCTCTGGTACTTCCACCTTCACTAACGCCAGCACTCTGAGTAACAGACACCGTTGGCACTTGCTCCGCTTCGAGCTACAAAACACGAAATACGAATGTTTAAATTCACACAAGGGATGCAGGATGGAAAGAAGAAAGTTAAAGGATACGTACCGCCACTATCCGACCATGCTGCCTCCGAACCAGGGCCTCTGCACTTTGAAATGCGAGCAACATTCCTGAACAATGTTAGCAGGCACCTGCAAATGGGAGAGTCGTATATGTACCAAAAGCATAGGAATGATATCAAGAATAGCCAAAGCCCTCAAAGTTACTTGTTGAACCCCAGTGGGTAACACGTAAAGCTGGGTGACACATGACATAAGTGTCAAGCGCTCCTCTTCTCCATTAGCATTATGGAAAGAGATGAAACTAGGAGCCTGAAGCCAAGAAGGAGGAACAACAGCGGTGGTGGTGGTAGGCAAGGCCAACGAAGCCAGACGAAAGGCTGATAATCTCCCGCCCGAAGAAGACCCATGGCTGGCTGTCTCTCGAGAGCAAGAAGCAAGCCCTCTCCTATCAAGAGATGAGTCGACCTCATGCCAGTTGGAGGAGGAAGAGTAACAAGCTGCAACGCCTTAAAGCGTGGGGAGTACTGACTAGCCACCCTTTCTCCAAGGTACCAAGCTCTCAAGAAGGGTCCCTCCAGAAGGAAATGCTGGCTGTCCAAAGCCCGAGCTGAGGTCAACCCCAAAGGAGCATCGTCGAGCAAGGTATCCCAGGGGTCAAAACGCACCTGTTACAGGCAAAGTGACATCAATATAACGAAGACGAGAAATGGCATAAAAACGAAAGGGTAAGATGTGTCATACCTGATCAACCGTCAAGCGGTTCAAGACTCGCCTCAAAGCCAACAAGTCCATAGCAGGCGACCGTGTCCGCCAAACTCTTTTTAACCAGCAGGCTGCCCGTGGAACGAACCTAGGCTCCCTATGCCTCATCGGAGGAGGGAACTGTAACAGGAGCTCAAAAGCCCAGAGCTACGAGCAAAGATAAGAGACAAGCATGAGTTGCAGGAATCAAGGTAGTAAAGGAACGATAAAGAAAGCTGAAACGCATACCTCGAGAATGCGGTGGTGCCCACCCAGCGAGAGGCTAACGCCTCGAGAACAAGCACTCAAATGCCCGTACAGTGTGGCCAAAGCGGGAGTCCCCCAGTCAAACTCTGCTATAGCATCCAAATTCACCGAAGCAGCCAGGAACTGTATTTGCACCGAGTTTTCCTTGTTACAGAACAAGGTTTGGCCAAGAAGGTAGAGGAGAAAAGCCCTCACCTATTGCTGCATCGACACCTCAGATTCAATGCCCACACGATCAAACTGTTCCCGAAGCCAGGAATAGGTAATGTGACCGCTCTCTGACACGACAGGGTCCTTCACCTTAAGATATTCAAAAGCACCCTCTCGCTTGTGAATCCGTAGGTCAATCGGAAGAGGATCGCCGCCGATTCTCAGACCTGTGAGCAAAGCAAAATCACCTGGGGTGATCGTCATCTCTCCAGCCTCGGGAAGATGAAAAGTGTTGGTGGTATCCCACCACCGCTCTACCAATGCTGTGGTCAACCCCAACTCTGCCTTCGGAAGGTGAAAGCCAAGTATCAAAGACTTGAAGCCAGCCAAAACAACCGCGTCCTTGGCACCCCGAGGAAGCCTCTCGTGCCACTCAAACACCTGGGGACAGCTTCCCCACATGCGCAACTTCTCATTTGCCTAACAAAATACAAAGAAGAGATCAATACAAGAAGATCGCCTACACAGGGGGCAACTTCTAGAACTCAAATTCCTTACCAAATATCAAATTATTGCTTCATGAAGTCTTATACGAAAATCATTGACAGGATAAAATTGTACCTTCACGTTGGTAAAGTCAAAGTGCTGCTCCGGCTATCTGTGCAAGACCTCAGGCGGGATATCGCCGAGAGGAGGACGATACCGTAACGAACCACCACGTCCGATGATATGAACCTGAAGGGCGTACGTAGCAGCCTCAAACGGCGGCAAGGTACCATCGCTCACATCGGAAGGAATCTCGAACTTAGCATTAGAAGGATTCGGTTGCGAAGAACTCCCCCCAACAGTGGGTGTGCGCCGGCTAGAATGAAGCACGCGGGTACTTGAAACCCCGCCCAGAACTGTGGCCTCGACAGCCGGAGCTTTGCCCGCGTACCTAGACGCGGCAGGAATGTCAGATGATGGAGGAAGAGGTGGTGATGAAGCCATGGCAGTCAAGAAAAACAATAGTCGGAACCGTGGTAGTCGGAAGAACGACGACGGCAAGGTGGGAAATTGCGGTGGCCGATCGGAGGAGAAAGCAAGGAACGGAGGCGGTCGTTCGAACGAGAGATAAGAACCAGGGATAGAGGAAGAAAGAATAGAATGACCCGTGAGATCGATTAAATCTAACTTAAAATGATTTCCTGACTAATGGCTATCTCACGGCCGAATCATCAATTACTCGGCCGAGACATCTTTCTCTCGGCCGCCAGATCGATCTCCTGGCCCTCCAATCCATTCCCCTCAGCAATATCAGATCTTGCTCGATCAGTGCATCAAAATTCAAGCAATTATGGAATTCTGTGTCCTCGACCAACAAGATAACCTTGGGGGCATCCCCCCTAGCAAATACAACATGATCAGAACTAGCCTTGGGGGCACACCTAAGCATAAGAAAGTACTCTCTCCACAAACTGCTGGTCGCTTGACCACTGAGGATTATCAAACTCGAGCTCTCGCTCACAAGATCAAAGGACCTTTGGTACATCCAATTCAGGCTCTAAGCCCATTCAGCAACTTTATGCTCAACAAGCTCAATAGCACCACGTGCTTATCATCTTGACAACTCCACGCTCCCCGCAGCTCCAAGCTTATTACTCAACAGCTTCGCACTCAGCAGCATCCCATGCTCATCGCTCTAAGCTAGCCCAGCAACCCCGCATCTATCATCATAGCAGCTCTACGACAGGCTCCAAGCCCACACTTACTTACATTCAATGGCTCTGTGCCCATAAACCAATCAGAAGCTCGCCGTCCCAGCAACCACACATCTATCAACTCACTCAGCGGCTCTACGCCCATGCTCACTATTACTCAAACAAACTCTATACTTGCTCCATTTGTTCCATGAACGGCTCAGTAGCTCTATACTCAAGTCAATCGACAAGCTCCATACTCAACAGGCTCTACGCCCATTCACCAGTCAGCAGGCTCTGCGCCCACTCATCAGGCTTTACGCCCATAACGAAGTCAATCAGCAGCTCAACTACTTCAGCAGCTCTATGCTTGCTGTCTCAGCAGTCTTACGCTTGCTACCTCAGCAGATTCATATACTATCCATCTCAACGGCTGTACGCACGTATTCACCGTCAGCAACTCTAAGCTCACTCAGCAACCCTGCAATTACTCAACGGCCTCGCACCCACTACCCATCATCTTAGCAGCTCCAAGCCCGTTACCAACTCAGCGGCTCTATGCCCACGTCTATCACCTAACAGCTCTACGCTTGCTAAGCGGCTCCAAGCTCATTATCTCAACAGCTCCAAATAACAGCTCTACGCTTGCTCAGTGGCTCCAAGACCATTATCTCAACAGCTCCAAAGCCCAGTCACCCAGCGGTTCAATGCCCATCTCTACCGTTTCAGCGGCTCTAAGCCCGTTGATCAACGGTTCTACGCCAGTTATCTCAGCGGCTTTGAGCCCATTACTCAGCGGCTCCGAGCCCACCACTCAGCAGCTCTAAGCTCGCTCAGCAGCTCGCTCAGCAGCTCCGAGCTCATCACTATCAAGCAACTCAGCGGCTCTATGCCCGTATTCACTGCCATCAGCAGCTCTACGCTCGCTACTTCAGCGGGTCTAAGCCCATTATCTCAATTGGCTCTATGCCGTAACAACTCTCAACAGACTCTACGCCACCCCAATCAACAAGATATCATCTATTCTTAAGCTCAAAGCTTGAATGCTCAAAATCCAACATTTTGAATGCTCGAAGCTCTTCGAATGCCCAACCACTGTGTATTGGATGCTCAAGTTCTACACTTGAATGCTCAAGCTCTATGCTTGGATGCCCAACCACTGCGTACTGGATGCTCAAAGCCTGTACTTTGAATGCTCGGATTCTGCCATCCGAATGCTCGAGCTCTACGCTCTGAATGCTCAAGTCCAGAACTTGAAAGAAGCTCTACGCTTAAAACAAACACACACGCACGGGCCCGTGCACATATTGCATCAATCACATCGAGTCTGCATAACTATCATCATCATCATATCTATTCACATCTAACCACTATCATCACATACAAATATTTTGCATCTATCTCTCATGAAACAGGTCAATCTTGCAATCAACCGGCTCTACGCCTCGGTTTTATTGATCGGTCCAGCGCCTCGATCCTTTGGCTCTACGCCAAAACTTACGATGAGAAAGCTTCGTGCACAGACCATCAGAATGCAACCAGCTCTACGCTTCGGCTCAACCACCTCAAAGCTCTAAGCCTCGATCCTTTATGGCTCTACGCCAGAATTTATGATGGGAAAGCTCCGTGCACAGACCATCAGAATGCAACCAGCTCTACGCTTTGGTTCAATCACGTCAAAACTCTAAACTCCGACACCAAAGGCCCTCGCCTTGTGAATGCAACTGGCTCTACGCTTCAAACCTGCCAATCTCCTCAGGCTCTCGCCTTATGATCAAATACCAGCTCCGTGCTTCGGTTCGATCAAGCTCAAAGCTTTAAACCCCTCAGGCTCTCTCCAGATGACTACAACCGGCTCCGTGACTCGGTTCCCTCATCTCAACGCTCCGTGCTCCAATTACTGGCCCTGTGCCCCTCATATCTCAAAACCGGCGTACAACTCGTCCCCAACAGATGGCTTGGATTCCACCCTAATTACAACAATGCCTTCAAGCTCGTTCGCAAGGATAGGCTACTCTACCGAGCTCCCCTCAGTCAAAGTAAGGATGATAAAGAAAAGCAAAATGACTCACCTGCTGTGTATTGATCTACCCCAAAATTCTGAAGATGCTTACCGCAAAAATTCCCCCGGCAGCCCCGCGCTCCTTCAACTATCCTCCGCCAAAATCCTGGCTCAGCCTAGGTACATCACACTACGGCTTTTTAAGCGTAAAGATACTTCTTCTGTTTCTAACCCTCCAAACTTTTTATTTTCTTTACTGCCCTTGAACTACCGTTGGTCTAAATTTCCCCTGTGGAATACGTAGGCAGCCTCCCGGCCCGACCATAACAAATACCTTTTCCAAAAACCCCTTGGAATAGTGGTTGGACCAAATTGAGTTGCTTTTTAGAGCTTTGACTCTTACTTAAACATGTCTCGCGATCTGTCTAAGTTCAGTCAAAGAGGGGCATCTATAGACACCCCAATTTGGCCTAACGATTATTTCAAGTCCCACCTTGGGGACCATCCCAATGACAAAATGGATACACTGATTGCTGATTGACTTCTTGTGAACCTTAGAACTTTCGGTAAGAACTTTGGGCCACTTAGAGGACCCAATCCAGAGCTAAATAGCCTTTCACACATAAATACAGAATCCTAGGACAATCCATCTGTCGGCCGTGACATTGATCACACGGCCTCAACATCATTTCTTCACCTGAGCAACCTGTTGCATGAAAAGCTCCTTGAGAGATCCATCACTCGACCGTAAGATCTATCCTTCGGTCGCAATATCCATTCCTCGGCTGCCAGATCGATGGCTCGGCCGCCAGATCGTCCTTTTTCCAGATTCTGGAATGTTCTGTCGATCGTTTGATCCGATCACTCAAACCCTAGCAGCCTTTCTCCGATGCATTCGGGCTATGTAGCAGATTCGTTTAGAGGTCTTATTGCCCTAGAACTCCACTTTGATTCACGCCATTTGATTGGCAGGAGTGAGTCACCAATTGCCTATATAAAGAGCTTTAGGGTTCCGAAATAAGAACGACGAAATTCATATACAACACACCCTCTCAAGCCACAAAACTCTGCAGAAACACACTCTCAAACCCTCTCTTCAAAAGCCCTAACCTTCCAAAGGCAGCCGCTAATCCGATGATCAAACCCCGAAGTTCAAACCCTAACCCTAGGGTTTTCAAAGAAGCAATCAGTCAACTCCAATCAAATCCGAAGCAATCAAGCCACTGAGGGATCAAGGTGGTGAGGCCCAAGGGCCTCTGTTTTCATTTATTTATCGTTTTTATGCTTAATCATAGCTTTTGATCATCTGCTAACTTTTCTATCTAGTGTGAGGAAGAACATCGACCGGAGCTTCGATCCCTCGGCCGGTACATAAAACCAGGAAGATCTCTCGGCCGTGACATCTATTCACTGGCCGCGAGATCTATTTCCCTGGAACATGTTTGTTTTATTCTGCTTTCTGATGCATGATTTACTTGTCGTCTCGGCTCACCTTATTAACTGTTTAAAGGCTAAAAACAGATTTATGTGTTTGAATTAAATAAAGCATGTCTTAATCATATGTCGAACAACTATGGGCCAGCCTCACGGCTGGGCAGAGAGGGGTGCCTAACACCTTCCCCTTACTGTACTCTTGGCTCTCGTACCCAGAATCTCTACTTGTTTTTCCTAGTTTTATAAAATAGGTGGCGACTCTATTTTGATGATGACCACTATCGTGTGGTGATGTTCCTAGCCATGGGAATATCCACAATCTTGGTTTATGAAGCAAGCAACCAAACGAGCAAACAACAATCAATCTGTATGGCGATGCCCAGCTCCTGGGAGGTGTCTACAAGTGTTTCATTTTGAGGTTGGATCAAAGCAGCCTGAGAGTTGCTCATAATACCTTGAAGCACCTTTTCCAATTCATCCTCTGAATCAATAAGCACCTCTGCTTGAGGGGAATTTGTAGCATGCTTGGTAGAGGTAGGTGAGGTAGGCTGTTTCCTTATCTTACCATTTCCCACTAGGGTCCATTCCTGAATGGGCTGACAGGTTGATGGGGCTGGTATCTTAGAGTATTGGGCTGTGGAGTTGCCAAAAACTTGGCATAGCTTGCACATTAGAGGTAACACTTGATAGTCAGTAGGTACTACAACTAATTCTCCTTCCACAGTGATTCTCACATCCTCAGGAAGTTCATGTTTAGCACTAATCTCAATGCATATTCTAGCACTGGTAGACTTTGTTTGAAGAAGACCTTGTTGTTTTGAGGTCTTAGCTGTGCCTTGATCCACATGTAGTGGTTTGCCAATGGTACTAGCCACTCTGCTCAAACACTCCTAATTCCATAACTCTAAAGGGAGATCATGTAGTTTGACCCATGCTGGAATATGAGAAAGTTGTTCCTTGACTGGTTTCATCATCCTATGCCAATCTTTGAGGACTAAGTATTTTTGTGAGAAAAAGTAGGGACCACCATCCAATACTTGTTGCTTGGCCTGTTCATCCCTAAATTCTAAGAGGTAGCAGCCCCCTACATCTAGCTTGACAGCCACAAACAGTTCTTTCCACTGATATCTGGCCCTGGAAACAACCAATGGATAGGGCATTTTCCCGTCAAGGAAGTGTCCCATCAAATATTTGTTCCACTTACCAACATCGGTAAGCTCTATGTCAATTTCAACCTGGGCTTCTTTGCCTCTAAATAGGTCAGGGTAAAACTCCAGTTTCATGTCCATTGATGGACTTTGGGACTGCAGTAAGGAAGCCCAATTTTTAGGCTTGGGTTTAGGTACATTTGAATTGGGTCTAGGTTTAATGGGTGCTTGTTGTGGTAAGGTTTGAGTAGGATGTGAATGTAAAGCCTGATTTGCCTAATTCTTGGGAGAAAATGGATGCCGAGGTTGAATATCAATTTTAGGATATCCCAAATTAGGATCCCCTTCTAAATATGGGGTACCTCTGGCATTGATTAGGGTTTTTGGAGTAGGGATTGAAAGTTGCACCTGTTGGTGTAGTTGAACATGGCGTGATCGTTCCTCTACCTCCAGGATCAAGCCTTCCTCAAATAATGCTTGCTGCAGCTTCCTTGCAGTTCCTAATTGAGGGCTATGATTTTCAATACCAGTAGGAGAAGTATTAGATGGGTTTCCTAGTAGTAATGACCGAGATGGAATACTATCTGAGAAGTCAGACATCGTGCTCTGAAGGTTAGGGTTTAGTGATTCCAAACTCTGATTTGATGAACTCGGCATCCGTGAAGGACTCTGGGTCTTGAACAATGGGAGATTGACATATCCACACTCCATTTGCGATGACATCGAAGGATTATCTGGTAGAGTTGGAATGGTTTGAGAGTGCACCGAGATTAGAGGATTCGGCTCCTCCAGCCCAGAACGAACCGTGCATTTAGGGTTTTGAGAGCTTATCTGCTTGCACCATAACTTGTTGGAGTCCTGGGCCTTGATCCCCAGCCCTTCTGCGATTGAAATTGAACCATCGGCTATGAGGGAGAGTCACTATACGCCTTGATCGCCGAGATCGCCCATTCTCTCCTTTCTCTCTCTCCTAACTTCCATGAACTTCCATATTGAACCCATTTTTAACCCACCTAAACCCATATAAATATGGGTTGATATGGGTTCAACCCATATAAACCCATTATATAATATGGGCGGGTTGGGTTATAAGTGGGCGGATTGGGCGGGTTAGAAAAATATGGGTTGAGATTGCCACATCTAGTTATTATGAATGCTTATGCTCTTAATCTAAAGATAATTATTAGAGGTATATATATTTAATGTTGTTGATTTTGATTCATTAAAGGGTGAGATCTTTATACGGTCAATAATCTCAGTGAGTTGGATCGCAACATTATGTATATGACAGCTATTAATTATTGATGGAATCCACGTCCTAGTAGGGATTGATGATACCCTCTTGAGTAAGCTTATAAGTTTCAAATATGTCAAACCCTGCAGGTGGATTTTGTATCCGACATATCAAATAAGTTAAGCGGATAGTCTCAAGGTTAAGACGTTGATTAAGTGAGAGATTGGTAGTAATTTATTTTAATCAACGGGTATCTGTAATCTTAACGTGGAGGAATTAATAAGTATTTAATATAATGGAGCTAGTAATATAATTGAGGTAATGACGGGAGTCCTATTATAATTCTGTAGTGGGGTGAAATAAGAAATAGAATCCTGGTGGGATTAGTGTTTCTTATTTACACTGGGAGCCCGGACTTACTACTCCTTAGGTCCCTATCATAGTCCTACATATACATGTTGTGCTCTCTAGGTCAGATATACATTTTCTATTATTCAGAAAATAGAGGCAGAGTTGGAGAGAGCAAACAGATCACGAAAGAGACCACACTCGGTTAGTGTTCTAGACGTGCAGGAAATACGGTAGAAGATCGTAAGGTGCAGTCGAGCAGTATATGTGGCTTATAGCAAGACCTGCTCTAACAAGTTCAACCAGCGTTCGTGGCGCAGGGAGTTGAGGTGAAACCCTAATTCCGCCTTGTAGGGTTTTGCGATTTTCTTGTTGTCTAATCTGTACGCGTCATTACTGGGTTCTGGAAATTGTTCCCCATCACCTAGAATATGAGGTTCTTTTAGCTTCTAGTTTTTGAGAGAGTCTGATTCGTTTGAGGTTCTTCCCTTGTACGCATAGGCCTAATTTATTGAGGGAGTAGTACTCGACACCACATCACCTGGACTCATATACATTTAATGATTCATATCCACGTGGTAATTAGCCACCCAATTGTATATTAAGATTCAATCATTTTTCTATTTATTCGATGTGAGACTCAATCATTCCTATATGTTCCTAACACCAGTCCCCGGTATGATATTTTCCCATAAAATAAATTCCCCAGTATACTGTAAATTAAATATGAAGGTTAGGCAGCTTATACAAGTTCAATCCATTCCACAAGCTTAGTCTAGTCGAACCCAGAAGCATGTTCTATACATTCCTTAGAGTTAACAAACAAATTAATTTTATACCCTACCTTGACTCCATCCTTATCCTCACCTTTCGTTATACATAGGAAGTTGACAAAAAAATTCCCCAAAAGAAACAAAATGTATGGACCACCTATTAGATAGGATATGCTTCGATTTCTTTACATATTTTGAAAAAAAAATATCACGACGTTGGTTCAAAGTCACCTTATATACTGCAAATTACCAAGTTGGCCAAAGTTATGCTCATCGATTATAAGAAAATTAATATATATTACAATGGCCATGGCCAATTGACCTAATACTAACTTTTTTAACTAACTGGCCTTAGTGTTCTTTTTTTGTGTGTGTGTCAAAACGATAGAAAGCTTTATTGATAACACTTCAATATTTTTTCCGTTTCAAAAAAACACTTCAACACATAAAAAAAAGAAGAGATTATCTCATCCTAAAAAGCTCAATAACCAAACGGGGGGTCTTGCATTCCAGGTCTTGCAACTAGAGCCTCTCAAACCATTCACTTGCCAATTTATTAGCTACCGCATTCGCTGATCTACTCACAAATTAACTTGTAGCTACGTACATCTTGCAAATTGTCCAGCCATTCCTCGGATATCCTCGATGATCACTTCCACATTAATTAGCCGGACACTGTAATTCTCCATTTAGGATACTTACAATTTGTTGAGATCGAATCCCCTTCAACCAAGATACTATCAAAACCCAGAAGTTGCGCAAATTCAAGAGCAACTCGCCATATATGCCTCTGCCTGCGCAAATTCAAGATACCCAGTAGTTCACCGTTGTGCAAACAGAAAAGGAGAGAGACAATAAAAATGTATACACCAATGAAACATTTATCAACATTTATCATCGGCTCTCCTCAACAACCCATGCATCTCCTCATATCCTTCCACAATTCTTTTTCTCTGTCCTCCTCAAACCCACGAGAAGAATAATATGAAAATATCTAATCTTGTAGAACTCGCAAATAAATTGTTCGTAAAAATAAATCATGTAAACTTGTTATATTTTGTTTATCACAACTACGATTTTAATGCATTGGAGAATGATTTCTGCACTTCACATTTTTATAAATGTATTGCAAAAGTTGTCTTTTAGTACTTCACATTAAACACAACAGAAGTACTAAAAGACAAAATTTAGAGTATATACAGTACTCAAAAAAAGGTGGATTGCCAAAAAAAAAACAAAAAAAACCTAATTCTATCATGGTTCAATGATTCACTTTATTGATATGTGACTAGGGCTAAATCACGATAAATCATTTAGTGCCCGTGAGGCACCAAAGGACACTTCAGCACCACACATTATCAAGAGACCTGTACACTTTGTCTTGGCCCGCCCCAAAACAATGTGTGGTGGTGGGGTTGTTTGTGGCACTCAATAATCTCACAAGAACTAGTGATGGATAGAAAATATGAGCGAGGGTATGCTTGGGTTGTGCTCTACATACCCTCCAAACTCTAAGTTTTGGCTTTGTAGATACTCTCCCTGTCCTTTAATATTTGTCCGGTTCGCAAAACGAGGACAAAAAATAATACAATTTTTGCAAGAAAAATTCAAATTTTTTTCAACAATTCATTAGATATCGATGAGTTCTTATAATTTATGAAAAAAGTTTGAATTTTTAATAAAAGAAATGCATTATTTTTGAGTCCTCATTTTGCGGACTGAACAAATATTTGTTACGGAGGGAGTAATAGCCATGATCTGAAGCTTTATCTTGAAAATCTTATAGAGAAAAATTTCCCTGTGAAAACTCAATTTTAATTCGATATCGATAGTAATGTGAACAATTCATTTAAAATGGACTATTATATAGGGAAAATCACTGAACAGTGGAGAAAGGGGCAAAAAATGCCCAGATCATGGACCACTTATTTGGAATTCATAAGTCATGGGAAGGAGAAAAGTAATTAAAAAGATATGGTCCTCAAAACAAATATGGACAAAATTACCCCTCTCTTCCTACACGACGTCGTTAGTGTCTCCCACTATTCCTTTCGTGTTTTCCCCCTTCCCACTCACCAACTGAAGTAAACCCTTCTCTCCACTGGAAGACGCCATCTCCTCCCTAGGGTTTGCTCCCCCTTCATCTCATCTGTGCTCTCCATCGTTTGAAGAATTGCCCTAGTACGAACGCACTTCATCTCCTCCCTAGGGTTCGCTCCTCCTTCATCTCCTCTATGCTCTCCATCGTCTGAAGAATTGTCCTAGTACGAACGCACTTCATCTCCTCCCTAGGGTTTGCTTCCCCTTCATCTCCTCTGTGCTCTCCATCGTCTAAAGAATTGTCCTAGTATGAACGCACGACCACGCTTCATCCGAATCGATTCTGACTCAATAATTGTTAGGTAAGTTGAATCGCCCTAGTACGAATGCCTCTCTCTCTCTCTCTCTCATTTGTTAATTATTGGGTTGGGTTTACTCCACGTATTGCACATTGGTTTTAGGTGTGAATCCTCTAAAAAATTTGAAAATGGTTATCAATTTTGACTTAAGTAGATCACAGATAAAAGTGGAAATGAGGTGTTAGGGTTCAATTTATTTCCCCCGCAGGGGCAGAGGTATTTTTTTGGAGGTGTTGGGAAAGTGGTGCTACTGTGGTTGAAACTAATTGTTTCTCTTCCCATATTCTCGTAAGGGTCAAGTTTGAGGTGACTGGATTTGGTTCAGTAAAGCTGATAGTAGGCAATTAATTGTAAGTGAGGGGAAGCTTGAAATTTATTTCTAACACTTGACTACTCTTGTATAAAAAATTCAATGGTGCTTTGTGGACTTTTGTTGGTGAACTGGAAGGAGAAAAAGAAAAAAAGGAGGACATGAAGAGAGTATACAAAAATAGCAGATGCAGGAGATGGTATTGCTTCTCATCGATATCAGGCCCTCTCATAAGAAAAATTTGTTTCATGTATTTTTTTTTTTTTTGGCATTTTGGGAATTAATCAAGTGGGGTTTGAGAGGATTACATCCCACATGTGCTGTTGCTGGCAGGGCTGAGGGTGCCATAGAAGTTGAGGAGGTTGCTATTCCTCCCATATGCTGTCAAACAACCTTGTCTGCGTTACTAGTTGAGGAGGAAAATTAAGAACTGTTAAGAGAGTAACAGAAAGTTCAGACAAGATAAGTAAAGACGGGGAAAAGGAGAAAGTTGATCAAGGAAAGTAATCGAGGCTATGTGAGCCTAGCATGCTATAAAACCCAAGTGCTTTAACGTATATTATTTGGGCATGATCTTTTAGATCAACACTTGCAGTTGCAGCTATGTTTACTTCGACCAGCTGTTTGAGTTTTTGTTTTTGCCTTTATTTTTGTTTCTAGGTTTGTTGTGGTTTAACACGTGCATTACTAATGGAACATGATGTAATCAGTCTTATTTAAGGTTGGTATGATTTCCTCTTACACCAAGTTATTCTTTATGGGTCAGTTTTCCCTTTTGTTTTGTTTCCTCCTTAACTTCTAAGTTCCAAACATGAATTCCCTTTTCTGCACTTCACAATGCAGAAGAATCCTTTAAGCACTTGATGGTGGGAGTTTTCAATATTGGTTTATGGTGCTTTTTGAGAGTGAAAACACAAAGAAGTGTTTACGCATTATGCTCCCATTAACATATTTCCCTTTGTCTACATAAACGGAACAAGACTTGCAATTTCCTTTTATGGCCCTGCTTATCTTAGGTATGGATTTGTATTCCACCAATTTACCGTTCTTTTAACTCACATGGAAGTTTAACCTGTTCAGTAGCTTTTCAATGGCATCTCTTGTGTTATCGGGTATGGGTGGTTTTGCTGCAGGATTATGGGTTATTAAGCATACTTGCGCCCACTCACGCCATTGTTCGGTTATGTACTTGCACGAATAACCAAGTTCTTGTTATTATTCAAAAAAAGATCAAGATGCTTCCAAATAATAATGGCTATGCATTGAAAATTCTAACATTTGCATTTTACTTGGTGATTAAGAGAAAAAAAAAACAAAAAAGAAAGTGATAAGTTCTTGGTGTAAATAGAATCATCTAGCTAAATAGGGTCTTATCCCAACAAATTGTCTATTCTTGCTATATTTTTTGGGTTCTTGGGCTTGCATTGTCAAGAGTGGTTATTTTTAATCTATGGTACTGATTTGTTAGATGGATGTGAGTTATTTATCATTCGCCTGCAAACAAAGAATGCTAGATATCATCTCTAAATTTCAGAAAGTGCGCCTCTTTTCCCTTGCTCATTACTTATAACTTTCGTGTTGCACTTCATGAAGAAGTAAAAGTTCAATAGCTCAAATGGATAATTGGGGAAGAACATTTTGGAGTGTATAAGTGTAAACTTTATCTGATTTTGCTGACTTTAGAACTGCAGTGCATACCTACTGTGAATGCATTTTTGTTTACGGTTTTTGAGAGAAGCATGTTGTTGTGAAATATAGTAAGAGTATTGTGAATGAGCTCACATTTGGCACCTAAAGTCAAGATTTTTGTTTTGGCAAGCAAGGCTCAATAGAAGGAGATATGATATGGAGCTCACATGACTGTCTCTTCTGTTGTTGCTAGGTAGCTCCTTTGAAACAACGTAGGAACTCATACGGATTAAGCAGCTTGAGGAACTGGTGTTACTTTTGCATAGAAGTGAGTACTTAATTCTGTTTGCTCATTTTCAGTTTAGTTTTAGGTTTTTTAAAAATCTAAAAATCTTAGTACACTTAAGTGTAGCTACACAACTGTTCCCATTTGCCCCTTTTGGTCTTTGATATTGGTGGTTGAAACTTGAAAGTATTTAATTGCAAGTAAGTTAGTGACTTGTGTAGAGAATCAGTTCCAGGCTCCACCTAGATTTAGTTTTTTCCTTCCTGCATTAGATTAAATGCATTGTATGATCAACAGTTCAACAAATTTGGATTTAGAGCTAGAAATTTAATTGTCTCCCTTATGCTTCTATTCTCAGCTACCTTGCTATTTTTGGAAGAATAATCTAATTAAGATAAATTGTGTCAATGTGTATACTTGACTTTTTGAACTTTTGTGCATGTTGGCGAACGTGAATTAAATTATGATAGGGCTCACATTGATCATCTGTGATTAGGATAAGATATAAAAGATAGAAGGCTTGCTAATTCTGTTTGGCTTGGCTTCAAACTTATGAGTTAATGATTGTAATGTCCAATTCTTGATTGAGATACTGAAAGAGTACATTTTAACTCAGGCTTCAAACTTATGGGTTAATGATTGTAATGTCCAATTCCAAGTTATCTTCGCTACTATCTACCTAAATTTTTTATGTGCCTAATTGTAATGCAATTGAAATTTGGGGAAATTGCTGTTCAGTGGATAGAGGGACAAAAAACGCCCAACTCATGGACCACTTTTTCTGAATTCATAAGTCGTGGGAAGGAGAAGATTAGTTTCTTGTTATTTATCCCATCCGCAAATGTCCATCCATGCAACATTGACCTGGTTGCTTATAATATTATGAATGATTAAAGTTTTTTTTTTGTGCTAAATGAAGGATGACAACTGGAAAGAAGCGACCGCAAATTGTAAAAGGGTTTAAGGCAGCAGTAAAAGGGTCTAAGGCAGCAATGGAAATACACCACATCAATCCTTATCTCTATTTCCTGTACGTATTTCTACAACCAATATAGTTAGTTTGTTAATGTGTTTACTTCCATTTTGTATTGACCTTAACTAATGCATTTTCTACCTTTCCAACTGTAGTGACGCCTATCAGAAAAAAGCCAAAGCTGCAAATAAGAGTCCAAGGTTTGTAATTGCGAAGGTTAGAGTTAATGCGGTTGTAGTTCGGATGGTTATTGGTTAAACTTTAGTGCATGGTTGTGGGCTCGCGGCCCGGCACACGCCCGAAGAGTCGCCACCCAGATTTTTGAGATGGACGATCCGAGAAACCGAGAACTTGTTTGAGAAAGGCTTCTGGTCTAGCGAGAACTTCGGGACTTTGGGTTCATGAGCCATGTTACGAATGAAGAAGGTTTTTCTTTAAAAAGTACTCCACTCGCCCGGTGAAAACCGGTCTCTACTAAGCATTTTCAAAAAAAAGGGGAAATTTTGATATCTTTTGGAAAATCAAGCTCTTTAACGAAGCAAATAAAAGGGGAAAGGGACATGGACAAATATATCACGTTGACGTGCACGGGGTGCTCCATTGTAAAGAGATATTTAAGATAATGCGATGAAGGAAAGGAAAGCAGAACTACCCAACAAGCTATCTGGACTACGGTCACCTTCCGCGTGACATACCATAATAAAGCGCATGGCCTTATGATACGCCGTGCATGGTACCTATCCTGCCATCGGTCTATCATAGATATCCAGAACATCGCCTGGCACATTGCATATGACGGGCGATATCCTTCAGAAATACCAGTGGATGCACAACCACTAGATCACCTTAGAATAGTACCATTTCTTTAAGCCATGAGTGTAAGACAACTTTTGATGCATTTGATCACTTGAGATGATCAAGAAAACCTTATTTATGAAGTGAAAAATGGCTTGTAGATATGGTCCCATTCTGAAGACACTAACGATGAACATCTTGACAACATAAGTAGGCCCGACAAAGGATAACCATGATCCAAACAGCTTGAGCAAGAAAACAGCAGTTAGTGAAAAGGTCGCGCGCTTGAACACCCTACGCCGCGCGGCGTATCAAAACGCCGCGCGGCGTGGCTTATCCAGCACAGGGGCTATTTTGTTTTATAAAAATGATTTTTAGGCCAAAACTTAATCAAAAGGAGTTAAACCTGACAGAAGAAGAATCCCCTCAGGACCAGGACAGAGCCTAGCCCAAGGAAACTTGATTTTTACCTTTGATCATGTGCTTGAAAGAGAGCGGATGGTGAAGAACGAAAACGGATGACGAAGGATGCGAGCGGGTGAGATTGGATGAGAAAATATAGGCGTGGATGTGAGTGGTTGTTGGGTATTTGGGTGGATGGAGCTTTAAAGTTAGTAAAGGACTAACTTTGATGATGAGGAGATAAATGGAGTAAAGTGCTTAGAGAATGTCTTTTGGGAATGGCATTCTCAAGGTTTGGAAAGGAAGAATGGGTGTAGGGGTAAGAAGAGAGAAAAAGGCTTTTGGGATCAATGATCAAGGCCCTTTTCTCTTGAGTGGAGGGGTGTTTTTATAGGCAAGAGCCAAGGATTTTGAATTTCAAATGGTGGAGGCATTTTCTGGGCGGGCTAGAAGTGCATTTTCAGCTGAGCCATTTTAAAGATGTGGCTCAAATGGGCGTGGCCGACAGCTTTCTGAGCCAGTCAGAACTTTACCCCAAAATGCCGTGCGGTTTACTTCGTAACGGTGCGCGGTGTGACAAATTCTGGTACCCCGCGCATCGCAGGAGTGCTGCGTGCGGCATTCTGAGTTTAGTCTAGGGCTTCTCGGGTTTTCCGGGCTTTTGGTTTGCTTGGGCTTTTTGGGCTGGGGGAGTCTTTCATTCAAGGTCTCTAAAGTATTGTTTCCCTTAGTTCATCATCGGGGCGTTTCAAAGAACCTCCGAGGTCCGGATTGGGGTGTCTACAGTAGTCCCTCTTTAACGTAACTCTGATACCATTTGTTGTTACGAGTGACAATTAAAGAATAGGCATCCCAATCCGTTGCTCTAAAGTCTTTGAATGGAGACAAAAATGTGCGAAAACCAAGGTGCAAATAAATGACAATGGTGGTCGCGCTCGTGGAGCTGCCTACGTACCCTCTTTGCAGGGATCAGACCAACGTAGTTCGTTTGGGCCAATGCAAGTTAAATGAATCCCGGAGGACGCTTAACAAAATCATGCAATAAATTCAAGAAGATTGAGTGCTTGTCGTGTCAAGTGCTGTGAAGCAAATGCAAACAACATATTAAAATTCGAAATGAGCCCTCAGAAGGAAAAAATTGAGTCGAGACGAGCTCTTGGGAGGTGAAATTTGAGACGAGATGAGCCCTCAGGAGGCAAAATTTGAGATGAGAAAAACCCTTGGGAGGCGAAATTTGAGACGAGACAAGCCCTCGGGAGGCAAAATTTAAGACGAGACGAGCCCTCATGAGGCAAAATTTGAGACAAGACAAGCCCTCAGGAGGCGGAATGAGGATACTGCGAGTCTTGGAGGACAAAAAATCATGGTGAAATCCGGAAATTGACAAATTACGACGAGTCTCGGAAGACGAATTTAGCGAACGCGAATACCGCGAATCCCAGGGGATAAAATTAATCCCCTTGACCAAGGCACGATATTCCATTAGATTCGAAACGGTAGGAACATTTCGTTCCCAAGGGGATTTTGGTGGCTGGACTAAACGAATCCCAAGAAAAGTGACTTAAACCTGCAGAGCCAGAATGTCGTGCGGCTTAGCGTGATAACACACGGCGTTTCAATTTCCCATGCAACTGTTCGATTTCCAAGAATAGTTGGCTGGTTTAAGGGTGCCTATTAATCTAGGCGTGCCCTTTTGACGACCAATGTTCCTATAAAAAGTATGGTGGTGCCTCATTCTATGCACCACCATCAAAATCTCTCAAGTCTCTTCATATCTTTTTCCATCTTTTAAGAACAGATTCGAGTATGGCAGACAGTAGCCTTACTGCACGCGTGGTTTCTCTTGAGGCCGAGATGGCCTTCTACCGTGAAGAAATTGAACAACTCAACCGGCAGATTGTGAGGTTGATTTCTACCATCCGCACCCTTCGCCGTGCGGTCTCTAACCTTCAAGACTTTGCCTTCGACCAACTGGACAACAAGCACGACCCCGAGTATGCAACGGAGCGTGGGTCTGATAATACCGAGGAGGATTCTGAGGGGAATCCAAACGGTTCTGACGACCGTTTGGATGGAGCGAAAGACACATTTGGCAATGGGAGCGACTGAGGTGGAGGGTGAGGAAAAAAAAGAAAAAGAAAAGGGGCAGTAGGATCTTTTCTTTTGTTTTTTGCTTGTATCTTTTTTTATTTGAATGAATGTAATGAAGATCCCGGGGGTTCCCCCGGGTTTTATGGAATGAATAGTCCCATTTTCTTACTACTGTCTATCTGCTCTCTTATCACTACTGCTTCTGAACGAATTTGAACAAACCAAGCAACACAGCTTCGAACGAAAAGGAATTGTCTGATCTGTTGAAACAAAACAGAATGCCGTGCGCGGCTATGAGATAGCGTATGGTGTACCAAATCCATCTTGAGTCTTTGACCAATGAACCATTAAATAGGCACGGGGCCCAAGAGTGTTTTTCAGAAACCCGAATAGGCTTTGAACATGGTTCACGACCCACAAATTCTGCATGCCAGATTATTATGCCGTGCACTGCAAGCAGAACGCCGTGCGGTGCTTTAGGCTGTGAACCCGGTCTACTTTTAATTCTAGACGAACCAGTTCGAGGGAGGGGTGTATATGGGTGAGGCGTACACTCACCATTCAAACTCTCTCTCTCTCTCATGCCTCTCTCTCTCCCAATCATATCTTTCCCTCTCTCGGCATCTCTCTTTTCTCTCTCATCTCTCTCTCTCTCGTCTCTCTCTGCTCTCTTTCTCTCTCTCTCCCTCGATCATCTCTCTCTCTGCTCTCTCCGCTTTCTCTCTCTCTCGTCTCTCTTGTCACTCTCTGCTCTCTTTCTCCCTCATTTGATCATGGATGACATTTACATGCCCGGTGGGGATCAACCACCAAGGGTCAAGGTTACACCACCTCTGGTCGCTCCGGAAGATGATACGACGATCGGGGGTGTCTCGGAGATCGTGGGGGTCTCGGTTCGGACAACAATGGCCGAGGATGCCAGGGCCTCGGCCACCGTGGTGGGTGGTGACAGTGGTGGCAGTGAAGTGGTGGCCAGCTATGGCCAGGGCTTGGAGGACCCGGGTGCAATGGAGTTGAGAGGTGAGGATGAGGCCACGGGCCGATTGGAGGGGGTGGTCGGTTTGGAGGAGAGAGCTGCGGAGGCTCACGGTAGTGGTGGTCCGGATAGAGTAGAGGAGAAGGCGGAGGCCTCTCCCGTGAGAGAGCCTCGGACTGACTTGGGGAAGGACCCATTGTCGCGGAGGAGCTGGTGGAGGAGCGGGAGATGCCGACCATGTTTATTGGCAGTGGTGCAGGTGCAGGGTCGTCGCGCCACATAGGTTTGGGCGACTACCTAGAGGTAGCGTCCTTAGAGGACTTGGTAGAGACCTTACGGGGAGTGCCTGGGCTGGCCACGGCCTTACTTGAGGCTCGCGAGAGGGAGGTTCAGGCCGAGGTCGAGGCTGGGACTGCTGGGGAGCCACGGGTTGAGGAGGAGGCTGGGGCTGAGGCAGTCCCTCGGAGGAGTGTCGTGGACGAGGCGACGGTGGCCCTCGCAGGCCGAGGAGCTTATAGTGAGGCGACCTACGTGCCCTTTCAGCACGTAGTGGTGCCTTCCCTTCTGGACGCCTACAGGCCGGAGAGGCCTACGTACGACGAGTCCCTGGTTCTAAGGGACCCACAGCAGCACCTTTCCTTGCGGCGAGACGAGGTATACTTTAAATACTTGCATTTCAATTCCAATACATGATGCTTTCATTTCCCTGCTTTGAATATTATGCCTGCTTTGCGTATTGGGCCTGTTTACTAAATACTATCAATTTGTTGTAACAGGCAATTATGATCTCGTGTTATGGTGGTGCGACGGATGTGCCGAAGTTTTGGGAGAGGCTCCCTGAGGCAGTGAGGGAGATGGTGAGGGTGGCAGGGTTTGGAGAATTTGTCAGTGTGCTGACACGGGTGAGCAACGATCGCCAGGTGGTGAGAGCACTCGCCGAGAGGTGGTGGGACACGATAAACTCGTTCCACTTCTCTTTCGGTGAGATGACGGTGATGCCGTTGGGCTTCTCAGTGATCACTGGTCTGAGGGTCGGAGGGGACCCTATTCCTTACGATGCCGCGACAGGGAGGAGCGCGGACTTTCAGAGGCAGCTGCTGGGGTACGTGCTGAGGGTGAAGAAGGAGGATGCCCAGTACGCTCAGCTTTTGGGGTTTTGGACGGAGCCTCCGATAGGCAGGGTCAAGGAGGAGCAGATGGCACGGTGCTTTTGTTGTACTTGCTCAGTGCGTCCCTGTTTTGTAACAGGCGCAACCGAGTATACCTTTCCTTCCTGCCAGCCTTTAGGGACATCGAGGGGATCTCCCGCTTTGACTGGGGCAGTGCAGCTTTAGGGGCGTGGTACGCCTTCATGAGGTCTCTTTCCGAGGAGCGGGAAGGAGCCTCGGCAGTTACTGGAGGGTCTGGGGGGTATTTTCCGAACTTTTCTTATGTTTAGTTAGCTTTCCCGTTATTTTATTGCACATCCTGTGCTAACCTTCTGTTGCTTTGATTCCGCAGCTTTGGACGTACGAGGTGCTGGACATGTACCCTCCCAAGACCTCGTGCCCCAGTGACGTGATACTTCCTCGAGCCTTGCGTTGGTCGAAGGAGTATCGAGGGGTGAAGAAAGGAAAAGGCGACCTGAATGCCTACAGCCTCTAGCTGGACGAGCTGCGTCCCGACAGGGTATGCTTTCAATTTTTATCTTTCGAGTCCATTTCAACTTGAATAGCACGCTAATATTGCCTACCCTTGATTTCAAGTTCACTGGCGCGTTAGGGATCGTTTCGAGATCCCCTACGTCACTCGGAGCAGGGAGGTGACCAGGGGCGAGTGCTTCTGGAGTCTCCCTACGGCTGGCAGTGGTACCTGGGTGACCGGGAATCACGTCAGTCGTTGAGGCTGGACGCTTTCTGAGTCCCTAGACCACTCCCTCCTCTTGTGCAAAGGACAGGCCAGTACACTCGGGAGGAGGTCGAGCGTTTCACTCAGCCAGACCCCGAGCTAGAGTCGCTCTTTCTGGCAGGTGCTGACTATGCCGAGTACCGGACTCGGTACTTGATGCAGGGCTTCGGGATACGCGCTGCTTGGGAGGCGACGCAGTAGGCGCGAGGCGGTAGAGGTGGTAGAGGAGGTAGAAGAGAAAGAGGAGGAGGGAGAGGAGATGGTGGTAGAGGTGGTGGTGGTCGAGGCGACAGTGCAAGCCCGAGTAGGACCAGTTTGCCTCCACTCTCTTGGACTGTGGACGTGACGACCACTGAGGGAGCTCCTGGTCTGGTGGTGGTGCCACATCCCACAGTCACGGCTCCAGAGTTCCTTGCTTAGGTATGACATGCTTTTATTCCTTTCGTACGTTCGATATTGTTGATGCATGTTATAATTGACCTTTTCATTGTGCAGGCAACTCCGGAGTACGTGAAGGAGATGGCGGAGGCCATGATGGGCTTGGAACAGCTCGTGCGGCAGTATGCCATGGGCCATCCTCCAGCATTGCTCCCTCATGCCGGCGGAACGATGGTAAATTCTGGAATCCTTGCTTCTTACTCTATCGTCTATTGCCTTTGTTATAACTATGATGCAAATGATACATGGATGTTATGCTATTGCAGGCTAGAGGAGGGGCTGCACGGTGGCTGCGTAGGAAGTCTGTACGCATGCCAGTGCGACAGGCTTCTTTTGCTGGCTCTCGGGAAGAGCCTCCATCGAAGAGGCAGCGAGTCTCTGGTGGCACTGAGGAGGAGCCTATTGCCGTTTCCAATGACGAGACAAAGGAGCCCACGGACATCAACCTGGAGGAATACTTCAGGGAGTACCATGCCCAGGGCTACTCGCACTAAGGAGGTCATTAGCTCTGAGGTGGAGGAGGAGGTCTCTGAGGAGGACGAGGAAGAGGGCGAGGACGGTGGTGAGGATGAGGACTGAGTTTCCTCTTTTTGCTTGTTGTCTTTTAGGTGGATCCTGCGTGCTTCCATTTGGTAGGGTGCCTGTTTACCCTTGGTAGATAGGATTTTTGAGCATCAGGCTTGCATGCCTTGTATTGCCATGGATGCCTCTTGGATTTATATATATGCGCAGAAAATGTTCTTTCAATGTCTTTTGTCATTCCATTTCGTTTATTGCCACTGTATGGCAAAAAACGAACAACTAAGACACTTACCGGAACGCACAACTAGCCATTGATCACGAAACTGAATTCGATGCAAGGTTTACAACGAGGAATATATTAACAAAGGAATAGAGACCAAAGAAGTAATTGCATAAGTTTTGAAAATTGACACTATATCTGAGAATCTACACAAATGCCCTTGCTATAGACCCGAACACGACTATATACAATAATGACAACCTCCGAAACTTAAAGTGCAACTCAAAAGTTCAACCTTATGCTTGGAATATGCCTGAAAACTAAGAAAACATTGACTTTGAATGGTGACAACTTCAAATTTTGACCCAGGACTCGAACCGGAACTTGGACTAAGTCACTTTCGACCAGTATGACATGTGTGACTCAAAGAGGTGACTTGAAACGGCTTGAAACGTGATTTGATACCTTGACACGACTTAAGAATAGGATTTTATTGACTTTGTGTACCACGACTTCGAATTTTGAGAGTTGACCCGAAGCGAAACATCCCTGAAGTCCCAAATACTTGTTGGAGTGTGTGTTCTGGTGGTTAGTGATGCCTCGAGATGTCCCAAATTCATTTCCTACCCTTGCTGTCAAAAATTGTAGAAATGCAGACATTATGCCGTGCGTTAATGCAAAACGCCGTGCGTTATGTCATAAGGTTCCACGGGACATCAATGCTACACCATGCTGATTCTCTGGGTTTAATACGCCGTGCGCCACTCCATTGTGCCGCGCGTGACTTTTTTCCGGGCAATCTGCAGTTTGCTGCTTCCCAAGACAGATTGCACTAGGGTTGAAGTTTGACCAGTACAAGGGCATTTCTAAGCCAATGTATGTCTGCATTGTGTTTTTAGGGTATGACCAATCCTTTTCCCATGAAAGACTCATGGAAAACTTGCACATTTTGAAGCCCAAGGCTCTTTGAAAGTTGAAATTGTCTACCCCATTCTTTCCTATTAATTCAGGCCTTCAACTGCAAATTCTTCTCACCTCCCTCAATTTCTAAAGCTCTTCCTTCTCTTCAATGGCTCTTTCTCTCACCAGCTCCCTCCGCCCATGGTTGGTTTCAATGGAAGGTGTTGATTGGCTCAACTTTCGGGCTCATGGTCTTTATTCCATGAGGTTCCTCCGCAACATCCGTCTCCGCCCCGAGCTGTTGAGGGTGGCCACAAGCTTTTGGGATCCGCAGGTCCATGTGTTTCGTTTTGGCGAACAAGAGCTCGGTCCCACCGTGGAAGAGTTTCGCGCATATCTTGGCGGTTTTGGCTCGGGAGAGGTCATCATTCCTCTTGTTCATGAAAACGTCTTCAAGGTCTTGGCCGCAGTCCTTGGATTGAGTGGCGGGGTTGCTCGTTACTTGGTCAGTGATGGTCATCTTAATGCGATGCGACTTATTGAGATGTTCTCTCCTCCCGATGATCTTACAGACACGACTTACCAGACTCGTCGCATGACTGCCCTTTGCATGTGCCTGCTTGCAGCCTACCTTTTGGTTTCCCTCGCTGGTCATGCTAGCTCGGCGCTGGTCAACATCGTCGTTAAGATCGAGGCTCGAAAGGACGTGATTCCGATGGTGTTGGCTGAGACATTGATGGGTTTGGACAAGGTACGCTTTGGAGAGACTGGGACTTTTGGGGGCAGTCCTCTCCTCCTACAAATTGGCCTTTCACTCAGCTCTCCTTTTTCGGGTTTTCCTCACGTTCTTGTTTTACCTCAACACTCGGCTCGGCTTTCTATAGTTTCTTACTTATTTTCTCTCTCTTTGCAGATTTGGCTTTGCGATAAAGTGAATGTGTTGACCATCCTTCCTGGCAATTGGGCCTATGAGGCTAGGCTACTATCTCAGCAGTGCTTCGAGTTTGCGGACAAACGAGTTTCCGAGTGGGTCGACTTCTTTAAGCGTCGTCAGGTTGAGACCATTTCTTGGAGGTGTCCGTGGCTAGACCTCCCACCTATGACAGTGCACTTCATGGGGCCGTAGTGGGTTGTCCTTCCCGATTTGGAGGCCTTCACCTTCTATATTCCCTATCGGATTCAGCGTCAACTTGGTTTGAGGCAGGAAGCTCCTGTGGAGGTTCTGGTCGATGTCGTCCTCCCCTTTTTCCGTCACTCTGTCCTTTGCAACTATCAACGATTCTGGAGGACTCGCAAGGTGACCGATGTGCATCCTTACCCATCTGTGGCGGCTCGCGGGAGCTATCGAAAATGGCTCAGGAAGGACATCGCCGCGAGAGCTGGAATTCAAAGACACTGACTCGATCCTTGATCATTGAATAAATTGTGGACCCGCTCTTATTATGTTGTGCTTTTTATTTCTGAAAGTCATGCTCAGCCTTTTGTACTAGAAGTAGTTATTTTAATAAAATGAGTTACGGAGGGTTTCCCCCTCTTTGATTCCGCGTTCTGAATTCTCACAACCAAGATTTTTATTTCGATTGAATGTGACCGGGCCTCAGGGCGAGGCTGCGTACGTATCCCTTTGGCAAAGGAATCAGGTCATAACATAGTCCAGGGTAAGGTTCGCTCTGGTTTTGAAACTCTCCTTCTGCGCTCTAACTTTTGCCTAGCACTGCCCTTTCGGGTTTTATGCCTAGCGAGCTCATTCATGCCTTAACTTTTGCATAGGACGCCTTTTCAGGTTTTCATCCTAGCAAGCCTTTGCTCTAATTTTTGCCTGGGGCTGCCCGCCCTTGCGGTTTTCAGCCCAACGAGCTTCTCTCAGCGTAGTAGCGTTTGAGTTGATCCAGGTTGACCAAAGTTGAGAACTCATTTCCATCCAAGTCGATGAGTTGTGTAGCTCCTCCGGACAAAATGGTCTTGATGATGTACGGTCCTGCCCATTTTGGCCGGAACTTCCTGCATGGGTCGTAGACTGGTGCCCGGATTTCCTTTAAAACCATGTCGCCTTCCGCTAAATCCCTAGGTTTTACTTTCTTGCTGAACGTGCGTGCGATCCTTCTCTGATATCCTTGAATATGATAAAGGGCCCTCAATCGGCGCTCGTCGAACAACATGAGTTCTTCGAATCGATTACTTCACCATTCTGCCTCTTGTACCTCACACTCGACCATTGTCCAAAGGGACGGAACCTCCAACTTAATGGGAAGCATAGCCTCCATGCCGTAGACCAAGGAGTAAGGGGTTGCCCCTGTTGGCGTACGTATAGACGTGCGATACCCCCAAAAAGCAAGCGGCAACTGGTCATGCCAATCCCTTGCGGATTGAATGGTTTTTTCCAGAATGGCTTTGATTGTTTTGTTAGCTGCTTCTACGGCTCCGTTGGTTTGTGGCCGGTAAGTCGTTGACTTGTGTACTTGGATTTGGAACTCATCCAAGACTTCCCTGGCTCGCCCCTTGAAGTGGACCCCGTTGTCAGACACGAACGCCTGAGGGACTCCATACTGGTAAATGACATTTTGCTTAATAAAGTGTGCAACCTGAACTGCTGTTAGAGTGGCATAGGAAGCAGCTTCTACCCATTTCATAAAGTAATCGACAGCCACCAGAATAAATTTATGACCGTTAGATGCTGCTGGCATGATTCTTCCGATCACATCAATTCCCGATGTTGAGAATGGTCACGGCGAGGTCATTTGGTGTAGTTTGGATGGCGGAACATGCGTGAGGTTGGCGTGAATCTGACTTTTGCGACACCGTCGTACGTATTCTACGCATTTCGTTTCCATAGTGGACCAAAAATATTCCTGCCTCAAAATCTTCTTGGCGATTCATGTGAGGACCGCATACACCGTCGTGGATTTCTTCCATTACCCTTTTTGCTGCTGCACCGTGAATGCATAGCTTGTGCATGCCACAATGTGACCTCTGATATATGTTTCCTCCACAGATGATGTACTGAGTTGCCATCCTCTGGAGAGCGGTTTTGTCTTTCTTGCTTGCCTCAGCAGGGTGTTCTCCTCTTTCCACAAATCTCCAAATGTCATAATACCAAGGGTGACCATCATCGGGTTCATCAATGACCATAACATGTTGGTATACCGGGGCATCCCTTTTTTCAATCACGATTGGCCTCAACTTTACACCGACATGAATTTTGACCATGGATGCCAGCGTTGCCAAAGCATCCGCAAATTGGTTTCTGAGTCTTGGGACGTGAGTAAACGTTACCTTGTTGAAGTGTGGGATAAGATCTTTGAGATCCAGGTGATATGGCTTCAACTTTTCTTCCTTGACTTTCCAATTGCCGTTTGCTTGGGACACCACCAAGTTCGAATCTCCCACAACCTCCAGCTTTTCTATACCAATCTCGATAGCTGCTTCCATTCCTACGATACAAGCCTCGTATTCTGCCTGATTATTGGTGACTTCGAAGTTGAGTTTGAATGCCAACGGAATGTGCGATCCATCAGGCGAAATTAGTAGCACACCAATCCCAAACCCTTTCTGATTAGCTGCTTCGTCAAAATACAACTGCCAAACATCCTCAGCTACGGTCATTATGTCTTCGTCGGGAAACTCAAACTCAGCGTCTTCTCCTCCCTTAACTGGACAATTGGCCAGGAATTCAGCAACAGCTCTTCTTTTCACGGACTTCCTGGTGATGTACCTTAACGCGAACTCGGCTAGCATTAGCAACCATCGTGCCATCCTCCCCGTAAGATCTGGTTTCTCAAACAGGTATTTTAGGGGATCCATTCGAGAAATTAGCCTCACGGGGTAAGCTAGCATGTAGTGTCTCAACTTCTTGGAAGCCCAAACAAGTGCCCAACACGTCTTTTCGAGCGGAGTATAGCGTTCTTCGGATCCAACCATCTTTTTACTGAGGTAATGTACAGCCCTTTCAACCCCATCTTCTCCCTCCTGTGCCAACATGCACCCCATGGAAGACGGGGTGACTGACAGGTATAGGATCAGAGGTTTTTCTGTTGTTGACGGCGTCAACACTGGCAGATTTTGCAGGTACTCCTTGATGGCTTCAAAAGCCTTTTGGCATTTGTCATCCCATAAAAAATGGTATTCCTTTCTTAAGCAAGCGAAATATCCGTTCCTAGGTTGAAGTCAATTTGGCAATGAATCGACTAATAAACTGCACTTTGCCAAGAAAGCTCCTCACGTCCTTTTCGGACCGCGGCGGTTACATTTCCAGAATAGCCTTGATTTTTGATGGATCAACCTCAATGCCTCGAGTGGTAATCATAAACCCTAACCTTTTCCCCGCGGTGACTCCGAACGTACATTTGGCAGGGTTAAGGCGCATTCTGTATTTTCTGATTCTCTCGAAGAATTTCCTGGGCGCAGGCAAGTGACCTTCTCGTTATTTCGCCTTAACAATCATGTCATCCACATACACCTCTACCTCCTTGTGAATCATGTCATGCAACAAGGTTGTGGCAGCTCACTGATAAGCAGACCCAGCATTTTTCAACCTGAAAGGCATGACTCGGTAGCAATAAGTCCCCCATTCAGTGACGAATGTAGTTTTCTCCCGGTCTTCGGGCGCCATGAGGATTTGATTGTAGCCTGAGAAGCCATCCATGAAGGAGAGTAACGCATGTCCGACGGTATTGTCCACCAGTACATCGATGTGAGGAAGGGGGAAGTCATCCTTCGGACTGGCTTTGTTTAGATCCCTGAAATCAACACAAACCTTAATTTTGCCATCGTTTTTAGGGACGGGGACAATGTTTGCGACCCACTGAGGGTACTCAGTTACAATTAAGAAACCTGCATTGATTTGTTTAGTGACTTCTTTTATCTTAAGTACCCAGTCAGGTCTCATGCACCTCAATTTCTGTTTTATAGGTTTTGCATCAGGATGAAGGGGAATCCGGTGCTCCACGATCTCAAGGTAAATTCCGGGCGTATCAGCATGTGACCATGCAAAAACATCTTCAAATTCTTTAAGCAAATTTAAGAGAGCTTGAAGCTCGTCATCTGATAGCGCGGAACCGATCTGAGTTATCCGGGGATTCCTTTCATCTCTCAAATTTATTGAAACAACTTCTTCTCTTACAAGCTGAGCATGCCTCTCGTCTTCCCTTTCGATTAGGGATCGAATTTCCTTGGGGATGTTTCCCTCGAAATCGATCTCTTCATCATCAGGGTCGACACAATTTATTTCATAATTAGGGAAGTAAGCGGAATCAGATTCATTTATTTCATCATCAGCAAAGGTCGTGGAAGCACCATACACACGAGTGGACTCGAACTCAAAATACAGACCATGAGGAGTTGGGACACGAGGCTCCAACTCAGACTCGATAGACTCAGAAGACATAGAGGACTCAGGCGACTCAGACTCGGACTCGGACCCGGACTTAGATCCATGGCAAGTTGCACTTGGTATGAAGGTCCAATTCTTATAATTTCCAGTAGCATCATGATGAGCGAAGTTGGATTTTCGAGGGTCTCCTGTCCTAGCATTAGCACTTCAGCTTTCGCAGCTGTACCCGTTAGTTTGTCCTGTTTAAATAAGATCGCTAAACTACCCATGGCGAAGGCTTCAATTCAATTGGCCAGATTCTTCGGCTCTTTCTCAGCTTCAAACTCCTCTTCGCTTTCCGGCCAAACGTCATTGGCAAATATTTCAAATCCAGGTAGGAAAGTATTGGTTTCCCCGTCCCAAAACGGTTCTGGCTGCCCTTGATACAGCTGTTTTGCTTTTTCCCTTACAAATTACCATTATTGAAGGGTAGATAGCCGAGACCTGTCGTGCGGTTTAAAGTCCCTTGAGCTTCAAATTTCGTGGGTCCTTGCAGATTCTTTCCTAGCCCTAAACCCGGCATGTAGGACATCCTCTTCATTATCTTGATAGCAACATTACTAATGACGAAGTCATTATCAATCCTGACCGAGAAGACAGACTTAGCAGTATCCAACGAGAAACCTCCCAGGGCAATGTCCTCCTCCCCTTGCTGAATTTCTAGGAGTGGGGCATTATCTTCGATAGGAGCGTAAATCCCAGAATCCCCGTGAATGGTCCCAGTCTCAAGTCCCAAGCGGATCTTCTGATGAAGTGTGGAAGGCACAACCATGATATCCGGTCGATGCAGCCAAGGTCTCCCTAACTGCAGATTGAAGGAAGCGGGGATGTTTACCACATGGAATTCTACCTCAGTTTGGTAAGGCCCGAAAATCATAGGGAGCATGAGAGTTTCGACCACATCACGACGAATGTTGTCATATGCTCGGACTTTGACTTCTGATGGGGAGAAGTCCTTATTTTTTTACCCCAAGCAGTAGGCAACTCGGAGTGGACAGACATTGATTGCTGAGTCATTGTCGATCAGGATTGTCGGAACCCATTTACCATGACATTTCAGGGTGACATGCAGCGGCTTGTTATGATCTGTTCCTTCGACAGGTAAATCTTGATCGGTGAAGGTTATGGCATGTTTGATAGGTATGGTTTTGATGAGTGCCACGAGCTCATCGGGGGTTATGCTGGAAGGAACTTTTAAGTGGGAGAGAGCTTGGATGAGACCTTTGCGATGGCGGGTGGAATGAACAAGTACATCCCAAACAGACATCTTAGCATGAGTCTGTTCGAATTGTTACTTAATCATTCTTTCGGGATCTTTCTCAGGACGAGAAGGCTCTTTGGCTGGTGCGGCGAAGGGTTGGAAAGTGTTTTTGGTCGGGGTGATGAAAGGATCGGAGGGTTCTTTGGCTAGTGGAGCTGGAGGGTTGGAGGATTCTCCGGCTTGGAGATTAGGGGGTTGATAAATTCGTCCACTCCTAGTCAAATGACCAATTTGACGATACTTTGATTCTTCATCCCATAAATCAGCAAGGGCGTTGCGCTTGCTTCCAATGGTGGTATCTTAGAGATTGGCGGCCAGATCAGCAACAACTAAATCATCCCATAAGTCTTCGGGCTTCCATTTCTCAGCTTCCATTACTGCTTTGTTCACCGTCCATTCCTCATTTCACTACAACCCGAAAGGCCTATTGCGAGGAAATATGGCGAGGAAACTAGATTTCGTCGCTAAAAGTACACAATCTGCGAGGAAATTC
>JAOTQK010000019.1:15845777-15866160 GCA_025642025.1 Rhododendron ferrugineum
CTCTCTCTCTCTCTCTCTCTCTCTCTCTCTCTCTCTCTCTCTCTCTCTCTCTCTCTCTCTCTCTCTCTCTCAGATTTCAAGCGCAGCAGGCTTTAGCAAAATGACTTGGGCCAGCATACAAACAAAACAACAACCTTTGCATCCATCCAATCAAACTATAGCCGTTTGATCAATTAATTTTTAGTTTATAAAAGATACACAGAATATATATACTCTTAATAAATCTAGCCCTCTCTCCCGACTTTTATAAATCTGTAAGCACGAGCAATAGCTAGAGCTAGTATCAAACATAGTAAAACCAAGGGGATCGATCACCTATATAAATCCAATGTCATAAATTTCTTGATTCATAGTCAATCGATCCCACTACTTTCCATGGCTTCACAAAGTCCCCACCAGCTTCACTTTGTTCTATTTCCACTAATGTCTCCGGGCCACTTCATCCCCATAATTGACATGGCCAAATTACTAGCCCAAAACGGCCCAACTGTCACTATCATCACCACCCCTCTCATCGCGGCAAGATTCCGGAACATCATCGACCGCGCCACCGCCTCAGGCCTCCCCCTCCGCCTCCTCGACCTCAGGTTCCCTTCCGCGGAAGCCGGATTACCAAATGGCTGCGAAACCCTCGAAACCGTAACTTCTCCAGACTTGCTAAAGAAATTTTTCGGCGCAATATACATGTTACGACAACCGTTTCAACAATTGTTGGAGCGGCTGGAGCCCAAACCGACGTGCATGATAGTCGATAAATATATACCTTGGGCAGCCGAAACTTCCCGTATGTTTCGGATCCCGAGAATCGTTTTCGATGTCATGAGTTGCTTCTATCTACTATGTTTCCACACTTTACATGTATCCAAAGTGCACGAAAATGTGCCTGAATCAGAGCCCTTTGTTTTGCCAAATTTTCCTGATACTATTGTATTGACCAAGTCCCAACTCCCGGGACTTTTCAATCCGGGTTCATTAGACGGGGTTCATGTGAAGGAGTTTCGCGAACGAGTCAGAGTAGCCGAAGCCGAAGCCTGTGGGATCGTGCTTAATACTTTTGAAGAGCTGGAACATCGATACGTAAACGAGATTCGCAAGGTGAACAGAGGGAAAATTTGGTGCATTGGACCACTCTCACTTTGCAACAAAGATACTAAGGATAAAGCCCAAAGAGGAGACAAGGCCTCAATTGACGAAATTGAGTGTTTGAAGTGGTTAGATGAACAAGAGGCAGGCTCTGTAGTCTACGCCTGTCTTGGAAGCATTAGCCGTCTATCTTCTCCTCAACTAATCGAGCTCGGATTAGGCTTGGAATTATCTGAACGTCCATTCGTTTGGGTTATAAGAGGCGATGAGAAAGCCGAGGAGGTGTACAAATGGATCGAAGGAGATGGATTTGAGGAAAGAGTTAAGGGGAGAGGACTTATCATTCGTGGTTGGGCACCACAAGTACTCATATTAGACCACCCGTCCGTGGGGGCGTTTCTGACTCATTGCGGCTGGAATTCGATTTTGGAAGGGATATGTGCCGGTGTGCCGATGGTAACATGGCCGATTTTCGCAGAGCAATTTATCAACGAGAAGTTGGTGGGGGTGGTACTAGAGACTGGAGTGAGTGTTGGGGCACGGGCAGCTGTGCAAATGTTTGAGGAAGATAAGAGTGGGGTGGCGGTGAAGAGGGAAGCAGTTAGGAGCGCCGTGGAGAGAGTGATGGGCGGTGGAGTGGAGGCGGAAGAGAGACGGAAAAGGGCAAGAGAATTCGCAGAGATGGCTAAGAAGGCAGTGGAAGAAGGTGGTTCTTCTAATTTGAATGTGAAGTCATTGATTCAAGATATCATGGAACAAGTCATTGGCATGGGACCAACGGAAGATCACCAATGACTTCTATAATGTCACAAAAAAAATAAAAATTGGTAAGGCAGGATGTCTCGGGTCAGCTTATGTGCACTTTAATGTCAAAATTCACTTTGAAGAACCCTCTTTCTGATTTTGTGTACGTGAAGTTGCAAAACATCCATTTTAGTTAGTAATAATTTTTCTGTATTTCCATAACAAAGATAAACTTGAGTGATCATTGTTTTGAATTTTTTTTTCTTTTTCCGTTGTGTGCGAAAGTCACTTTCAATTTTTTCATATTTCTTAGTAAGATAATGAAATCAATAGTAAAAAAGAGAGTGATCGAGGATGGACTAGCGTGTAGTCTAGATCCAGATTTTTTAAGGGGGATGAGCAAAGTTAACAGGAAGTGATCATCTCGTTGAATTCATGATTCTATTTACTAGCGTGTATATTTTAGACTTGTGTTTACTTGCCATTTTGGTTGATCTCTAATTTTAAATCTTTCTATCTGTTAGTTTTATGTTAAGGGTTAACCAGATTCGATTCAACTCTTTCCCTACTCATTTGCCTCGTAGCACGATGGGCAGGATGGTTACGCCCAAACTATATGTTCAATTCTCGGTTATGCACCTGACCTGCATATCCACCCTTATGCCCGAGCCCAGTTAATAAAGGGCGAATCATTTGTTTGTCATGTCACGCCAGGGTTTACGTAGGATTAATCATTCGATTTTCTCAACTAACCCCCAATTCAACCCCAACCTTCTGCCAAAATCAATCCAATCTTATGTTGTGCCAAAACCAATCTAACATTAGCTGATCATAAGCATCCACCATTATCCCAAAATCGATCTACTTTCCATTCCCAATTTTCCCATGTCTTCTTATATTCAAAACGATGTAATCGCCATCGTTCTTGAACTCTCCACTTGACCACTCGTGTCCAAAACAAATTTAATTCCACAATTACGGATGCAAACATCGACGTTGATTTACATGATCAGTTCTCAATTCATTTAATCAACAGCTAAGTAATCTTAATATTATCATCGAGTTATTATCTTCTTTCAATCTCCTCACATAGCCGCAATTTCAATCAACTTACACTACCACACATTCAAATTCACAGTGTTCTCTCACTCTTTTATCTGTGTTATCCATCTACACAAGTAGTAATACTGGCTTGAACATTTAAGATCTTGATCAATGTTTATTGTTTACAATAAACTCTACAGCCGTCCAATCATCATCATCTTTATAATAAACCAATGCCTTCTTTTGTTTGATGAAACGTAGCCATCCAATAATATCATAAAACATAGCAGTTTTATTTGCCAAACGTCGAAGCATACAAACATAACTACCTCTCCAACCGTCCAATCACATTCTCACATTAAGGCTACAGCTGTTTGATCAACTCTTTTTTCTGAAAGAAACAAAGAAAATTTACTTAATTATAAATCAACCTCTCTCCTAACTTCTATATATATTATAAAATAGAGCACTTTTTTTTGTAAAATGTCTAGGCACACTAGTAGATCAACCTCTCTATAGAGGATATTTTCTTAATAAATCTAATTCTCCCTCTCTCTCCTAACTTCTATTATATTATAAAAAAGAGCGGTTCCATAATAAGCAACAGACTTATTAAGAAAATCTTTCTTGTAAACTTCTGAAAAAAAGAATTGATCAAACTGGTATAGCTTTAACTTCTAAAAAAAAGAATTGATCAAACAGGTTTAGCTTTAACGTGAGAATGCCCGACAAAGGGAAAAAAAAAATAAATCTTTAACGTGAGAATATGATCGGACGTCAATTGTTATTTAAAAGATACAGAAAAATCTTTCCTTAATAAATCTACCACTCTCTCCTAACTTCTTAGGCAATGTATCCCATTTAGATATGGTAATCCAAAATTCACGTCCTCTGCGAGGTAAAGAATCATCCCGGTCAAAGTTGCCCATACATCATACGAACCACATATATGAAGTATAAGGAAGAGCACAAGTCTAGGTGGCATATATCTGATCTTATCTCATCCTATCCTTTTCCTAAGAGCACAAGTCTACGTGGTATATCACTCATGCATAGATGATATATATCTAATCTTATCTCATCATATCCTCTTCCTAGCTAAAGGCATGCAGAGGCAGAGCAGAGCTATGTATAGACCTGAAGGAAGATGTTACTGGGCAATCGCATGAATATCCAAATACTGACTATTTTAAGAGCATCCACAATGGCATAATCAAAACCCAAAAGGTTGCTAAGATTTGCAATTGTTGTTAAAAAAAGTGCTTCCATTGGAATAACCAAATTTAGCAACCTTCTTAGCAACTAACCAAATTTTGGCCCTTGGATAACCAAAACTAGCAACCTTTTTGCCAATAACCAAATTTGGTAGACCCCACCCGACATAATTTAAGTCAACTCACATGCTCACCTATTGTAGCACACACGCCTTCTTAATTGGTTGCTGAAAAGGCAAATTTAAGTCAAATTTCGGCATGTTGCTATGCATAAGCAGCATAACATACACAAACATAAAAGTGGTGGACTCTACAGTCAAAACTTGTGCAACATGAACTAGGACAAGAATGTCGGTCGGGCGTGTTTGTGCCCATAAAGAGGTAAAATCTCACCATCAAATTAACCAGAAGCAAGACTCCACTTAAAAGAAGTTGCATGGTGTCCATCCTCCAATTTGTTCAGTCACACTATATATCATGCTTTGCTTCCCAGTTTGTTTAAAAAGTAGTAGCAACATTTATCTGCATAAGGACATGTTAAGTTGGCATACAATTTCCTTTGACCCAATTAGACTTCCTTCCGAAAGTGACCGTCTCTCCCCAGGTCAAGTTCCTCTTCAGACCTCTATCCTCTTTACCCCTCCAAACACTCCTTAGGGGTCCTATTCCGGACCCACGTTGATAATCCGTACTTTAGGGATTGCAAGACTTTGGCCTGAAGTTCCAAAATGTCTTGAAGACTCCAGCTTACTAGTTGACCAGCTGGAGACTTTACATTCTCCCATGTTTGACGCGTCAATCAGGAATTGAATGTATAGTGGTGACTCTTGGGAATTAGTATAAGAGATGAATATGTAGCCATGTATATTTATAGATGCTCAGACCTATCCATACTGTAACTTTTGTACAAGAACATCCCTCCTCACTCACAAATGTGTTAACAAAGTAACCATTCTTATTGATTACCAGCACAACAATAACAGACCAGATAACACTTCCATGATCAACGTCTCAGAACACTATATGGAGTTCGGGATATTGATAGAAAAGAGAAACTTTGATACACCAATTCAATTCACAATAAATGCAACATCCTATATATTCCAAATGAAAAACCTTTGTAAGGCATAGAATGGAATATAAAAGAATTGCAAGTCAAAATTCTAAACCCTAGTAACACATGTCCTTTTACAGAGATGCTGAACCTTAGTTACATATATACGCTAGACTTAAAAATACCCTCTTACACCAGAGGTGCTTAATTATTCAAGCAATAATCGATTATTCTAACAAACTCTGTATTAATACAGGACACTAAATTATTCTCCTCAAAATAATAAAGAAATAAAAACATATTAATGCTTAAGCATATATGAAGGTTGAAAAATCTACACTTAAAGTAAGCAATTCGTACATGGGAATCACCGGAAAGGAGAAGCAACTGGAGCTGCAAGACCTAGAAACCGCATTATCCTGAATCGGCGATCCTTTCTCATTGACTTCAAGGAAAAATTAACCTCCTGGATAAAAAGGGAAAGTAACCTTCAGTTTATCAATCTCTACTAATATGCAAATATATATATATATATATACATATATATATATATATATGTGTGTGTGTGTGTGTGTGTGTGTGTGTGTGTGTAGTACGACTCACATCAAAGTGAACTTTTGGTTTCCGTTCTCTCGTGCCCCTTCTCCTCTCCATGCAATCACTTTCTGTTCTGCTTGAACTTGATGAATTCCACTTATCTGTTAATGCCACAATAACAAGTTTCTAATTTGCAGAGAATGTACCAAAGAATACATCCACCGTGGAAGTTATGGTAATGGTACATAAATAGCTGTATTGTCTGTGTACAGTGAGATCCAAGTAAAATGAACAGCACAATGATAATAATAAATGGATTTTCCACGACACATGCCATCTTAAGGTTTCAGGCACACAAATATCTGTGTGTGTGTTTGTGTGTGTATTGGTAATGCTTGGTGTTCTGGACCAGCTTGCATACACCGTGGAGTCTAATACCTACAACGCCATAGTTGTTCCTCACGTTTAGGCGTGGGAGTGAAGCAGCCTTAAGCGTTGCTAGCAATCGAAATTGAACCTAAGACCTTAAGAGGAAGCAAATCTCTAAGTCTCAGCCATTCATCACTAGGCTATATTACAGGTTATAAGGTGAAAATTTACTTGAGTTGACTTTTCATTCTACGTTCGCACTATTATTAAGGCATATGATGTTTTTGATTCAGCACGAATGGTAATCGCAAATGTGAACATAATTTCTGCATTTCATCTGCAACTCGGAAAACTTTAGATCAGGGCCCTGTAGGATGACTTAATGACAGATTAGAAAGAATAAAATTTGGAAACCATCCCAAAGTTACACTCTGGTGGAATTTCATGAATAGAAATATCTTGAGAGTTGACTGTTGAGCCTCAGATTGTAACGGTGGGGAGGACCAGCTCAGCAGAAGATCAAAAAGCTCTCAACAAGAAACTGTACAGAATATATTGAAGAAATAGTATGTACCAGGTGATTGATCTCGTGTAATTGAACAATTAGGATCATCTGATGATTCAGTGAACTCTTTGCTGAAACTTTGGCACTCTAAGGCCTGCAATGATATAGAAATCACATTGAAACCTTTATACAGGAGTAACATATGAAACTCTTCCAAAGGGTAATAAATACTTTCTTCGAAGGAGTGGAAAGATAAATAAATAATAATAATAAAGTGACATCCATGTGCCAAGTATCAAGAGTAGCATATGAAACAGATCAATAATCTAATTAAACTTCATAACATCGAATAAAACTAGCTCATAAAGGGTGATATTACTAACTTCGGCAGAAAGAATTGTCATTCGTTAGACAATATCTACATATTAGAATCATAAATTGTAGCCATTTTGTTTCCCATCTGACCAGAGACAAACCATGCATATCATCCTACAGAGAGACGCTACAAACATCTCATTTGCTCAATAGATATGCACCGGGTTTGTTTCTCCTGCACACTCTTTAATACAGATTTCTGTTGGTTGTGAAATATGAGACAGAATCTCGACCCCACACGAGAACGTGTGTTCCTAAGTGGGGGGAGATTGTGACGCCCCGCCCCTGGAAGTTCCAGGTAGTGGTCGACCGGCCTGAGGGCGGTTGGGACCCGAGCAGGGGCTGTTTAATCGGTGACCAGAGGGATCAGCCGGGGGTGGTCCCACATCGCTTGGTGAAGTATAAGTCGTGTGCTATAAATAATAGATTGTCATCCTACCTTGTACAAGGCCTTTTAAAGCCGTGAGAGCGTCAAAGCCCATTGGAACTTTACGGTTAAGCGTGCTCGCCTTGGAGTAATCCAAGGATGGGTGACCTCACTGGGAAGTCTGATGGGGTTTGGTGTTCAAAGCGAATAATATTGTACGGGGCAGGAGCGGGTCGTTACAGTTGGTATCAGAGGATAGGTGACATGGGATCGAGTGGGTGATCAAAGTGCATAGCGGAAGCATGAAATTCATATTTTTTAGTAGACAAATTTCGGGGACGAAATTTTCAAAGGAGGGGATACTGTAATACCCCGTATATTAAAAGTATTGATTTTTGCATGTAATTAATTGGTGGCATATAAGGGAAGGTGTGTGCCCGTGAGATGCTAGTTGGGAAGTAGGTATCAAGACAAAAACATTTAGTTAAGGTACATGTGTTAATGTTCAAAAGGAACAAGTGTTGTCAGTTTGTATAACTCTTTGAATAGTCAACCTAGCTACTATACTTATACACTTTGTATTAAGAAGAAGCTGTTTATCTGATAAAGAGAGAACAGTAGGAACTCTAGGGAAAACAGAGAGGGCCGTGAGGTGGAGAGTGGAGCAATCGTCCGACCAATCACGGTGATGCGTAGCGTAGCAATTACAGTTGGTGGTTCACGGTGGAGGAGTGTCCATAATAAGGTCACGATCTTACTTAAGGTACCCAAGCCAGGAAGTATATAATATGCTCTCAATCTCCGGAGTATTCCTTTTGCATGCCTTTGTATTCTACTCAATCATTATGCTGTTTATTGAATCATCTGAATTCATTGTTGGAGCTGAGTTATGTGTTATGTACGGGGGTTGGGTGCAGTGGAACTATTTAGTATATGATAGAGTAAAGTTGCCTACTGTGCTAACGGCCCAAGAAGCCTCATTATAGGGTGGGTGTGGCAAGTGAGGCCGGTCACTAGTCATATACTGAGGAGGACCTGATATGAGGTCGTATTATGTGGCTTGTTGTTGACTCTGTGTCGCTAATTGGTTGGTCTCATTTATTGTGAGCATATCTATTCTCGTCGTATTGTATGCTTCCTAGGGGGTTTGTGTTGCAGGTTGTGAAGGCGAGGATGGCATATCCGGTTGTCGGTGGTGGAGTTATAACCGGCTGGGTGTTTAGGCCTAGGTGGCTGCTTTTATTTAATCTCATATAATTGTAAACTCTTTCTTTTGTAAGTTTTGTATTAATGGCAGATTGTAGTCTTGGGTTAACACTTTGATTATTGGAGGTGGTAGTGGTGCTTGGAGAACCGGGTCGTTACAAAAATCCACATACTCCCCAACCCAAATAACATGATACGAGCAGGTTAAGTTGCAAACCAGTATTCTGATCAACATCGGACTGTGAAAGGTTTCCAGCAGGATCAACAAAAGCACTGGAGCAATAGATCGAAGATATAGCTAATAAAACTGGAACATATCCTTAATGTTCACTGCCTAAGGTACGCTGAACGTAGTATCGAATACCAACATTGCATCTCATGGTTGAATGGAATTTTACTAAAACATGACAATCAACATATCGGCCCTTGAAATCAAATACAGTTGAACTTTCTCCAAGGGTCTGAGAAAAGCTGATACTAAAAGGGTGCACTTCTAAAATTTCTCAACATTAGGACAGGAATAACTTTATCGAGATTTCAACAAAACCTTGCTCGATTAGATGCATTATAGGCACAGAAATAGATAACTAGGGGAGGAAATAACGAAGAATGTCCATATCAGTTACAACCTCAAAATTTTCATCAAAATATAACAGAGAGAGGAGAAATAAGGCCCTACAATACTCGTTGAACCACATTATCCCTGGGGGGCCATGGCCCCAACCCCTTCCCCCCGAGGAATGGCATAGATACCCATGTATCCATACAGCAGTAGCCAAATGTGAATGTTGTTATACTTTAGAGAACCCAACAAACATTTCAGTAATAGGCCACCATTATGTGAACTTACTATAATCACTGTTTCTGTTTGTTATTCAAATTAGAAAGGCCCAAAGGACCTTATATTTCTTTAGTTAAATTACCAGCTGACTAGCTGAGTCATTTTTTTCCACTTCGGGAACATTAATTCAGATTAACAAATGAAGTGCTTTCCGCAATTCAATTTCAAAAATCAAGGACTGAAGGCATGATTATTTGTCTTATCTATGGAGCTCATTTTCTCAAGTGTTTTGTGAAGTTCACCTTAAAAAACGCTCAAGAGAGCTCACTTGCCCTACTGCATATGTTTGTAATAAAGGGAGATGGTCCCATCTGAATCACAAAGTGTACTAAAATATAAGTCCTCTTCACGACGGTTATACTGAGTCTCATCAGAGGATATGATTTTAGAGGAAGTTCTTATCTGCTAGGACTTAGTTCAATATTCTTCCATGATTTCATGTAACAGAAAGCATTGCAATAACATGTTTGTGAGAAGGATAGTTGCTACCAATTTAACTGAATTCATTATAACATCCCATCAGTTAATCACTAACTGAGTTCGTAATTTGTAAGAACTCGCTGCCCAAAACATCCAATGATTTCACCAGAATTAGCATCTCAGAGTAATAATACTAGTAGTGAAAAAGAGACTGGTAATTCTGCTACGGTACTGCCTCACTACATCTCCTAGACCTGCTGTATAGTGGGAGCTACGCGCAATGGCTTCAACCTTCTAGCCTGTTTGCATATTCTTTTCTTTTTACCTGTTTAAGCATACAAAAAATTAATCACCTATCCAACAAGACATAATGGAACTGTGGGTACATGCCAGGAAGTCTTAAGGACTGAAGGAGACAAGGTGACCCAAGGAGCGATGGTCACCACGGCCGATGGGCAATAAGGCCAGAATGAAGGACGACCCACCCCTGAGGTCAATGATTTACACTTGAGCTAGAGGCAAGGCCCAAGTTGCTCGGGACCGAAGGAGGAATGTGGAATGGAGGCTTGAGCTCAAGGGATTGTCTGAAGGCCCAAACTCCACTACGGAGTTGGACTCCAGACCACTCTTAGAGAGAGAGGCAACTCTGTTGACCGAAGGTCAATCTTTTTTAGGTACTTATCATACCTACCCCTGAAACTGAAACATCACTATCCTTACCTACCACCTAACACCTTGATCACTGACTTCTGATCATTAGACTCTCAAGCCTAAGGCTTGGACCTCACATGACTACTATCTACCTTCTGCAAGCTTCAACGCTATTCATCTGACTTCATAGGTTTGGCCTCTGCCCTCATAGGCCTGCGACCTTCAGATGACCAGCCATTGAGGACCTTCCACGTGTCCTCGGTCCAGCTGGACCTCAGACCATCTCCCACCTATATAAAGGACCCTTGCCTCTGTCCAATACATTACACAACATGGCTATTACTTGCAAGGCATTGCCCAAAGCATGACTTGGTCTCCCTACTGCCACTCTCGCTCTCTCTGAAGGATCTGCCTTGGGCTCTCTCCTCATCCACCTTTGGCACCCCGAGCTTTCAGCATCTTGTTGGTATCCTAGATCACCTTCAGGGCTACCATAGCCCATCAATGTAGCTCACGGGAACCAATCAGTCAATTGGTTCCTCAAAAGATGTTGTCAGCCTATGACCTATTAGGCATAAGTTGAAATTTTAATGGCACTGACAAATTAACAATAGGATGCACATGTAATATGCTTGAGAAATGTTAAAAATTTTATGTAACATGCATAAACAGGATAATAATTATGAGTGGTCATTGAGCTACAAATTTGTCTCAACTTACTTCAGCAGGCCATAGTTGGCGAGCAGTTTTATCCCATACCGTGCTTCCTGGAGTAATGCAAAAATTACTACTCTCATTGATTTGAGATTTGTCTGGGGTGAACTGTTTCCCTAACGTATCACTTTTCTGTTTATCAGCATTCCTACAAAATGATGGGACAAGAAGAAAAAATTTTAATCAGTGAGAAGTAATATGTTATAGTTACCATGAAAACACAAGCATGCTTTTTCAGTAACTAGACCAAATAGATATCTTTGATTACTATTTTTTCATACCAAAAGATCATTAAGATGTCCCACTTTTTTCTCAAATACCAATCAAGTGTAAGGTCAATCAAAATATAATGAGTATTTTATGCATACACAAACAAATAAATTCAGGAAAATACATTAAGAAGTAAACTTTGTCAAGAAGAAGAGCACCCTTGGCTTTCATGTTTCAGATCATTTATAAAAAGACCCAGATGTAAACACTGAGTTATTCAATTTCTGAAGTAAAAAACTTTTTACTTTTTTTTGGCAGATAAAAAAATAATTTATATGGAAAGGTTCAATCACTGGTGTGTCATGCATGACTCATACTAACTAGATCAATTTTTTACTTTTTTTCCAATGAGAAAAAAATTAACAAAATTTCGTATGAAAAGGTTCAATCACTGGTGTGTCTGCCATGACTTGTACTAACTAGATCAATTTTCTCAATCTAGGAATGGAGAATGCTGAAGAGTGGCAGACAGAATAATCAAGATTCAAAATGGGAAATAGGAAAATCTTGGACGGGTATCTCATACATCCAGATCATAAGCAGATGCTATCATCCAAGGTTTCTTCATTTCTCTCCAAACATTGCTGTAAAATTGAATTTCTAACTAAGGGCATTTTTATTTAATGGCGATAGAGAAACAAGGAACTATCTTGCATAGGGATGTAACAACCAGAGCCAAATAAGGGATTTTTACCCCATTTCTTGCTCAGGCTCTCACTTAGTTCCTTCAAACTAATACATAGTGAAGGGACAAAGACATGGAGGTTTTTTGGTTAAGGGTGGGCCCAAGTAGGTTCACATATACAGGAAAGAGATAGAAGGGAAAGATATCCTGATTCGAAGCGCGCTTGCTCATTTGGTCTGTGTGATTGAGTACTGACCAATATCTTAATTCCCTATTTAATAGTTAGTCCCATTTACTAAGCGAATAAGCTTAATCAAGCTCATTATCGAGATAAGATAAATGCTAGTTAGCACCCTTAGACTCATGCATTCAACGGTGCTCGCACATGAAAATCTTTCTACGGTACAAACCTGCCACTCCAGGCATCAAAAAGTGCATTTTCACTGACTGATTCAACTTCTATCACTGGAACTTCAGTAAAGTTTGAGAATAAAGTTTTTCTTAAATCCTCAAAATTGCTGCATTGGACGGCAGGGAACTGAAGAATGTTTTCTCTCCTTGTCCTCATTTCTTCCAAATTGGTGATAGTATCACATCCTGGTTTGTCTTTGCCTCTCGAGGACTCCAACAATAAACCTGTTGCAAAAATGTTCAATAAAAATTAGCAAAAGAATAAGATAAAGAAAGAACTAATTCGGTGTTTAAAAACAAAAATAAAAAATATAACAAGCATCAGAACTCCTGAAAGTCTGCTTAATATAAAACGCTTCTCCATAACAAATGGACTGCTCTCAACCTATATGATCTAGGTCTATGGGCAACAGTGATTCAAAATTTCTAATTTCCTGAGTCTTTGCTGCTTGACGTTTGAAATCACAAAACAATTCACCTCATAATCCTAGTAAGAGTTGAGAGAAAAGAGAGGCAACCACCTAACCCTAGATTTTCCAACTATTCCCCTGCTAACATGCATGATCATCCAGTCAAAACTCAAAACTTTTCTCTCCAGTAGATAATTCATTTATCTTCTACCAGTTACCACTCAGCCGGAGAATGAGATAGTATATGCAATGCAACCAAGAGAGAAAAGAAGAGAAAATGTCTATAGATGCCAGATTTCCATACTCCTCGTAACGATAGACCGATGATATATCACATTTATCTTCAAGATGTTACCTTATCCTACTTCACATCACTCAGCACACTATCGAAACACAACATACAGAGCAACCGAACAAACTTCCAAAAGATGATATGCAACTAAATGATTTATCGGCTTTATTTGTTAGTTTGATGTATACCTTCGTATGCCAAAATATGTTGACATGATAATCTATTTTTAACCCTGTTTTAGAACTGTATTTAATATACATGCTTTGCCATTCACTGAGCTCGTCAGCTGACAGATTTATTCCAACTTCTTTTTCAAGCAAGTTGGGGAGTTAGGCAAGGACTCTGGCAGCATCTCTACTTCACATCACTTAGCACACTATCGAAACACAACATACAGAGCAACCGAACAAACTTCCAAAAGACGATATGCAACTAACAGGGAGGAGTAGATTGTCGATTGAAGAGCCAGAAATGGTCAACACAAGCTCATAAATGAAATCAATATTCCCGTAGAGAAAGGTCAAGCCAATCTTTAACAGAATTTGACCTGTATCGACTAACCACATGTAATTAACTAACTATTCAGCAGTTAAAAGAAAAGTACAATGACAATTTTACCAATACCACCAAAGTAAACCTTTTGTCTCAATTAACTGGGGCCGATTGCATGAGTGATGAGTCATTCACAAAGTTACCAAGAACTTCATAATCAATGGAGTTTAATAAATTCACAGCCTTCTTAACCACAGCATCCCATTACAATGTTCTACCAAGAACTTCATAATCAATCGAGTTTACTAAATTCACACCCTTGTTAACCACAGCATCCCATGCCAATGTTGGCCTTTCCCTCCCCTTAACATTCTATCAACAAACTATGTACCGAACTTTGCAATAATGGTAGAATAAAACTCCTATTCAATTAGGAAAGGAATTTGACCTAGATCAACAAAACCCCAAACAAATAGCTAAATTTTTCAGCAATTAAAACAAGGGGACAAATAATCAATCCCAACGCAAATAAGCAAAGCAATTCAAAGAAACTGAATCAATTCAATTCAATCCGATTATAAAACCACATTTAACTAACTTTATCTACATCAAACCATAGAGTTGCACCTTTACCAAGAGGACTGTTGGAGAGAGCGGAAGAAGAAGAAGGAAAAGAGCAGAAGGAGAGAGAGAAGTCTGTGCGACGTCGTCTATGTCCCAAGGCGCTTCTCGGTTGCTTCCACCACTTTGGTATACGATCAATTTCGTGTACTTTTTGTATCTTGTTACTCTTAGGCGCCTTTTTCTTCGCCATTGCTGTGAATTGAACAATTAGGACTAGATTTTAGAGAGAGAGTAGTATAGTGGGAGAAAGAGAAGGTTGAGAGGAGGCGGAGAAGAAGAAGCAGCAGCAGGAGAGGAGGGACATTGAAGACATGAAAATTGGGTGTCCTCTGTATTCCTATTGGAGACATGAAATTTGATTATACAAAATCAGATATGACAATTTCTTGATAAGTGAACCAAATGAAATTTTGCTTGTTTTTTTTTTATTTTTGCTAGCATAAGATTTTATAAATGATGATGCAATAAAAAACATCAGGACGGGCATCCATCTTCATGGATGGACTTATTATGACTTCATGAAATTTAAAATGATTGATTAACGTAGTAGTAAATTAGAAAGATAAAATACAGAGTTCTTATAAAATGAGGACAATTGGGTTAATAAATAAAAAGAGAGAAGGCATCTGCGTCTTTCCACTTAAGGGATTGGATTGTGAATAACACCGGACCCCTGGTATGGGTAATCCCATTGAATTGGGGGATTCGTAATCCCGTTGGTCTAGTAATCCTATCAACAAAAACCAAACCAAATCAAACAACAAACAAAAATTCTCCACCACCTTCCTAGTTCTATCCCACCCTCCAATAGGGTTATCAAAACACGCCCTAAAAGTACGTGGATGTTGGTTTGATATACATTTGTGTCCATTGGTAGTTTTTTTTTTTTTTTTTTTTTCAAGGAAGATGATTTTCATTCATGAAAGTCTGCATTTGTAAAAGTAATTTCATTCAAAATGAAGAAACAAAAAAAAAAAAAAAACACTAATAAAACATTCTCATAGCAAAGAGATCCAAAAGCACAAAATTAAACTTATTTCCTAAATCAAGAGCATCAAGCTCTCTCCAACACATAATGCAAGGCAAACCGAACTCAACTTTGGCAATAGTGTCAGTAAAAACTAAAGACAGTCTCTAAGGATTCTGAAGAATCACATCAAAGTAAACAATGAAGCATGAATGGAATCCCATATCACAAAATACAAAGAAACAAATTGAAAGAAGAATCCATAAGACTAGAATTAGAAGCAGTGCCAGAATACAGATGCCAGATATGCAAAGCCATGTTCCAAACTCTATATCTTCAATATTCAAATTTCGAGATTCCCAACCTCACCTACTCTATGGCCTACTTTTTGCTCCATATCTGTGATTTTCTATCACCCGTCGATTGGGTGACACGTGGCATCTCTTATCCGTCGATTGGGCGACACATGGCAGGGGTATGATTGGAAAGGTGAAGGGGGACTTGGATTTACCATGATAAAATATGTTTGAGGTGAATAGCTTGGGTAATATTGATAAAACTATGGTGAAGTTTTGAAGGTCATTGGCCCGTCGATTGGTCATTATTTAGCTTGTTCCTTTTGTTACTTGGGTTGTTCTCTCTGTTTATCAAGTGACAGGTGTTGGAAGGGGGATTCATTTGTGATCCCACAATCAGAGGATCAGTTATTCGTGAGCAAAAGAGGCAGTTTTTCCAGAAATGGATGCCTTACTATTCGGGAAAGTTATTTGCCAAAACGTGAAAAGAGGTTCAACCGTCACCTTGGAGGGAAGATTCAAATTCAAAACTCGGAAGGGCCTCTATTTATGTTTGAGATCGTGACAGTTTTAAGGACACACAAACAACGCCAACAGGCCTTTATCTTTTCTTTTTAGGAGTAGTTATAACTTGTAATTGTTCACCCGATTATCTTAGTCGGTTGTTCTTCTACTTTGGAGATTAATAAAGTCCGTTTTATTATTCTTCTTCCATAAATCCATCTACTTCATCGTTTGTTTCCAAAGAAGTCCTGAAAACGGCAAGGAACCAAACTCCACTTTTTACACCCACATTCCAGCAAATCACAATATAATTTCCCGTCGATTGGACCAAACCAGAAAATTTAGTAACACCTACATGGGACGCACGCGGCCGTGGAAGAGAATAGAAGATGGACAATGAAAAAGAGGCTGCATGGTCAGTCGGGTAAAGAAAGCTATGAAAGATATGTATAGGAAGAGCAGTGAAAGAATGGAAGAGTGAGAGTCCAACAAACATAGGTGGGGCTAGGGGAGGAATATTGGATTGAGGGAAGAAGAAAAAGGAATCTCATTGAAGAAGATGGAGGCCCTCACTAATGGAGGGAGAGAAACTACAAATGGAGAGGGGTGAGCTCTCAAATCTAGCTTCTTGTTGTCCCGTCTTATCGATGAACGTGGACAAATAGAGGATTTCTTTTAAGCAAGATTTAGTTTGAGTGGAAATTTAAGTAAAATCAAGAGAGATGCTATTCTAAACATACTAAGGGAAGAAAGAGAAATGAACCATCTTTTTGGCGATTCGGTGTGGAATATATGATGAGTAATGCTTTCAGCTATATAACTAGTATAAGTTTGTTGAAAAATAAAGGGTATTTTGCAATCCTTTTCATTTCAAATATGTATCAGTCTTGTTAGTCATTATTTCAAGCAATGCTAGAATCATATTTTAAGGACGTATAATTTTGTTACTTTACTTGAAATTGTTTTCTTCAAAAATGCTACTCCCTCCGTAAGTGTCCATATTTCTATTTTGGGATGTTCCAAAATAAATGTCCTCTTTCTAAAAATAACCATCAAAACATGGTGAAATTCCAATTTTACCCCTAAAAAGTACACATTGATTTGACAGCTTTTTTATATTCGTGTCATTTTTAGATTGACAATATCTTTCAATTTATAATATTCTTTATGATTTTAAAAACTTTGTATAATAAAACTAATTGAAATCTATCAAACAAGATCCATATTACGGAGTACATATTTTTTGAGATTCATATTGAAAGATATAAGCGATTTCCATACATATAATTAACTTCACAATTTTTAAGGTTAATTTTGAAAATTTAGAGTAAAAATTTTGACTTCTTAAAATGCACGATTTCCCGTAGAGGACACTTAAATTAGGACGGAGGGAATAAAACAATGGTGGTTATACTTGGTGGGGTTAAGGTGGTGGCTATGGATGTTGGTGCTCAATGGTATGGGCGGCAGCAGTAAGCAAGATGGAGAGGAAGAGAAGGTGACGATGGGGGGTTAAGGGGTGGCTATGGGTGCTGGTGTTTGTGGGAAGGAGATATGAGGAGTAACGACTGGATTGGAGATGAAAATAGAGATAGGCGACTCATGGCCGAGATGTTTGGTCAAAGTGATGAGAAATACTAGAACCGTAGGTGTTTGGTTAAAGGGTAGTTTCAACATTTAAACATCCAAAATGATCACATTACGAGATTCCGTCAACATCTCCAAAGTTATCTTAGCGGATGAGAGGGCTCTTGTATAAATTGTTAGAAAGGATAATAAGGGAGAACAATGTGCTTTAATTATAGCTGGACAATAGATTTGCCTAAGCTCTTCAATTGAACTTGGGGAGGGAGTTTTAGCCAAATGTAGCTTTGGCATAGTGTTGGATACAATGGATGCTCTTAACCAACCCTTTTTATTAGGTGCATCACAAAATGATATTACAAAGAGAAAAGTACATTTTCGTACCCGTAAAAGAAAACAATATATAGTGGTCCAGAGTAAAAATCATTCCCTTTGTAACTACCTAATTTACTGATAACCTTCCAATTTCCACACAACATTAACAACCACACAAACTTGTCTAAAAATGAGTATCGAATGCAAATAAACTTGAACAAATGAGAAAGAGAGAGAGAGAGAGAGATGCAAGTTGGAATATATCCTCAAGCTGAAAGCCTTTTCCCAATTATGTACGACTAAGGATCACATCCATGGCATCGCGTTACCAAGCCTGGTTGCAATGGTGGTTCTTCTTGTTGTTTCTTGTTCTTGCGCTGCTGCTCAATGTCCATGTCCAAGCCGAAAACCACATTAGCAACCCTACTATACTAATGCATCCCAAGCACCATAAACCCGCTTTCAAGCCAGGCCCTTGGAAGAATGCTCATGCTACCTTCTATGGAGAACCTGATGGCTCTGGAACAACACGTAAGGAAAAAGAGACCAATTCTAACATAATCTTATTCTGAATCCTTCCCTACATTGACGTGTTTATTTTTTGATAACTCAAAGTGTCTGTGCGCACCTTGACGACGTTTGTTTCAAAAAAACGCACTGTAGAAATATGCCTTTGCTTTTTGGACATCGTAAGATGAGCTTTTTGGACATCGTAAGATGACTCCGGTGCCTACAACTTCTATGAAAAATGTCATACAAACCGGGAGAACGAAGAGGGGTTTAGAAAGTACTGCCGATAGGAGCAAAAAGAGAAACAGAATTTTTCCTGCCTTCAGCAACATTTCTGACGGTTTAGGTTTTGAGGGAGGTTTTTTGCGGTAATAAGTGGTAGGAGATAGATAGAGATAATTTATTATGGAGGTTTTGAGACCCAAAACAAACAGAGTCTATTAAAATGTTGCTTTGATAACGTTGAAGTAGCACCATGAAAATTTTAAGCTGTTTTGATGGCCTGCAACTTTAAAAGTGACGTGATCTAGATTTGTCACATCTAGATTTAAGTTGTTTTGTACACTTTTCTGCCTGCCAAAACCTTAGATACGATGGTGAAATTATACAGGTAGCTATATTTATTTGGAGAAGGCTATATGATAAACACCTCCAAAAGTTGGTCATCAAAAAAATGAGTAACTGACACAATAACAAAAAAAAAAAACATTAACTCAAACTAAACAATGCATAACTAACACCAAAAAACTACTTAACTATTTGGGGTGTAATGTGTAAGACTAAATTTTAATTTAGTCGTTGGGGTGCCCACATGTTTTATATGGCACATATTGATTATGGATTTAATAAGATTCTCCATATCTTTAGTTTATTCTATTGGTCGAATAGAGAAGTTATTTCCTAAATATACTATTATATATACTTTGATGGGAAGTTAGTATCAATGTTTAATAAGGAAACCGGTCTGGTCCTCTCTCTGCCTATAAAAGAGCATCTAGGGTTCCATCAAATTTAACGTGATATACTAAGAGGCTAGAAATTAAGAAAGGCAACCCATCTTCCACCTAGGGCTCCGTCTTCCACCTAGGGCTTAATGCTCTAGTAAATTATGGTTTCTACAGTCACTTACCGGATCTCTCAAGTTCCGCATTACTGGATCCGGGTACGCCATTCTTGATACTATAATTTCCGCTTAATGATTGTATATGTGATGATCATGATAGTTCTAGATCCTGGCGTAAAGTTAGAGTGTTAATTATCTAACTCCATTAAGAATTAATTTACATAATGTTCATGGGAATGACAATTTCAACTGAAATAGATGGGTATCCGAACCGATCCGACCTTATTGGAACAATTTTATTGAATTTTTCCTAATCATGGAGCGGTTTTCGTTTTCGTTTTCGTTTTGATATCATCAATGATACCCCGTCGGTTTCGATTTGGCCGTTTGAGTGTGGTTAAGCAAGCATCTGTACAAAACCCAAACTAAATCCGATATCAATCCGCAACTTCAACAAAAAAACATATGTAATTGATACCATAAAAATGCGCAACTAATGAGCCAAACAATATGCGTACCATACATCAAAGACAATCGTGCATGTCATATACCAAAAAAATGTGCACTATCCCTCAAAAAAATTCGTACCCTATACTTCCAAGGTATTCCCCTCTCGTAACTAACCAAAAACTTGCGTAATTTCTCCTTTTTTGTTATTTAGATGAAAACATAGCTTATATTAATGTAGCATACAAGGTTATCATTTACTGAATGCCATTTATGATTTGTGAAATGCTCTGGATAACTATATTATTACTATTGAACTAGACAGGGAGGAAGTGCCGAAGTGTATCTCACTGCTTTTTTGTGCAGTTAGTAGCTAGGAGGTCCCCCCCCCCCACCCCCCCCTCCCCCCCCCCCCCCCCCCCCCCCCCCCCCCCCCCCCCCCCCCCCCC
>JAOTQK010000019.1:15964590-15977022 GCA_025642025.1 Rhododendron ferrugineum
GTGTGCTATATCATTAAACAACTTGCGGAACAGAAGCCCGTCCCAACATATCTCACTGTGGAAAATCTTAAAAAATTTAGAGCTGAATTGATCCATATATTCTTGAATGACAAGCCCAGAACATGGTCGATAGAAGAATGGAAAAGCACGCAGCTAATGCACGGAATGCCGATTTAGGCATATACTTTTGCTCAAATCCATTCACCGGCCGCGGAATCCATCCCCTAGAAAAGATCTATTTTATTTTGCTTTCTGATGCATGATTTACTTATCATCTCGGTTCACCTTATTCATTGTTAAAGGCTAAATAAACAGACAATGTGTTTAGAATCAAATAAAGCATATGTTAATCTTATGTCGAACAATTATGGGCAGTCTCACGACTAGGTAGAGAGGGGTGCCTAACACCTTCCCCTCATTGTACCTTTGGCTCCCGAGCCCAAAATCTCTATCTGTTTTTCCTAGTTTTTAGAAACTAGGTGGTGACTCTATTTTGATGATAACCGCTATCGTGTGGCGATGTTCCTAGCCATGGGAATATCCATGATCTTGGTTTATGCAGCAAACAACCAATCAAACAGCAACGATCAATCTGTATGGCGATGCCCCGCTTTAGGGAGGTGTCTACAGTTTTAAGCGACTCTGCTGGGGACTAGAGAGCCATAACTAGAAAGTTTGACATGAGACTAACACATGTTTTATTTAATTTTTTATAATATGCATTGAGCAGGCAACCTTGTTGAGTTCACCTAATACCTCGGCATGTCACGGGCTATGTTAGGGGTTCCAGCAAACTCCACAGTCACTTGTACCTAGTGGTATATCAAAAAGGAAACCGTCCGATCTCTGCCTATGATAGGCTGGCGAAAGGGCTGGTGCCCTTTGACAACGGTGCACCCTTGAGACTACCTAAACCTTTCATGTGTTAGAAAGCCATAGAACTTATTAAAATAAGACCGGAACCGGCAGGTTAAGGAAATTTTCCTGCATTTTATCTTAAAGTTCTTCCTCACACTCTGTATCATTATTTGTTGTAACATTTCTTTTTGTGCAGAAGGGTTGGGATTTTCAGCCCAAATCCTAACCCTATACAGCCAAGTACTGACTTGCAGGTATTTTACTTTTCAAGTAGGCACAATAGGTAAGCCAAGAAAGCGACCACAGCCAATTTTATACTCTTACAACACCCGCAGTCATGCTAAATAGAGGTCTTTGCATCCGTCTCGTCTGTCGTCTTCGCCTGCCAAAAACCCTCACCGCAACGATCCCAATCACTTCTAGGGACTTTGCAGTCATCCTCTCAGCAAACCCGATCATCCACCAAATTCCAAGCTTCATCAAGCAATCCTTCCACTCTCATGATAGACAACGATGCCACTATTGCCGATCTCCAAGCTCAAATCGCTACTTTGCAAGCAGAGAAAGCAGCAAGAGATGCTGAGGACGAAGAAAACACGGTAGAAAATGAGAATCCTCTTAAAGTGATAATGACAGAAAATCCAGAACTGATCAAGCAAGTCAAGGAGATCAAACATGCTCTGGTCCGTTCACAAGGATATCAAATCCTGGACTTTGAAGGACTCTACCTCTTCCCAGATTCTCAATTGCCTGAAAGATTCAAAATGCCAAACATTGAGAAGTTCAATGGAACTGGCAACCCAACCAGCCATGTCCACCATGTTATCAACACCTTGAAGCCAATGGGATTGAACGACGAGCTCATTGCTCAATTATTTCAAAGAACTCTCACTGGAAGTGCCCTCGATTGGTTCCTCACTTTAGAATTCGTACATTATCACACTTGGCCAGAAATCGCCAATGCTTTTGTCAAGCAATGTGCATACAATGTCCAGATTGAGCTAACTAATTGAGATTTGGAGATGACCAAGCAGGAGTTAAGCGAAGACTTTGTGACCTTTGTAGCTAGATGGAGAGAAAAGGCCGCTAAAATGAAGAACCGCCCCTCCGAGGAAGACCAAGTGAGGATAGTCGTCAAGAATCTGCAGCCTAAGTATCTCAAGCATATTTACACACAGGCTATCACAGATTTCAAGCGCCTGCATGCTACTAGGCTGCAGATTGAAGAAGGGATCAAACTGGGACTCATTGGAAAAGAAGAAGCTCTTCCACCTAAGAAAGCCTTCCAAAGTCGTACATCTCATGCATCCGTAAACGCTCTTGATCCAAACTTGCCACAAGACCCTTTCCAAGCTAGCCCTTCCTGGAGCTCAAGCCGGCCTTGCCGTAACTTTAGCCCTCTCTACATGACTCTCTCCCAAGCCATAACCATCTTGAGCCGTCAAGGGGATCTTAAACCCTTGAACAAATCGCCTCCTCAGCCACCCTATGGCCCAAACCATGACCTAAACAAGCAGTGTGCCTACCATCAACACTCTGGAGATGAGACAGACAATTGCATGCGTCTTTGCCATGACATTCAAGATCTCATTGATAGTTGAACCATAAAACCTCCACAACTTGATGCACGAAACAAACCACCCCACAACACATTGAACCACCCCGAAATATCAATCTCATAACCCTATCTCACAACCTCGTATACAACCCTAGCCAATACATTGTCCAAAGCACCCAAGCCAGACCAACCTTGACCTTCCCAGAGGAAAATGAATGTCTCATGATGGAGGAAGAAGAAAATAATGTGTCCGATCAATCGGAAGTGATCGATCCCGACATGTCCGACATAAGCAACGAAGAGCAAGCGAAGGAGGAAAAGCTAAGGAAATGGAAAGAACATTCCTTGGCAAAACACAATTTGGAGGATCCCGACATTCCATTTGTAGAAGATGACGAATGGCTATGTATCTGGCTTGAGAATATGAAGAAGGAAAAGGAAAGGGTCATCATGATAAGAAGACATGCCCGCTTCGAGCCTGCTCAAATAGTGGTGCCCATCAATCGCCCTAGAACCCCAATGCCTCCAATTATCTGGAAAATAATCAACCTTATAGAAAAAGTTGAGGAATTCCAGATGCAGCCGTGGGTTAATCCCTGCGAAGAATGTGACTATAGTCAGTGGATAGAAGGAGAAGAAAGTCTAGACTTCATATACACTGATCCATACCGAATAGGGGAAAGTGACTTTGACGAAATGGAAGGAGATTATGACGATCCGCTCGATGAAATCTCCTTAGCATCACTATTCAATCAAGAGGAAGTAATTGATCACTGCTCAGTTAACAAGGAGGTAGAAGAGATGGTAAAAGCCCAGGCTGACATTTCTATTTGCGGACTGCTCATGTCTCAAGGAGGTAGCCACTGTGCAAGCTTCAAAGATGGACCCAGTTCAAAGGCTCTGTTTGGCAAAGAAGAGGGTGGAAAAGGGTATAAAGTTGCAAAATGCAAAGAAAATGACCCTAACATGCTGCAGTAGCTGAGAAATCATGACATGGCAAAAACATTGAACATTGCTTTCATTTTCCAAATCAAACTAAAACATGTTTTGGGCCCTTGTTTGGGCATTTCATTTCTGCTAAGTGAATTCCTGTTTCATTTTCTAGATTATGCTTATTCAAATTGCGATTGCCATATGCTATTGTCTCTTTGCCAAATAAGGGAAACTCTAAAGGATCAAGTCCTTTGTGTTAATGACAAAAGGGAAAAGAAAGGATGAACTTTAGTTGCTTGAACTAGGTTTTTGTCAAAACTTAGAAAGAAGACACTATCTCCGTGAGAACACTTAGAGTTAGCTTGCCTATTACGAAGGTACACATACAAAGGAGATTCATAAATATCTCTGCCAAATTCCTCTTCAAAAGAATATAGAAAACCTCTTGAGGGAAATGCCCGTTGGGTAATCTAAGCAAATGCGAAAATGCGAAAATGCAGCCTAGGCAAAAATTAAGGCATTCAAAGGAAAGCTCGCTAGGGACTCAACCTCCACTAGGTAACCTAGGCAAAATCAAGAGCATGAATAAAAAAAAAAACCAAGAGTGTAAACCCAAACTCAAGGGTGGTAATCTTGGAACTAAGTAATAGGCCAGATTCCCTTATTGGGATACGTAGGCAATCTCACTTCGAGATATGGCCCAAACATTTGGAGATAAGAAAAAAGTATCAAAGATATTTGTACTCAATGATAGGCATATCTAACCTTGCGTATTGAGCTCACAAAAGATGAGTATGCTTTTCTCAAGGAATTGACAATAGCAAAAGACACAAGAACTATCGTTCATCCCTTCTGGCTCAAGAGTCATTGACACAACAAACAAGATATCTCAAAGACTCCCAAAATTGGCAATAAGGCTATAGGATATGGCGAAATCAAAACCAAGCATAAGAAAGAAGAGAAAGGAGGAAGCCACTTGGCTAAAACAAAATCTAGCTCCCTTTGGAAAACAGGAGTAACAACCACAACATCAATTCCTCAACCACTAGATCAATTCACAAAAACTTATGCATATTTTCAAACACTGGGTAAAAACAACAATTACTTGATCAAAAGCCATGTCCTGACTGTCATATGTAAACTCAAAACATTTAGGGGCATTTCTCATTTTAAAAAAGGCTTAAATTACAAAATTTTCACTGTGGTTGCTTTCACTATACAGAATACAGTTTCTGCTTGTCTCTTTACTAACTATGAACAGGAAAAGTGAAAATCCTAAAGCTAATCATGACGACGTCTCTGAGACGATCTCTGAGATGAAGATGGGGATCGCTCACTAGCTCCCCTACCCTCCACACCAGCAGCCGGTACTCGCTCAGCCTCAAGCTGTAAGAAAGAAAATACGAACACTCAGATGGACATATGGGAGAACCATACCTCAAGAATCTGATGGCGCTGTCTCCGAACCAAGGCTTCAGCACTTTGATAGGCACCTAGTCATCCCTGTACAATCTCAATGGGCACCTGTGCAAGTAACCAAACATTAAAAACATGGGGACGCAAGATACAACATAGAAATGAAATCAGAGATAAAATGATACCTGTGAAACCCCAGCTGGCAATGTGTAAAGCTGGGTCGAACAAGGGGTAAGCACCAAACGCTCCTCCTCTCCATCATCAGAATGGAAGGATATGAAGGAAGGGGCCCGTGGCCAACCAGTAGCAACGGGAGGAGCTACAGCAGCTGGGGCCAAGTAAAGACGGCAATACTCCGAGTAGTCTCCCGCCAGAAGAAGCAAACCTGCCTAGTCTCTAATTCGAGCATTCCTCAAATCTTCCTTAGACATTGAGGAAGTGGATCTCATCGACGTCGGAGGCGGAAGAGGAACAAACTGAAGAGCCTCAACACGCAGGCGCCACTGGCTGGCCACCCGATCACCTAAGTACCAAGCTCGGAAAAAAGGACCCTCAAGCAAGCTACGAGTACGGTCTAAAATTCTGGAGCATGAAAGAGGGGCATCCTCAGGGACACCACCCAAGGGTCAAACCGAACTTGCAAAACAGAGGTAAATCAACCACAACACAAAGCAATGAAGTCTAAGGACAAGAAATACAAAGGGAAGAGAAAGGTACCTGATCGACCGTCAATCGGTCCAAAACTCGCCGCCACTCAGGAAGGCTCAAAACTAGCGACCGTGGCTTCCGTTGGCCCGCCAACCACCTCTCATAACGAGGAACACAGTGTGCATCCTCATGCTTGGTGTTAGGGGAAACTGGAGAAGATGCTCGAAAGCCTAGAGCTGAGAAATGGATTAGCAAAACAAGTTCAAAACTAGGAAAAGCCAAAACAGGAAAGGAAGTAAAAGGGAAGGATATGTACCTCAAACACCCGGTAGTGCCCGCTGAGGATGGGACTCTTATCCCGCGAACAGGCTCCGAGGTTGGCATACAAGGTAGCCAAAGTAGACGCTCCTCAGTCAAACTCCCGAATAGCCTCCAAGTGCTGCAGAGGAGCCAGAAACTGCATATGCACCGAACCATCCGTGTTGGCAAATAACGTTTGCCCAAGGAGATAGAGAAGGAAGGCTCGTGTCAGATGTTCGACGCTCACTTGAGTAAGGATGTCAGCCTTCATGAAAGTTTTGCTCAACCAAGCAACGTCAACATGGCCTCGAGAATGAAGAGGAGGCACCATGCCCAAGAACCACTCCAAAGCTCCTACTCACTCCCAAAGCTTGGGGTTAACCTGAAGAGAAGCTCCACCTACTCGCAGGCCGGTCAGCAAAGAGAAGTCACCTGGTGTGACCGTCATCTCACCAGCAGAAGGAAAATGGAATGTGTTGGTGGTGTCCCACCATCTCTCCACCAACGAAGTCATCAATGACCAATCAATCTTCAGAAGGTTGAGACCCAGAATGAATGTCTCGAAACCTGCAGCTCGCACTAACTCTCGGGCTGGCTCCGCCACGAGCTCCAATCTCCTATTTCTCTGCAAAGCCCAATAAAAGGGATTTAATCTCATAATTGCATAAACAAATAAAAAGCTAGGGGCATTGAATTAATATTTAGAAAGCATGCATTGCCTAAACAGGGGGCACAATTATTTTTAAAACAAAAATAATTTCGACTCAAACACGAGTCCTTCTTATTCACGCCCCTGGCTAAAAGGGATTTCATCCCGAGAATAAAATTCATGTTTGATCATACAAAATTAAGCTCCAAACTAAAAGTAAACCTTCTACTTTTCAGGAAACTTACCGGAACATTAAGGACACTCAAGTGCTGCTCAGGCTCTCTACGAACTACCTCGGCCTCCGGAACACCAACAGGAGGATGGTACTGCAAGAAACCGCTATGGGCTCCCACACCCAAAGCGCGCTCGAAGAGTCGCCACCCGGATTTTTGAGATGGATGATCCGAGAAATCGAGAACTCGTTTGGAAAAGGCCTTTGGTCTAGCGAAAACGTTGAGATTTCGGATCCGGGAGCCACATTACGAATGGGGAAGGTTTCTCTTTAAAAAGCGCCCCACTCGTCCGGTAAGACCGGTCTCTCTAATAGGCATTTTTGAAAAGGGGGAATTTTAAATATATTTCAGAGAATCAAGATCTCTAATAAAGCAAACAACGGGAAGGGAGATAAGGAATATATCACATTGACGTGTATGTGGTGTCATCTGTACAGAAATGATAAGGATGATACAAATGGAAAGAAATGACTTTTTAGCAAACTGTCTAGAACATGGTCACCTGTCTGGCGGCACACTGTAATACTGCGCACGGCTTTGCAATATGCCGTGCGTGGTACTTCACCTGCTATCAGATCGTCATTAGCATTTAAAGCATCGCCTGGTGTATTGTGTTTGGCGTGCGCCATTTCTTAGAAGACTCAGAGGTTGTAAAAACACTGGATCGCCTTAAAACAACACCATTTCTCCAAGCCGTGACCATGAAAACAGCTTTTTAGATGCTCGACCGTTTGGAATGACCAAAAAATTTTTGTTAAAAAGGGAAAGCACGGTTCGTAGATATGGTCTTGTTCTGGAAATGCTAATGACAGATATCAAAACAACAGAAGTAGGCCTAATGAGGGGTAACCACAATACAAACAGCTTGAACAAGAAAATAATAACTAATGGAAACGCCGTGCGTGTGAACACACTATGCCGTGCGACGCTTAAAAGCACCGCGCGGCATGGCATCTTCAGCGCAGTAGCTGTTTTATTCTCTGAAAAGGGTTTTTAAGTCAAGGCTTAACCAAAAGGGATTAGGCCTGACAGTAGAAAAGCCCCCTCAGGACCAGGACAGAGCCCAACCCAAGGAAACTTGGTTTTTACCTTTGATCTTGAGCTTGATCGAGGATAGATGATGAAGAGCGAAGAGGGATGACGAAAAGATGTGAGCGGGTGAGATCAAGTGGGAAAAGAAAGGTGTGAAGGTGAGTGGTTGTTGGGTGTTTTGGGTGGATGAAGTCTCAAAGTTAGTAAGAAACTAACTTCAATGGTGAGGAGAAAAATGGAGTAAAGAGCCTTGAGAATGTCTTTGGGGAATAACACTCTCAAGATTTGGAAATGGAGAATGGGTGTAAAAGCAAGAAGAGAGAGAAAGGCTATGGAGCAAGCGTGCCAAAGGCCAGAGAGAAAGCTTAGCTTCTTTTCTCTTGAGTGGAGGGGTGTATTTGTAGGCAAAGAGCCAAGGATTTTGAATTCAAATGGTGGAGGTATTTTCTGGGTGGGCTGGAAGTGAATTTTTAGCTGAGCCATTTTGCAGTTGTGGCTCAAACAGGCGTGACTAACAGCTTTCCGAGCCAGTAAGAACTTTTCCTAAAATGCTGTGCGGTTGACCTAATAATGTCGCACGGCGTAATAATTTTAGTACGCCACGCGTTGCATGTGTGTTCCACGAGGTATTTCTGGTCCAGTCCAGGGCTCTTGGGCTTTCCTGTCTTTTGGGCTTTTTTAGCTTATTTGGTTTTGTGGGCTGAGGGAATCCCTTATTCAAGCTCGGGAGGCAAAAATTTGAGATGAGACGAGCCCTTGGGAGGAGAAAATTCTAGATGAGACGAGCCCTCGGGAAGGCAAAATTCGAGACGAGCTCTAGGGGAGGCAAAAATTTGAGATGAGACGAGCCCTCGGGAGGCAAAAATTCTAGATGAGACGAGCCCTTGGGAAGGCAAAATTCGAGACGAGCCCTCGGGAGGCAAAAATTCGAGAGGAGCCCTCGGGAGGTGAAATTCAGGAGTAAGAAAATTACGTCAAGCCCTGGAGAAACGCGAATACGGCGAGTCCTCGGGGGGCGAAAAATGGGGATGAGAATCAAATGATCCCATAATCAATGCACAACATCCTAAAAGATTTCTGCTGCCAAACAGCCGGAATATATGATTTCCAAGAAGATTTTGGTGGCTGGATTGATCAATTTCCGAGAAAGTTGATTATCATCTAAAGCCAAAATGTCGTGCGGCTGAGATGGGTGGCGCGCGGCATTTCAAATTTCCATGCAACTTTTCTATTTCCAAGGACAGTTGGCTGGTTTAAAGTGTGCCCATTAATACAGGTGTGCCCCTTCGTTGGCTTCAACGTCTTTATAAGGGTAATGGTGCCTCAATCTATGCACCACTAACAAATCTTCTTAAGTCTCTCTACATTCCTTCAGGCTGCTTTCAAGGCGAGACATGGCGAACAACGACTTGGCAGCGCAGGTAGTTTACCTTGAGGCCGAGATGGCCTTCTACCGCGGGGAGATCGAAGAACAGAATCGGCAAATCGAGAGGCTCATTGCGACCATCCGTACTCTTCGTCGTGCGGTCTCCAACCTTCAGGACTTCACTTTTGATCAAATGGATGACAGGCACGACCCGAAGTACTCACCGGGGCGTGATTCGGATGAGACCGTGAAGAATCGGAAGGGAATCCGAATGATTCAGACGGCCGCTCGAACGGTGATGCTTCGGGCGAGGGAAGTGACTGAGGATGAGGACGAAGAAGTGGAGGGGGTAGTAGGACTATTTTTTGTCTTTCTCTTTTTTTTTCTTTTTTTTTTTTTGTAATAAAAATCCCGAGGTCTACCTCGGGTCCTATGGAATGAAAATCCCTTCTCCTTTATTCTCGTCTATTTGCTTTTCTGCTTTCGAATGATCACGCGCGATTCCAAACAATCACAAACTCGAACGTTAAAAACTGCTCTTAGAATTTGAACTGTCGAAATAACCCAGAATGTCGTGCGTAGCTTATGGAGAGAAGCATGACGCATCAAATCAAAGTATTCTACATGCTTAGTTCATTATGCCGCCCGTTTCCCTCAAAACGCCGTGCGGCGTTGTAAGCTATGAACCCGGTCCTGATAAAATTCCAAACGAACCGGTTTACAGGGGGGTATATATAGGTGAGGCGTACACAGTACGCCCCACTGTTCAAATTTCCCTCTCTCTCTCTCTCTCTCATTCTCTCTGCTCTCTCTCCCTCTCGTTCTCTCTCTCTCTCTGTGTCTCTCTCTGCTTTTGTACCTCTCTCTCTGTCTCTCGAAACTCTCTCTCTCTCTCTCTCTCTCAAAACTCTCTCTCTCTCTCTCTCTCACTGATCATGGATTGGAGCGATATACCCGGCGGTGATCAATCACCATGGGTCGAGGTTACACCACCCCCGGTCCTTCCGGAGGGTGGTGCATTAGTCGGGGAGGTCCCGGAGACTCCTGGGGTTTCGGTTTTGGCGGACATGGCTGAAGGGGCCATGACCTCGACTGCCGTGGTGGCTGCCGATGGTGGTGACAACGAGGTGGTGCCCGGTTATGGCCAGGGTATGGAGGGCTTGAGTGCCATGGCATGAGGGGGTGAGGAGGAGGCTACGATTCGATCTGGAGTCGCGGAGGGTTTGGAGGGGAGGGCCGCAGAGGCTCACAGTGGCGGTGGTCTGGATAGAGTAGAGGTGGAGACGGAGGCCTCTCCAGTGAGAGAGCCTCGGCCAACTTGGGGAAGGACCCCATTGTCGTGGAGGAGTCAGCGGAGGAGAGAGAGACGCCAGCCATGTTCGTTGGCAGTGGTGCTGGTGCAGGGTCGTCGCGCCACATAGGTTTGGGCGACTACTTGGAGGCGGCGTCCCTGGAGGACCTGGTGGAGACCTTACAAGGAGTGCCTGGGTTGGCGGAGGCTGGAGGTGAGGCAGTCCCTCGGAGGAGCGTCGTGGAGGAGGCGACTAAGGCCTTGAGGGGGCGAGGAGCTTACACTGAGGCAACCTACGTGTCTTTTCAGCACGTGGTGGTGCCTTCTCTCTTGAACGCCTATAGGCTAGAGAGGCCTACGTACGACGAGGCCTTGGTTCTAAGGGACCCACAGCAGCAGCTTTCCTTACGCCGGGACGAGGTATACTTTAAATACTTGCATTTCAAACTCCAATGCATTGTGCTTTCGTTTCCTTACTTTGAATGCCATACCTGTCTTGAATACCATGCTTGCTTGCTGAGTATTGCTAATCTTATTGCAATAGGAGATCCCGATCTCGTGCTACAGTGGTGCGGCTCCCCGAGGCTGTGAGGGAGATAGTGAGACAGGTGGGCTTCGGGGAGTTTGTTGGGGTTTTGACGAGGGCGAGCAACGATCGCCAGGTGGTGAGGGTGCTTGCTGAGAGGTGGTGGGGCATGACGAACTCGTTCCACTTCTCTTTCGGTGAGATGACGGTGAGGCCTTTGGACTTTGCGGCGATCACTGGTCTGAGGGTTGGAGGTGACCCCAATCCCTTCGACACGACGACGGGGAGGAGTGCAGAGTTCCAGCAGCTGATGCTGGGGTACGTTTTGAGGGCAGAGACGGATGATGCCTAGTACGCCCTGCTTTTGGGGTTTTGGACGGAGGGGCTTCCGACGGATAGAGCATAGGAGGAGCAGATGGCAAGGTGCTTTTTGCTGTACATGCTTGGTGCGTCCCTGTTTCCCGACAGGCGCAACCGAGTACACCTTTCGCTCCTACCGGCTTTGAGGGATGTCGGGGAGATCGCCCGTTTTGACTGGGGAGGTGCAGCACTGGGGACGTGCTACGCCTTCATGGGGTATCTCTCCCGTGGGGCAGGAGTGAGCCTTGGCGGGTACTGGAGGGTCTGGGAGGTATACTTCAATTCCTTTCTTTCGAACAGTTAGCTTTCCATTCATTATTCAATATATGTATCTTTGCTAACTTGTAAGGCCTTAGCTTGCAGCTTTCGACATACGAGGTACTCGACATGTACCCTACCGAGACCTCGCGCCCCAGTGACGTGATACTCCCTCGAGCCTTGCGCTGGTCGAAGGAGTATAGGGGAGTGAAGAAAGGGAAGGGCAATCTGAATGCCTTTCGCCTCTACCTGGACGAGCTGCGTCCTGATAGGGTATAATTACATCTTCATCTGCTTAGTTCAATGCCCGCACACGCATTTTAACTCTGAATAATATGCAGACGGTGCTTGTTTTTTATTTGCAGTTCCACTGGCGTATATGGGATCGCTTCGACATCCCATATATCGCTCGGAGTAGAGAAGTGACGAGGGGAAGAGTACTTCTCGAGTCCTCTTACGGCTGGTAGTGGTACCTGGGTGACCGGGTGTCACGTCACTCACTAAGGTTGGACGCCTTTTGAGTCTCTGGACCGCTCCCTCCTCTGGTGCAGAGGACGAGTCAGTACACTCGAGGGGAGGTGGAGCGGTTTACGAGGCCAGACCTAGAGCTGGAGTTGCTCTTTCAGCCAGGTGCTGACTACATGGAGTACCAGGCTCGGCACTTGATGCAAAGCTTTGGGATACGCGCTGCCTGGGAAGCGACGCAGTAGGCACTGGGTGGTAGAGGTGGCAGAGGTGGTGGAAGAGGAAGAGGAGGTAGGAGAGGGGACAGAGGTAGAGGAGGTGGAGGCTGAGGCGACAGCGCGGGCCCGAGCGGGGCTAGCTTGCCTCCACTCTCCTGAACAGTGGACGTGGTGACTGCTCAGGGAGCCCCTGGTCTGGTGGCGATGCCACGTCTTTCTGTCCAGCCTCTGGAGTTCCTTGCTTAGGTATAACATGCTTTTATTTCGTTCAGATGTTTGCCATTATCACTGCACGTTCTAATCGATCTTTCTACTGTGCAG
>JAOTQK010000019.1:15977122-15989266 GCA_025642025.1 Rhododendron ferrugineum
CAAAGACATTGAACATTGCTTTCGTTTTCTAAATCAAACTAGAACATGTTTTGGGCCCCTGTTTGGGCATTTTATTTTTGCTAAGTGAATTCCTATTTCATTTTCTAGGCTATGCTTATTCAAATTGCAATTGCCATATGCTATCATCTCTTTGCCAAATAAGGGGAACTCTAAAGGATCAAGTCCTTTGTGTCAATGACAAAATGGAAAGAAAGGATAAACTTTAGTTGCTTGAACTAGGTTTTTGTCAAAACTTAGAAAGAAGACGCTCTCTTTGTGAGAACACTTAGAGTTAGCTTGCCTATTATGAAGGTACAAATACAAAAGAGATTCGCAAAAATATCTCTACCAAATTCCTCCTCAAAATACAGAAAGCCTCTTAAGAGAAACGCTCGTTGGGTAACCCAAGCAACCTAAGCAAAAGTAAGAGCAAAGCCTGCTAGGGCAATAAAATGCAAAAATGCAGCCTAGGCAAAAGTTAAGGCATTCAAAGGAAAGCTCACTAGGAACTCAACCTCCATTAGGTAACCTAGGCAAAATCAAAGAGCATGTGAGATAAAAAACCAAGAGTATAAACCCAACCTCAAAGGTGGTGATTTTGGAACTACGTAAAAGGCCTGATTCCCTGATTGGGATACGTAGGCAATCTCACATTGAGATGCGGCCCAAACATTTGGAGAGAAAGAAAGCATCAAATAGATTTGTACTCAATGATAGGCATAGCTAACCCTGCGTATTGAGCGCGCAAAAGATGAGTATACTTTTCTAAAGGAATTGACAATAGCAAAAGACACAATAACTATCGTTCATCCCTTCAGACTCAAGAGTCATTGACACAACAAACAAGATATCACAAAGACTCCCGGAATTGGCAATAAGGCTATAGGATATGGCGAAATCAAAACCAAGCATAAGAAAGAAGAGAAAGGAGGAAGCCACTTGGCTAAAACAAAATCTAGCTCCCTTTGGAAAACAGAAGTAACGACCGAATGATAGATTAATCGGCCGCAACATCAATTCCTCAGCCGCGTGATCAATTCCTCGGCCGATATTTCATTTCACAAAAACTTCTGCATATTTTCAAACACTGGGTAAGAACAGTAAAAACTTCGTCAAAAGCCATTGTTCGACTATCACATGCAAGCTCAAGACATTTAGGGGCATTTCTCATTTCAAAAAGCTTGATTACAAAATTTTCACTGTGGTTTCTATATAGAATACAGTTTCAGCCTGTCTCTTTACTAACTATGAACAGGAAAAGAGAAAATCCTAAAAGCTAATCGCAACGGCGTATCCGATACGACCTCTGAGACAAGGACTACTCGTTGGCTCCCACGTCCTCCCCACCAGTAGCTAGTGCTCGCTCAGCCTCGAGCTACAAGGAAGAGAATACAAACTCTCAGATTCAAGAAACAATGCAAAAGCAAATGAATGAGGAAAAACCATACCTCAAGGATCCGTCGGCGCTGCCTCCAAACCAAAGCCTCAGCACTTTGATAAGCATGCAACCACTCCTCTACTATTTCGGCAGGCACCTGTGAAAATAAACTAAGCATTTCAGACACTGAAGCACAAGATACAACGATACCAAGCAGGGAAAGGCAACCTGAAAACAAAGTGGTACCTGAGAGGCCCCAGTCGGCAGTGTGTAAAGCTGGGTCAAACAAGGGGTAAGCGCCAAGCGCTCATCCTCTCCATCATCAGAATGGAAGGAGAAAAAGGAAGGGGCCCATGGCCAAACGGGAGCAATAGGAAGAGCTGCAGCAGCTGCGGCCAAGTAAAGACGGCAATACTCCATATAGTCTCCTGCCTGAAGAAGCAAACCTGCCCAGTCTCTAATCTGAGCACTCCTCAAATCTTCCTTAGACATTGAGGAAGTGGATCTCATCGACGTCTGAGGCGGAGGAGGAACGAACTAAAGAGCCTCGACACGTGGACGGCACTGGCTAGCCACTCTATCACCCAGGAACCAAGCTCAACAAAAGGGGCCCTCAAGCAAGCTGCGAGTACGGTCCAAGACTCTGGAGCATGCAAGAGGAGCGTCTTCGGGTACGCTGCTCCAAGGATCAAAACTCACCTGCAAACAAGGTCGAATCAGCCACAATACAAGGATATAGAAATCTAAAGACAAGGAATACAAAGGGAGAAGAGAGGTACCTGGTCGACCGTTAATCGGTCCAAAACTCGCTGCCACTCGAGAAGGCTCAGAACAGGCGACCGCGACTTCCATTGGCCCGCCAACCATCGCTCGTAGCAAGGAATACACTTTGCATCCTCATGTCTAGTGTTAGTAGGAAACTGGAGAAGATGCTCAAAAGCCCAGAGCTGAAAAATGGATTAGCAAAACAGGTTCAAAACTAGGAGAAGCCAAAACAAGGAAGGAGGTAAAAAGGAAGGATATATACCTCAAGCACCTGATAGTGACCGCCAAGGATGAGACTCTTGTCCCGCGAACACGCTCCGAGGTTGCCATACAAGGTGGCCAAAGAAGACGCCCCACAGTCAAACTCCCGGATAGCCTCCAAGTGATACAGAGGAGACAGAAGCTGCGTATGCAACGAACCATCCTTGTTGGCAAACAACGTTTACCCAATGAGATAGAGAAGGAAGGCTCGTGTCAACTTTTCAACGCTCACTTGAGTAAGGATGTCAGCTTTCATGAAAGTTTTGCTCAACCAAGCAACGTCAACATGGCCTCGAGAACGAAGAGGGGGCACCATACCCAAGAAACACTCCAAAGCTCCTACATGCTCCCAAAGCCTGGGGTCAACCCGAAGAGAAGCTCCACCTACTCGCAGGCCAGTCAACAAAGAAAAGTCACCTGGTATGATCGTCATCTCACCGGCAGAAGGAAAATGGAATGTGTTGGTGGTATCCCACCATCTCTCCGGCAACAAAGTCATTAACGACCAATCAATCTTTGGAAGGTTGAGACCCAGAATGAACGTCTAGAAAACCCGCAGCTCGCACTAACTCTCAGGCTGGCTCCGGCAATGCTAGGAACCACTTGTGCACCTCCTTACCTCCTCCACTAGCCTCCAATCTCCTGTTTCTCTGCAAAAATCCACCACGACAAAAGGGAGTTAATCTCATGATTGCATAAACAAATAAAGAAGGCTAGGGGCATCAAATTAACGTTTAAAAGCATGCATTGCCTAAACAGGGGGCACAATTATTTTAGTATTTTAAAAAAATAATTCCGACTCAAACACGAGTCCTTATTCATGCCCCTGGCTAAGAGGGATTTCATCCCAAGAATAAAATTCATCTTTAAATCATGCGAATTTAAACTCCAAACTAAAGTAAAACTTTTACTTTTCAGGAAACTTACCAGAACATTGAGGACGCTCAGGTGCTGCTTAGGCTCTCTACGAACTACCTCGGCCTCCGGGCCACCAACAGGAGGACGGTACTGCAAGAAACCGCCATAACCTAACCTACGCGAGGGAAGAACGTAGGTAACAGCGTCAAAGGAACCCGGCTCCTCAATCGCTTCCTCGTCAGAAGAAGGATACTCGCACCTGCATGCGGGGTGCGAGGACGAACCCCCAACGTCTGAAGAAGATGACGGCGGCAAGTCACTGGCTTCAAGAGGTGGCGTGGCCATTGCACTCGAAACAAACAAAAGAAAAGACAAGTAAAAACGGCAGCCAAGACCGGCGGTGAAGGTAGTTGAAACCGGCGGTGGTGTTCAGATGAACGACGGCGGTCGCACAGCGGAATGAGGGTGTAGAGGTTTCGAACGAGAGGAAAGAGAAGGAGGAGAAAAGAAAAAATGAGCCGTGAAATCGATTAAACCGAACTGAAATCGATTTTTCGACTTTTGACTTTCTCACGGCCGAGACATCGATACCTCGGCCGAGACATTAATTCTTCGGCCGCGGAATCAATCTCCCGCCTCCTAATCTATTTCCTACAATAGCAGCAGATCTTGCTCTGTGCACCAAATTCAAGCAAGAATGAGGTCTTGGGTCCGCGACCAACAAAACCAATGATTAAACCAGCCTTGGGGGCATGCCCAAAAGCAAGGAAGCTCTCCCTCTGTGTCAGCAAGCTCACTCTGCAGCTTCATTACCAACAGTGGCTCTATGCTCGCCCAGCAGCTCCGAAAATCATTATCAGCCAAGCCCTACGTTCCCTATCATCGTAGCAACTTCGCGGTAATCGTTGCCATCAAGCTACCCAACGGCTTTACTCCATACCTGCCATTTCAGCAACTCCTCTAGTATCTCAGCAACTCAGCAGCACCACGTGACTTAGCAGCTCCATGCCCATGCTCGTTGTCCCTCTCATCGGCTTTACGCCCGGTAGCTCCAACAACACCTTGCTCCTTGCCTGAAGCTCACTACTGTTCTCAGCTATACGCTTACCATCAATGGCGTCACACTCCATTATCATTATCAACAGCTCCAAGCCATCACTCAGTAGCTCTAAGCTTGCTCAGCGGCTTTACGCCCGTCAACTTAGCGGCTCTACAAGCAGCTCCACGCTCATATTCAACAGGCTCTACTGCCTCCGGCCCAGAGCCCACTACTTCAGTCCACCACTTTAAACCACTCAGCGGCTCTACGCCCATACTCACCATTCCAGTTAGTTCTACACCTACAAAAGCTCTATCTCAGTAGTCCCCCAGCTCACTTCCCAGCAGATCCAAGCTCGCCATCACATCAACAAGACTTGTACCTACTATCTCAGCCATGCAGCAGCCCCGAGCTTATTATCACTGCCTACCACCAAATTCATAGCAGCACCATACTCCTTGTACTATCAGCAGCTCTACGCTCGCTCGAGTGGCTCTATGCCCATTCAGCAGCCTCGTGCTCACTATCTTACTCACTCGGCGACTCCACGCTATCAAGCAACTTAGCGGCTATATGCCCATTCAACGGTTCTACGCCCATAAATCACTCAAAAGCTCCGTGTCTGCTATCAATCTCATGCGACAGCCTCAACGTCTCAAGTGACTCTATGCCCATGCTCACTATTGCTCAGCAGCTCCACGCTTGCTACCTCAGCGGCTCTTTGCCCATATCCACTATCAGCAGCTCTACACCGTTGCTCACTAAGCTCACTCAGCAGCTCTATAGCTCACTTCGGCAGCTCTACATTCGCCACCATCAACGGCTCTACACCCGCCTTCACTATCTCAGTGGCTCCACTCCCATTATCTCAAACTGGCTCTACGCCGTAAACAATTCTCAACAAGCTCCACGCCTCAATCAACAAGACATCATCTATTCTCGAGCTCTACTTTTGAATGCTCAAAATACAACATTTTGAATGCTCGAAGCTCTTTGAATGCCCAACCACTGTGTACTGGATGCTCCAGTTCTACACTTGAATGCTCAAGCTCTATGCTTGGATGCCCAACCACTGCGTACTGGATGCTCAAAGCATGTACTATGAATGCTCGAATTCTGCCGTACGAATGCTCAAGCACTATGCTCTGAATGCTCAAGTCCAGAACTTGGGAGAAGCTCTACGCTTAAATCAAACACACATGCACGGGCCTGTGCACATTAGCATCAATTGCATCACCATTGTCACATCGAGTCTGCATCAATTACATCATCATTTAACCATTATCATCACATACACAAAAATTCTGCATATCTCTCACTCATGAAACAGGTCAATCCTGCAATCAATCGGCTCTAAGCCTCGGTTTTATTGATTGGTCTAGCGCCTCGATCCTCTAGCTCTACGCCAAAACTTATGATGAGAAATGTGGGCAGCATGCCCTGAGAAAAAGGATTTTGTTCCTTTCTCTCGGATCGAGGGAGCGTGAGCGGGGAAGCAAGCGCTCGGAATACAGAGTCGCCACTCGGGTTTGAAGGTCTGACACCTAAGGAACCGTATTTCAAAGCACCTGCCGCAGTATTTGATTTGAAAAAGTGAAGGAACCAGTCCGTCATAACCATATCTAGGTTCGGGAGCCAGGTTATGAGAGGGGAAGGGTTTTATGGCACCCCTCTCGCCCAATCCGGAGATCGGTCTCTAGTTAGGCATTTTGAAAATATTGCGATTCTTCTTTTGTTAATCGATTTTTAGCTAGTAAGGGCGGGGGAACAGTTAATCGGGGATTAAACGGTAACATGTTTGCAAGATGTGATTGATAGCATGCTTGCTTATTGAAACAGTTAATATAGGATGAAAACATGCTGCTGTGGGAGTTTAAACAGATTGGAAGGCTCCTGTCTTGGAGTGTCATGCGCAGGAAGAAACCAGCATGCACTGATCAAGTCATTGCATGCTGATCACATCTGCGAGCGCCACTATGAGACCAGCGCGCGCCAGTAAGCCTAAGCCCACAACTCTTATTCTCAAACCCTTTGGGCTCTGGAAGGACCAGTGCACACTCAGAACAAACCAACCAGTTTATAAGTAGCTAAACTACACAGTTTAATGGCTGAAAAGCCCTACAAAATATCAAAACACCCCATAAAAAGTGTGGGGACAAAACAGAGGCCTAAAGCCAAGTTACCGAAGCAAAGACCACTCACTGGTCAAGGAATTACCAGCGCGCGCTGATTGCACTATGGCGCGCGATGGTATGAGTCAACCTTCTAGTGTTTGGTTTTGCTCATCCTGGGTTATGGGACATGTCCAGAAAGATCCCAGGGGTATTCCATAGTAGCAGAAATACATATTGAAATACAACTAGCAGTTTAAGCTATAAGGAAAACAGTAAACTGATTAAATTAGCATGCTAACAGTGGTCTATATAAACAAAAAGACACAAAACAGTGGAAAACCAATCCCCACACTGTCCTTCGCGCGCAGCCATGAAGCGGCGCTCGCGTTTATGGGACAAGCGCGCGCTGGTAAATTCCACCACGGTTCTTGAAACCTTGCCAGCTTTAGGGCCAAGACTGGTATTGATTACCAGCCTTGACCCTGCCAGCCCCCCTCAGGGATCAGAACAGAGAGCAGAACAAAGGTAAGCTATATTTTTGGTCTTTGAGTTTGAATGTGTGTTTGAACTTTGAGGTTTGAGATTATTTGAGGTGCTTATTTGAGTGGTAGAAGCAAAGAACAAGGTAGCTTGTTGCTTGGAATTAGGGTTAGGGTTTTGTATCTTTGGAACTTTGATTTTTTTGGTAACCCTTTTAATGGAAGAATCATGGGGGGTATTTATAGGAAGAGAGGAGAGATACAACCAACCAAGTGTTGGTTGGTTGGTTTGACTTTGGTGGCTAAGTTTCCTCCTTTGGAAAGGTTGGTGGGAATGATGGCAAAGAGAGGAGCTCAGCCAGTCCACGAGGTCTAGTTGAGGTTGCTTGGTGGTTAAGCTTACCAACCAATAAAGTTGATGGGGACAGGTTTGACTAGCGCGCTATGGCGCGCGCGAGATGCGCCCTGGCGCACGATAGTCAACGGTCAAGCTTTGACTGTTGACCACACCTGGCAGTTTGACCTGTGCACGCTGGTGCGGGACCTGCGCAAGCCAGTCAGCTTAGGCTTTTGGCTTTTCGAAATGGTTTCGGCTAGGTTAGGTTCAAGGGTTTTCCAAACACTCAAAGCTTAAACACTTGACATTCCCGAGGTGTTCTTGATCCGATTCATCATTGGGGAATCAGAAACCGAAAGTAAACTAATCTGGAAGCCCAGATTGGGGTGTCTACAGTAACCCCCCTTTGACGGCACTTGAAGCACCATCGACTTGATACAAGTAACGTCAAAGGTTTCTAGACACCCCTCAAGGCAATCCAGAGTAGAACATACTAGTAAAATAGACACGAATACTTAAAGAACCTGATCGGTTGAATGGATGGATGGACCATCGCTGGGGATGGAAGTAGAAGTGGACGATTGCATCGCCGCTTGTTGATCAAATTTGGACAGAACAAGCTGTCGCTAAAGATGTGGACAGGACCGGCCGTCGTTGCTAGAGATCAAGCTATCCTTGGCACAAAGTATTCCAACAAACACGGGTAGGTCGTGTCTGGCAGGTTGAATTCCATCTCTAGGGAATCAGAGCCAATCTCCTTATCAAAGACCATCTAAGACAGAGCAATGAGCCTGCTGGAAGACGCACTTGTGGCTAGACTGAAAAGTGGTTATTCGGGACAAGCCAAGACAGACTCTCCTGGGGAACAATCAGTTGCGGATGAACAGACCATCGGATGATATGACTGAAATGGACGATATGGCTGACCGTCGTCGTTGAATTGGATGGGCAGATCACTATACAAAATGATCAAGCTGTTGAGAATTTTGACAGGACCGACTGTTATTGATGGAGACGGGGAGATCAGTGTGCAGAAAGATCAAGCCGTTGAGAAGTTTGACAGGACCAGCTGTCGTTGATGGAAAGGGCGGATCACTATACAAAGTGATCGAGCCATTAGAAGTTGGACAGGACCGGCTGTTGTTGATTTAAAAGGATGGATCACTATACAAAGTGATCGAGTCGTTGAGAATTGGACAGGACCGGCTGTCGTTGATTTGAAATGGGCGGATCAGAGCGATCGAGCCGTTGAGAAATTTGACAGGACCGGCTGTCGTTGATTTAAAAGGACGGATCACTATCCAAAGTGATCGAGTCGTTGAGAATTGGACAGGACCGGTTGTCGTTGAATTGATTCCGCAGAAGATTGCATCGCATCCCTTGGAAGACAAATCGAGAGTTTAGAGAGATTTCCATTGCCTCCACTAAACAAATTGAAACAAAACCGCAGGAGATTGCATCGCATCCTTTGGAAAACAAATCGAGAGTTAGGGAGATTTCCATCACCTCCGCTAACAAACAACATCGGCTCTGCAAGATAGCATCCTTTGGTTTACGAACCGAGGAATTGGACAGGACTGGCTGTCGTTGATTTTGAACAGGCAGATCAGAGCAAACGAGCCGTTGATAAATTGGATAGGACCGGTTGTTGTTGAATCGGCTCTACAGGATAGCATCCTTTGGTTTACGAACCGAGAATAGGGAGATTTTCATTGCCTCCGCTAACAAATTGAATCAAGACCGCAGGAGATTGCATCACATACTTCGGCAAACAAATTGAGACGGTGACCATTCTGGTTACCTTCCTGCTTTCAACATTTTATTCACACAATATGCAATGACATGTATAGCATATTAAAAATGCAGATGCAAGCTCAGGGCGGCTCCTAGGAGGATAACGATGCCTAAAGACTACCACTGAGCCTCATTACTGTACTGTCTGTTACTTCTGAGATGGGCACCCAGATAAAAAGACGTTGAATGGGCTGGCGCGCCCCAGTTTACAGAATTGGGCTTGCGTGCCCCAGAGATGCTTGGGCGGATGTGCCACAGAGATGCTCTGCTTGGCCTTGGGCTTATGAGCCCTTGCTGCTCACGAGATTCCACTGCTTGCAGATTACGGATACTAAGGTAGCAATGTAAGAATTGCATTTTCCAGTTTGTTGACTCTTTTTCACAAGTGTTTAAGAGAATGCAAAAACCAACCACTAATATCCAATTTGCATTGACAAGTGAACCGAATCAACACACAGACATGCGCACATGTGTACAGACTCGCCTACCTCAAACGAAAAGGGAGAAAGAGTCCCAGGATACAATGCGAACCCTTAGACACACGGAATATAATGAAATTTTGGGCATTATGTGCCAAAACTCACAACATCCCTAAACATGTGAAACTGACACTTGTGAAAGGTGCAAAAAGGTACAAACACCTGTACGAACAAACAAATCGAGAAAGGCATCCCGAAATGACAATTTGATTGAAAAATTGGAAAAATGTCGCAAAGATGGACCTAAGACGCAGATGATGACTTGTATAGGCCCGGACTGAAACTGACACCCCCATGCAGTCACATCAAATCCATGTGACCTGTACGGCATGGCAAGACTTGGCAAAAGCCCATGAGACAACATTCGAGGGCAGTAGCTGATTATTACACTCTGCTGCAGGAATTGAATAACCGTGCGCAGGGTTGAGACCAACGCGCATCACTTTGAACAAACGCGCGTGAGCCTCAAACTAGCGCACGTTACTGAAAAGCCGCTGCAGCTGCTCAAGCTAGACTTTGCTAAACTTAGAATAAGCTGTGAGCCGCGAGGCTTCTTAAGCATTTCATTTGTTTTTTATGCTTCAACTATTTTTAAGGCTTTATGCTCAGCCTGTAAATTGAAGAAGTAGTTTGCAATAAAATTGAAAGACGAAGGTTTTCCCCCTTCTGATTCCTCCAATGCAGCTTGATCTTCGATCCTCTTCGACCTTTGATGTGTACCAAAACGTCAACCATGGATCCCATTGATAGAATGTGGCCGAGTTTCGAGGAGAGACTGCCTACGTATCCCAAGCTAGGGAATCATGTCAAAATGTAGTTCAGGCCAAGGGTTAACTCTTGAGTATTTACCTCTCCTTTTACGCTCTAACTTTTGCCTAGTATCGCCCATTCGGGTCTTCGGTCTAGCGAGCTTTTGAATATTGCCTATTCACTTTTGCCTAAACCGCCTTCATAGGTTTTCGGTCTAGCAGGTGTAGACACCCCAATTTGGATGCTTCGATATCTTTTAAGTCCCCGATGATGATTTGTGCAAAATTAATACCGTTGTTTGGAATGAATCCTTCAAAAATTCAAAAGTCAACCCAAAGTCAACTTAACCGTACGAGAGATACTCCACCATGCGTTACACATACATCATCCTAACCGCCTTGCAGTTAGGGTTGTTGACATTTCTACCGCACGGTAGACATATATCTACCGTACGGTACATCGGTACTTGCACCACCTTTTCAGAATTATCGGCCAAGGCATCTCAGGCCATCATGGCCTGGTTCGTAGCCCTCCATGGCCGCGGAAGGCCTGCAGCAGGCCAGTGGATGCTTGAAGATCAAGCTAAATCCTTTGGTAAAACCCTCTATAAATACCCTTAGGTGTTTTTGGACACAGACACAAAAAAAATTACATATAGAGACATCAAAAAGCTTACTGAAAAATGTTCTAAAAGTCCCCTGCTTGTTTTCTTTACTTCCAAAACATCAAAAACATCTTCTTTTTCAAAAGAAAAGTCGAAATCTGTTTTCGAAAGCAACTAAGAGTTTGAAAAGAAGGTATCACTCCTTACCCGCAGAGATGGTCAGGCCAACGCCACTGTCCGAGCTCACACCAGAAGTTCTTACAACCATTACAAGTTTTTCAAAGAAAGGTTCATTCCAAAGAAGGTAGAATTTTATGCTCTTACATTCTGAGGGGAACTAAAAGGTTCAGGATGGTTCCTAATACCACCCCTGGGCCTAAATAGTTCAAACACTACAAGAAATCAAAGTTGGAATCCCATGTATTTCCATAGTACGGTGCAAACTACTGCCGTACGGTAGAAGTGTTTCTGTGGGAACAGTCTTTTGTTCGCAATTTGTTTTCTTTTCTTGCTCTAATTGATATGAGATGCCATGCTTATAAACTGATAGGAGATACCATGCTGTTTTCATGTTCTGTTTCAGATAATACATGCCATGATAAATTCATTGGAATTGCATCAATTACATAGCATATATTTTGACATAAATTTTGCCCAGTTCATACATACGCAAATGTTTCTATAAAAACTTTAAATTTTATAATGTTAAAAATCCTTGTTAGAATGTTAAAAAAAGCTTTGTTTTAAAAACTAAAAACCATGGAACATATACCGTACGGTTGAGTTCACGTTGGACAGAATATCATTTTTTTTGCAATTAAAACGTTGAGATTCTTTTCTCTTAGTTATTTGCTGCAATTATTCGTATGTGTGCAAGCATGTCTATGGAGCTTCATGTTATTAGAATGAGTTTGGCAGTTTAACTGTTTTCTATGAAAGCATGCCTTTTAAATGTTTATATTGCAATTGTTTATATATTATATAACTGTTTATGTGACATTAAAAGTTAAGTAATAAAATGATTTTCAAAATTCCACAAATATTAGTAAAGACCAATTTAATCGGGCGAGGGGGGTGCTTTTCCAAACAAAACCTTCCCCTCTCGTAACCTGGCTCTCAAACCCAATCTCTGGTTTATCTTCAAATTCAAATATCATTTTCAAGTTCCAGGTTTCTCGGGTGACAAACCATTTTCACAAAAAAAAAACTCGGGTGGCGACTCTTCAAAATTTTCAAACGAGCGCACAACAGGGGATGGCCTCCGGAAAGGCCCATCTCGGGCTCTG
>JAOTQK010000019.1:16008686-16029279 GCA_025642025.1 Rhododendron ferrugineum
TCTCTCTCTCTCTCTCTCTCTCTCTCTCTCTCTCTCTCTCTCTCTCTCTCTCTCTCTCTCTCTCTCTCTCTCTTTAAATTTATGAAGACTTTAATATATATATAAAAAAAAACGCCCCAAAAAGTTAGGCCAAGGGTCTCAAAAACAAATTAAAAAGGCAATTTCAGTATCTCTGTTTAGTCTTTTTTGTGGTTTTTTTTTTTTTTTGTAAACACTGAGAATATTAATTATTCGTCAAGATAATTAATTTAGTCCAACTCACAGTAGATGGTAGTAGCATTTAGTTATAGGAGGTAGAGGTTTGGGTTGGAATGTTGTTGAACTTGGATGGGACTGAATGAAGATTGAATTTTGGTTGTCCACTTTTCGTATTCACCTTCATCACAATATTCCTATGGGAAGGAAGGAGTATATAATTCTTCTTCTTTTTTAATCTGAAATGGGTATATAACTAGGTGGCACATTTATGAGGTAAGACTTTTCACCAATTCATGACTTATTAGTGCACTAGAAACTAATAATATACCTGCGAATGGACAAGAGGATTTAGATCAGTCGTACAATGTGTTGTAACAGAACGTTATGAACGCAACTAGAATGAGAAATTGAAACAAAACAAGCAATCACACAAAGACACAAGATATATGTGGTTCCCCAAGATGGATACGTCCACGGGCGAGGAGAGAGAGATTCACTATCGAATGTGGAGAAGAGATACAAAGAGCCGGCTATGATACGTAACTCTAAATAGTCCACAATATGAGAGAGAGGCAACAAAAGAATCAACCCAAGAAGTTCTCCCAAAAGACCTATTTATAATAGGCTATGAAATAGCAATTTAAGACACGTTGCATGTGTGACCGTCATAAGGTCGCTCAAGCCATGTAATTGGGTTGCTTGAGCAAGCTCCTTTCCACGTGACTGACAAGAGATTCAGAGGCCTTCATTTGGTTGCTCGAGCCAGCTATTTAGACCGCTCGAGCCAGCCATGTTTTCTCAGCTGAATTCAAAGGCACTCATCTCAACAATTCTCCACATTGACTTGAATTCCATTGAACCAAATCACCAAATATAACTCTCCCCTTCTAACTTCTTACTCGTCAAATGTCCCAGAGGGGTGATCAACTGCGAAGCCCAAGCAATGCTTGAACTTGGCAACTAGAACCGGTTTAGTCAGCATATCTGTCGGGTTATCTGTTATACCCACTTTCTTCACCTCAACTTGCTTCTGTGAGATGATATCCCGAACGAAGTGATACCTGACATCGACATGCTTGGTCCTTTCATGATACATCAGATTTTTAGTCAAATGTATAGCAATCTGTGAATCACAAAATATTGAAATCACACCTTGTGCAAGACCAAGCCCACAAAGCAAACCTCTCATCCACAATGCCTCCTTCACAGCTTTGGCAATGGCCATATACTCCGCTTCCATTGTAGACAGCGCGACTGTAGCTTGTAAAGTAGCTTTCCAACTAATGGCACTTCCAGACATAGTAAAAACATAACTTGTCAAAGACCTCCTCTTATCGTGGTCACCGACAAATTCGAATCAACATAACCAACAGCATGATCATCAGAATTGGCAACCCAAAACAATAAACCAACACTTGCAGTTCCGCACAAATACTGTAGTATCCATTTCACAGCCTCCCAATGTGCCTTTCTTGGACACCCCCATATAACGACTAACGACACTAGTTGCACGTGGAATATCTGGACAAGTACATACCATGGCGTACATAAGGCTCCCAAATGCGCACGAATATGGAATTTGAGACATATACTTCTCCTCATCCTTTGACTGTGGTGACAACTCTGCTGAAAGTCGAAAGTGTGTTGCCAAAGGGGTACTGACTGGCTTTGAGTTTTGCAAGCGCTCAAGGACTTTGAGAATATAAGACTTCTGATTCAAAAATAATTTGCCAACTACTCGATCTCTGCAAATCTCCATACCCAAAATATGTTTTGCTGCACCTGAATCTTTCATCTCAAATTCACCACCTAACTGTTGTTTCAACCTGTTGATTTCTAATACACTCTTGGCAGCAATAAGCATATCATCAACATACAACAGTAGATAAACAAATGAACCATCTGGAAGTTTAAAAAAATACACACAACTGTCATACTCACTCCTAGAATATGACTAGCTTATCATAAAAGTATCAAACTGCTTATACCACTGCCTTGTGGATTGTTTGAGGTCATATAAAGACTTACGAAGTAAACAAATGTGATCCGCCTTACCAGAAACAACAAATCCCTCAAGCTGACGCATATAAATCTATTCCTCAAACTCGCCATGCAAAAATGCAGTTTTGACATCAAGTTGATCCAACTTAAGATCATAACAGGCAACAATAGCAAGTAAAGTGCAAATGGAACTGTGTTTTACAACTGATGAAAATACCTCATTGTAGTCAACACCCTCCTTCTGGCTATATCCTTTCGCCACTAGCCGAGCTTTGAAGCGAGCATCTTCTACCCCTGGAATACCTGGTTTGCACTTGAAGACCAACTTGCACCCAACAATCCTCTTCCCTTTCAGCGGTTCTACTAACCCCATGCCTGATTCTTCTGAAGAGACTCAATCTCCTCATTCATAGCAACAGACCACTGTGCAAACTCAGCACTTGAAAGAGCTTCTGTATAGCTTGAAAGGTCGTCATACTCAACTGTCTCAACGACCGATAAAACATAGGGCACCATCTCAGAATAACCTGAATATCTTTCTAGATGCTGAATCTCCCTCATAGGCCTATCTTTAGCAATACTGCGTGGTTGCTCAACTAACGCATCAACCTTTGTGTCTGAACTCTTGAACTCCTCTTCAATTGGCTGCTTAATGTCTTTCTTCCCTAAGTCGGAAGATTCACTCAAAAACTCCATCTGTTTTGGAACACTTTGTTTCTGAACTGTATCCTCAACCTGCTTAGACCATTTAATCATAAAAATTTTCATCAAAAGTCACATCCCTACTGATCAAAAATTTTGAATAATCAGGGCACCATAACCTGTACCCTTTCACACATGCTGCATAACCCAAGAAAATACACTTCTTGGCCCGTAGCTCCAATTTCCCCTCATTCACATGAGCATAAGCTGGATGCTCAAAAACACACAACATAGAATAATTAGCTGGATGACTTGACCATACCTCAAACGGAGTCTTACACTCAATAGTAGTCGACGGAGACCTGTTCACCAAATAGCAGTGGAAATGCTTCAACCCAAAACTCCTTGCCTAACCCAGCATTGGACAACATACAACGTGCCTTCTCCAAAAGAGTCATGTTCATTCGTTCAGCCACACCATTCTGCTGAGGGGTTTTCCTCACTGTGTGATGCCTCATAATGCCCTCATCACTGTAGAACCTATCAAACTCGCCAAGAAAAAACTCCGTACCATTGTCAGTTCTCAAACGTTTTATTTTCTTACCAGTCTGATTCTCAATCAAACTTTTAAATTGTTTGAATGTATTAAAGACGTCACTCTAATATTTCAACATATACACCCAAACCATATGAGAGAAATCATCGATAATACTCATAAAATATCAAAAATCACCTTTAGAAGTTACCTCTGCGGGACCCCAAAGATCCAAGTTAAAATAATCCACCGTGCCTTTGGTGCGATGAACAGCTGTATTGAATTTTACCCTGCACTGCTTGTCGTAAACACAGTGCTCATAGAAATCCATCTTCTCAATTGTTTGGCCACATAGCAAACCCTATTTACTCAAAATTGTCATCACCCTCTCACTCATATGCCCAAGGCGCATATGCCACAAGCGAGTCAAGTATGAATCTGTAACCTTTGATGATGCAACCGTTGCTGCAGCACCTGAAACAGTATTGCCCTGGAGTGTATAGAGGTTACCACGCTTCTAACCCTTCATCAGTACCAATGCACCCTTTGAGACTTTCGAAACTCCACCTTCACCAAGGAATTTTCTACTATGAGAATCAAGAGCACCCAAGGAGATAAGATTTTTCTTCAAATTCAGACCATGTCGATCCTCAGATAAAGTCCCAACAATATCGTCATGCATCCTAAGCTAAATCGTTCAAGAACCAATAGTATATAGGCCATGTTATTGCCCATCAAAACCCATTGACCACCTCATAAGTAGAAAAACCACTCTCTATGCGGACACATGTGGTATGAACATCCAAAATTCACTCGGTATTAGAGCAAGAATCACCCTCTGTAATTGATAACACATTATCTGACTCATCTGAACTTTCAGCAATTCCAACAATTACTTTACCCCCTTTCTGATCTTCTTTTTCTTTTTCCTTGAGTTTTAAAAAGTCTTTTTTCCTGTGCCCTGATTTCTTGCAATAATTGCACTTTTCCTTCTTCTTACCTGATGAACTGGATCTTCCCCTATTACTCGACTCTTCCCTTTTTGTCGTTCTTCCCCTAACAAACAAATCCTCCGCATGTGCATCACCCTCACCGGACACATTTTTCCTAAATTCTTTCGAATAGAGGCTGGCCTTAACATCCTACATGAAAAATTGTGTCTTTGCCATATAATAAGGTTGTAACAAAGTGTTCATACAAAAGCGGTAAAGAACTTAGCAAAATGAGGGCTTGGCCCTCATCTTCAATTTTACTATCAAAATTTTTCAGAACCATGACAATACAATTAAACTCGTCTAAATAATCCTTAACAAGTGTACTTTCATGCATACAAAACATAAAAAAACGTTGTTTGAAATATAACCTGTTGGTGAGCAATTTCGTCATATATATGCCTTCCAACTTCAGCCAAATACCCGCTGCTGAAGTTTCTTCTTCCACCTCGCGAAGAACATCATCTGCCAGACTCAACTGAATAGAACTCAGAGCTTTGGCATCCGTATCATCCCAATCTTCCTCTTTGATCCCAGAACTAGTCTTGTCTAATAAAGCCTTATGAAATCCCTATTGGGTTAACATAGCCTTCATCTTTATTCTCCAAAGACTGAAACTGATGCTCTACCCATCAAACTTCGCAATCTCGAACTTACCGCCATAACCACAACCAGAAACGAAACCCTAGTTTTGCAACTTGAGGCTCTGATACCAGTTTGTTGTAACGGAACGTTATGAACACAACTAGAATGATAAATTGAAACAAAACAAGCAATCACACAAAGACACAAGATATACGTGGTTCCCCAAGATGGGTACGTCCACGGGCGAGGAGAGAGAAATTCAGTATCAAATGTGGATAAGAGATACAAAGAGCCGGTTATGATCCGTAACTCTAGAAAGACCACAATGTAAGAGAGAGGCAACAAAAGAATCAACCCTAGAAGTTCTCCCAAAAGACCTAATAGGCTACGAAATCTCAATTTAAAACACATTGCATGTGTGACCGTCATAAGGTCGCTCAAGCCATGTAATTGGGTTGCTTGAGCGAGGTCCTTTCCACGTGACTGACGAGAGATTAGAGACCTTCGTTTGGTTGCTCGAGCCAGCTATTTAGACCGCTCGAGACAGCCATGTTTCCTCAGTGGAATGAATTCAAAGGCACTCATCTCAACACAATACTACTCCCTCCATCCTTTTTTAAATGTCCAGTTTCATAATTCCAACTTATTAAGGAGATATCAATATTACACCTTTCACATCAATATTTACCTTAACTTTTCCTACTTACCATCTATGGAGACATCATCATTACACTTTTACTCACTAATTTTTCAAAATAGAATCTACTTTTAGGGACAAAATGAAAAATGTACCAACTTTTATCCACTAACTTTACAAAAAAAGAGACTTATTAAAGGACATCCCAAAACGAAATATTGTACTCTAAAAAAGAAACGAAAGGAGTAGAAGATAGTATATGAGTGGACATTTTTTAGTAGTCATTATGAGTCTTGTTAATAAAGTCTCATGTTTAGTGAATTAGTGTTTCTTGAAATGAACAAGATTATTTATGTTTTTTTTTTGGTAGGTCGGAAATATCATTCGTGTAGGAGTAATATTTATCGTGCTTGTTTTGTTTTTCCCCCACTGTTTTATCGTGCTTGTTTGATAACTCAATAATACTTAAAATTGAATGTATTATTTTCATAGTAATTAAGTAGATCTGACAATCATTGTTCACAATATTTATTATTTTTAACTACCATTTGGAATGTAGGCTACAAAAATTAAACCAACTTAGGCTCTATTTGTTTCGATGTAAAATATTTTTAAAAAAAATAAACGTTAAACTTTTATTTTCGAACCAACTTAGTGCTTACTTAATTTCTAACTGATTTTGTGAATACTTGTAATCCACCCTTTCCGTGGACACAGCTTATCTCTAAAATCGTGGCCGTTGCCACTACCACCACCACCATCGCCACTATTGCCACCACAATCGCTGCCACCATCACTGGCACCACTTCTCCACCATCCCTATCATTTTTACCACTACCACTACTCATCTACTATCACCACCATTGCCACTACCACTCCACTGCCGCTGGCACTACTACCACCACACCATTCCAACACAACTGACGTTGCCACCTCTCAAACACCACCCATTCGCTGCTGGCACGACCACCACTACTACCATCTCTCTACCACCACCACCACTACCTCTTCTAGATCATCTCTTCACCACCTTCCGCCGCTACATTCACCTAATTTCTCTTGCCACCATGACAACGTACATTATCACTCGCTACATTAAAAATTGGTACAATAACTTCTAAGATACCCAACGAGGGTTGTCTCCACTGGGGGTTTGCTCCCACCCTAGAGGTGTGAGTTCGATTCTTGGTTTGAAGACCAACCAGTTAGGAGGTTACAATCCATGTGGGTAGCCTCATGTGTAACAACTCTGATTTTTAGTAAATAAAAATCTCGTTTTAAAATTCGAAAACTCTTTATTTACTTTAAAAAATTCATTTTTTTTAACATTAATAATCCGTCATAATTAGATTTGAGACTTATAAAATTATATCTTTTCGCACCGGACAATCTAATCCTTTTCTGAAGACAAGTATGCTTGTGGAAGCACTTGTATATTTTTCTAGTTAATGAAATAAAATCTTATTTATTGGCTAGAAATCCTACTTGGCAAGTAGAATTAGCTTCCAACCAATTAGTTAGAGAAACCTAAATACCATTCAACTTAGTTACATTTTCCTAACCCTTATGAACCATTGGACCATAGGAAGTAATCATGATTCTTCCAAAAGTAGTATACTTAGGCTTGCCATGCATGCAAACCTAGGGATTATAGCCTTGAACCTAATTACCCACCAAGGTTACTTTCCTAGATCTTTCCCTAGATATACATATGTATATATACCTCATAGCCTATTATAAACATACCTATATATATACAGATATGCTTTCTAGGAAAAGTGTTAACCAATGGACAATGTTTTGTCATTGAAAGCCTTACCATAATCATTACATTTCTTTCCTAAACTTAGTAAGGCTACTTAGACCTAAGTATACTTAGTTATATATATCTATAGACACCATAGCATATTATAAGCATGCCTATATACTTAGCTATATACTTTCTAGGAAAGGACTTACCCATTGGTCAATAGATTACACTTGAAAGCCTCACACCCATCATTACCTAGACACACACATGTATTTAGATATATATATATATATATATATATATATATAAACACATGGGGATATAAGGGGAGAGAGAAGTGTGTATGTGCTTGTGTTTGTACACTCCCACAAGCTACCTCTTTAGCCCTTAAGCCTAATTACTACTTGACAACCCATTTCTAGGCCTCTTTAAACATGAAATCTAGCCCTTAATCATCCTAGAAATTGACTTACAACCTAGCCTAGGATTGACTAAACATGGAAAGACTACACTTTTAGCCTAATCATTTTTCTTAGACTTGTAAGACTTACTTAACTAGGGCATGACTACCTAGGATTTTCTCTTAAAAGCCTTAAGATCCTACTTGATTATAAAGCCTTATGCCTAAAAATAGAAATGACAAGTGAGGGAAGGCTTTGGCATGCTTGGAAGACAAGATGTGACAATGCAATGGAACAAAAAAATGAGAGAGAGAGAGAGGGGGGGGGGGCCGGCCATTGAGAGGGAGAGAGAGGCAAGATTTTTTGCTATAAATAGGACCCCCTCATGCCATTCAACTCACACCTTTAACCCTTTCAACTTCTCTCTCTAAAATTCTTGCATTTGCTCTTTGTTCTTCTTCCTTTGTTCTTCCTTTGTTCTTGGTGTTCTTGAGTTTCTTCTTGAGTTCTTCAAGAAACTCATCCAAGACCGCCACTAAACCACCACTCGACCACCCTTTCGATCCAAAAAGTTTAGTAGTTTAGTCAAGAACTAGTTTCGAGAGAAACCTTTTCTCTTTCAAAACTATCGTAAGCTTACCGTAGGAGGACGTTCCGTTCGATAGCCGACGTGCTTATCTTTTTCCGTAGTCGTCCCTATCGCCAAGAAGAACGGTAGATTTTCTTTACTCACTACCCTAAGTATAAAAGTAAAATGAATTATTGTTTGTATTGTTTGAATTGCATGAGAACTTGAAAAGTGTTTTACTAAAGGATTGAAAAGAAATAAGACAATATTGAATAACTCGACTTTATTTTCCGAAAAGACATGTCGTTTTGAACTTCCCAAAAAGGAAGAAAGAACGGATTTTGGAAAATATGAACTTAAATGAAAGTATTCGTATTTTGATCTTAAGGATGGTTACGAGCATGTATATGTGATTATTTGTATTACTTGTTGATGTGTGATAAAGCATAAATAGTTTTCACTCCAACAGGTAAAACACGTACCCAAAATTCGCAGACACTGAGCACGAATGTGCCCCGCTTGACCACACTCATGGCATACAATTGGAGGCCTATTGGAAACCCCTCGAGTCCCGAATGAAGAAGAAGGTGAAGGGCTAAAGTTTGACGGACCCTGCGAAGTCGACATTTGATCCCTTTGCCTTTTCCTCCCGTGACTACCGAAACTTCCCGACGATGAACTCATACCCCCACTAGTTGTCTCGGTTCCCAAACCTTAGGGTTCTTAGGTGCCTCTCTCGGTGTCTCGATGCTCCTTGCACACTCAACGACCTCGGAAAACCTCCCTTTTCGTTGTGCTACCACAAACTTCTTCACAGTTTCGTGCAAGCCCCTTTCAAATCGTCTACAGTTCCTCTCTTCGGTTGCCACCATCTCCGGCGCAAAACGAGACAAGGATTGAAACTTTACAGCATACTCTGACATGGTCATGTCCCCTTGCTCTAGCTTCTCGAACTCATTTCTCAATTGGTCACGACTCGTTTCCGGAAAATATTGCTCCTCGAAGAGCACCTCAAACTCAGCCCATGTCAAGTTTTCAATATCCGGTTCATCCACTTGAGCCGCGGTCCTCGCTGCCCTTCTTGCATCCTTTCTTGACTCCAAAACCGATTCCCACCATTCGCCAGCTTCTCCAACCAATTGGGCGGCCGCAATACCCACTCTAATGTTGTCCTCGGTGATATTAAGAGCTCTAAAAAGTTTACGGATTTGGGTCAACCAATGGTCGGCTATCAAAGGATCACTACTAGTCCCGTCAAACACAGGTGGGTTCCTACGACTAAACTCTTGCATTGCTATCATGGCTCGATCCTCAACATTCTCTCTCGGAGCTTGGTTCAAAAGGTTTGCAGCTGTGAGTGCCGCAACAAGATCCCGAGCAAATTGAGTCTGATTTGGAGGCACACCTGCACCTCGACCGGCCCCAGCTCCCGGATTACCACCAGGATTCTCCCCATGCTAACTAACCTCATCCTCGGGAGGTACCCCATGGCCACCCCGATTTCCAACCCCACCTCGTCTAACACGCGTCCTCGGAGGCATCTTACTACAATTATAAGAAAGAGAAAGCTCATCAATCACAACATTATTTAATGAGGTCAAAACCTCCAACTATCCCAACACAGGTTGAAATCAACTCTACTGTATTGAAATGCCATGCCACGTACGCCAAGTAATTTCAATGCACACAAGCACACACATGCTATGAAAATTTTGTGACATTTTGAACCCATGAGACTTGAAGTCTCCCCACGGTCTCTAGGTGTTCTAAACCTAGATGCTCTGATACCAATTTGTCACGCCCTCGATTTTAAACATAAATAAATATTCCATTTCAATAACAGATCCTCGCATATCATAGATAATACCCAAAGGAGTTCCCATTTGTTAAACTTTACAAAAGAGTCCCCGAGTTTAAGGAATTACAACATTGGCACTCCGGCCCAAATACACTTAAGCATGAACGAACAAGTTTAGAGTAATACAACCTTTCTAGTCAAAAGAGAGTTAATAAGAAGAATAAGTTACAAATACATCTTAGTCAAAGAGAGTTGCTACAAAGATGGTCAAGTAACTTTCGAAGTTAGCTTCCAAAAAATCTTTCACGCCCAAGCACACAATGCAAGCAAGCTATTGTCCAGCATTAGAACCTGAAAAGAAAGATTGGGTTGAGTTACACTAGCCCAATAGGAAAATCTTTTACCAATTCTATGTACAAATGTGAAGACAGATGCGAAGGAAATAAGGTAGATGGTATAGCTCAACCAACGAATAGCAATTTACTCATACGGATTTCAATCGTTCATTTCAACATTCTAAGACAAGCCATTCATGTAATTAACCACATTGCTCATGGGACTCAAACAACTCTAACACTTTCAACACAACTCATTTATCAACAACCTTCACCATCGGCGTTTCCACCCCCTTGCGTTACGAGACCCACTTGAGTCTCCGTATTACCACCCCTTGCGTTACGAGACTCCCTATACCAACTACCGACTCAAACAACTACTTTCTTACTCGGCATGCAAACTAGGACTTTCTCATAATCACATTCGTGCATGAAACATCTTACACTATGCCACAATACTACCAAGATACCACAAATACTCGCAAACAACCAATCAATCGAATAGTTTCACTTTAACAATGTTTTACTCAAGGAAACTCTTAGCAATACCTACTAACGGGAGGCCAACGGTACAAGGATACGTCAATCAATCATAGGAAGTCAATTGGACAAGCATGAGATGGTTTAGAAAGTGTTACAAAGGTATTAGAAGTGTTCGGTGTTCAAAACAATCGAAGTGGAAGCAGCAAAGATAAAACTGCTCATAAGGATCTGGTATCGATATAGCCAAAATGGCTGTATCGATGCAGCAAGCAAATCAGAAATTCCTGAAAATCTCTGTTCTAATTTGGTATCGATACGGCAAGAAGCCCGTATCGATACAGAGTGGTTTCGAGCAGATTTTCTGCAGATTTTTGAGATTTCAACAACAACACCAATAACAACCAAAGTAGGCACGATTTCACACCTTATCAACACATTAGCACATAAAGAAGGCAAAGAAATCCCTACCTCGATTCAAGGAGCGAAATTCAAGAAACTAGAACGAGCCCTAGCTTCCCACCTTTGAAATCACCCGAGATCTACTTCCCGAGCCTCACCCAACGCGATACGAGCCCGGTGTTGCATAGAGGAGGTGAAATAAGTATGAGTTCTTGAGATGTTTAAGGTTTTTGGGTGAGTTTTTTGAGAGAGAGCAAGAGAGAGAGAGATACGGTAGAGAGAGAGAGAGGGAACCGGCGTGAGAGAGAGGGAGAGATGGAGAACAAATGATCTCCTACATCACACTCACCTCTTTTATACCCCTATATCTTTAAAACACACACTCACTACCTCAAGTTCCCATCCTTTCATTTTAGTCCTCAATTCAAATAATCACCAATTAAATCATATTCTTCCAATTAACCATTTAACCAACATTTCAAAAATTAAGGATTTTTCGGGTCTCTACAATGATCTTGCTAGTTTATTTTCAAGATTACAATGAATGATTTATGTGTACTTACGTGAAAAGTCATGCCACAGAGTCTATGCATGCAAACGAGACACAGAAATCGAAAATAGAAACATGACACCTAGGGTGTGGATAATGTTTTGAAACCGCAATGTGGCCGGACGTGGTAGCCCATTGTGTGGTGTGTGTTGCCAATGGGACCGGACGTGGTAGTCTCATTGGAGGTGTGTCTTGGTTTTCCGTGGAGAGGAGCCAAGAAAAACTGCAATGTGGCCGGACGTGGTAGCCCATTGTGTGAATTATGAAAACCGCAATGTGGCCGGACGTGGTAGCCCATTGTGTGTATGGATTTTGAAAACCGCAATTTGGCCGAACTTGGTAGCCCATTATGTGTGTTGCCAATGGAGCCGGACGTGGTAGCTTCATTGGTAACATGATTTGAAAAAGCATTTCGAAATGTTGATTTTGTAAATGAAAATGAGACACGGTCTACGATGAGTCGCGTCGGAGAAACACAAATAACACAGATACCAACGTTAGAATAGGGAATGTGGATGTGTCATTGTTAATTGCTTTATTGGATATGCATGTGCTATTTGAAAATCATGAACTTGCATACTATTGCTATGACCTATTGTTTGTAAGTTATGGGTTAGAGGGTATAGGATTATTCTGCTGAACTCTCGTAACTCATGGTGTTACCTTTGGTGACCCTGACATATTATACTGGAGGCGACGCTGGTATAATATGTCAGACTTTGTAGATGATCAGGGTGAGCTGTACACCTTGGAGGCTTTTAGAGCCGAAGAGTTGGCTAGGATGGAAGAGCAGGCGGAGCTGTAGTTAGGAACCTTAGTTTCCCCTCCCTTTGTGTAATTATGGGAATCATGATGTAATAATAAGCCAGACTCTCTTTAGATTATCAATAAAATTGTCTATTTAACTTTCCCGAAATTCGGGGCGTTACATCATGGGCAAGTACAATGGTCCCTCCTCCTAGCTGCTTCTCAATTTTGCTTCTCGTGAGTGTTAGTTTCTTGCAGTCGGCTTTAGGTGAATTAATCTCATTTCGTTTGGGTGTGAGAATACCCTTTATGTTGTAAAAAAAGAACTCTAATATTTCATTTAATTTAGCTTACGAAAAAAATGGTGACGAAATTTAATTTTTACTATAGGTGACGAAAAACAATATTTTTGTCACCAAAAGTGACTTTCCTCGACAACCTATAGGTGACGAAAACCTATAGGTTGTCTCCGAAAGTCACTTTTTCATCACCTATAACATGTTTTTGTCACCTATAGTAATTTTTGGTGACGAATAATTTTTTTTTTTTGTTTCGTCTGCTATTGTGATTTTTCTTGCAGTAGTGTATTCTGGAATTATCCAATCATATTGTATTTTTTCCAACAAGCTTAAAACATATTTAATTAGATTGTTTGATCGGCGATTGGTTTTTCCATGACACATATTTTGTTTGTGTGTGAAAGGGTTTTTTTTTTTTTTTTGAATAAGTGTGTGAAAGGGTTTACCAACATTGACCTTTGGGCATGGCAAGTACTAGGGTTTTAGCCGTAGTTCTTGACTTTCAAAACTCTCCCTACAACTATTCTGAGCTGAAGTGTCCATTTTCTTGTGCCATTGATTGATCGAGAGGTGTCTTTAAAAGTTGGGACATACCCTTGAATATCCCCACCGACCCCTTCCTCTGCAAGTCAAATTTTTAAGATACAGTTTCTGAAGAATTGCATGAAATTTCAGTCATCCATCTAGACAATGGAACAATAGAGAAACACCATCGGCATCATATGTAACTACTTTTGACTGGGACTCATGTAAGTAGGCGTTGAAATTGATCCCCAGTAGCGCGTTAGCTGGTCTAAAATCTTATTATCAAAAAAAATATACATGTAACTGGTTACAAAGTTATCAAATGGTTATGCCCTATCTTCTTAGGACTAAAACAAAGATCGGAAAATCTACTTGACCAGTCCGAATCAATTAAAACCTTATATTTCGGTCTAGATCTGTGGATTTATGGTTTAGAGACAGTTTTAAAAAATTGAGAACCATCGTATAGTTCGGTCTATGAATTTTTACACAAAATGTATTGGATCAAGCCCTTCTCGGTCAATTTTTTTTTTGCCGATTTCACACGGGTACCCTTAAAATCACGTTCTTAACATATTGAGCGGCTCGGATCGTCGCAATTTGATCGGAAAATGGGAGATGCAGACGGTAAGCAAAATCAGGGATCCCTAATTTGAGGTGTTTTTTTAGATGTCCTCGGAACCGCCCCGTATATATATATTACACACACACACACACCAGTGTTCAAGTCAGGGATTCCGGATTTTGTTACGGTCCGCACCTCAATGTTACTGATCGAATTTCGATGATTTGAACCGTTTAATGTGTTTTAAAGGATATCCGCGAGAAATCGGCAAAGAAATATGACCGCGAAGAGTTTGATCTGAGCAATTTTTAATAAAATGTGTTTTTATGCAAATGAAGCACTTTCCAGTCATATTTTTTGTTGATTTCTCGCGAGAATCCTTAAAATCACGTTCTGATCACAATTAAACAGTTTGAATTAACAAAATTTGATCAAGAAAGGGGAGATCCGCATTTAACTAAGTTAAGGAATTCCTTAGTGGAAGCACTCTCTGTGTGTGTATATATATACAGTTTGTTTCAAATGAGAACATCCTCATTTTAGTTAAAATGCGGATCTCTCCATTTTCCGATCGAATTTCGATGATCCGAGCCGCTCAATGTGTTCAGTATGTGATTTTAAAGATACTCGCAAGAAATCAGCAAAAAAATTACCGGGAAGGGTTTCATCCGAACAGTTTTTTATAGAACAGTTTAATAAAAAACTGCTCGGATGAAGCCCGTCCCGGTCATTTTTTTTATTGATTTCTCGCGAGTATTTATTAAAATCACGTTCTGATCATATTGAGCGGCTCGGATCATCGAAATTTCGATCGGAAAATGGGAGGAATTGGGAGGTCTATTTTAACTAAAATGCAGAGATCCTTAAGAGAAAATGACTAATATACGGTTCGTTGAACGGTTTAAATCATCAAAATATGACTAAAAAGGCTCCAAATATGAGGTCCTTATTTAAGGGCCTCATTTTAAGGTCCTTACCAGAAGCTCTGAAGTATATATATATATAAATGTGCATGTGCATCCTCGATGAACTTTAATTGAAGTGTAAATTGCCTACTAAAGATTTAGACGTGCGGTTACAATTACCTTTGAGAAGGAGCTCGTTACCCTAATTGAAGAATACAATTGATTCTCGTTATGTCACGCAAAAAAAAAAAATTTGATTTTCTTTATCTACACCCAAGGACTTGAAGATTACGGCTGTGTTGTTTCCCCTGAAATCTCTCAAACAAATCTCTCCTCCTCCATCTACCGCTTCCAGTCTCGATTTCTCTTCGGTCTTATTGCCGCCTTCCATCACTGGATATGGTGTGGGAATTAGTCGCCGTCTTTCGGGTTTTCGACAGGTGTGAGGAAAAATGGTGGTGATGGTTTCATTGGTAGCCGGGTTCTTATTCGGCCATGGAGGATGTTTGCCCTTTCTCAATTGTTGCATAAGGAGGAGAAATTTTTCAGTGCCGGGTGGGTACCACATGGTGCTCGCTCGGCGCATGCGGGTCGTCCATTTTGATTTTGGACTACTCGGATTTGGAGAGAAAAAGAGGAGAGAGTGGTAGGATGAGAGAAGAGAGAGTTTCAATCTGGACCGTCCAACACACTTTTGGACGGTTCGGATGGGCTGCTCGGACACCTAGTAAGCACGACCACGTGGTACCCACCCGTTACCCAAAAATTTCTGCATAAGGAGAGAGAGAGATGCTAAGTAAGAGAGGGACGAGGAGTTGAAGTGGGATGAGATGCCACATAAGCGCATTTCACGGGGTCCAAACGTCCAAGTCTGCAAAAATTGTTAACAATTTGACAGATTTTGACAGTAGGTGTATAATTGAATAATGGATCACTAGTTTAGGAGTAAAATTGAAATTTTACTGCCCATGTTCCAAATGTCCATTGTGTTTTGAAATTTTACCTGAAATTAATGGCTCCTTAGATCTAGATCCCGCAACAGCCCATCACGATCTCCTAGGTACAGTTTCGTGATATCCTACCCCCATCGTGATCTCCCAAGTTTTTACCCCCATCGTGATCAAACAAAGAGAACAACAACAACAACAACAACATAATATAATGAAAAGTACTGGTTCAGATAGAATTATCGACTTGATAACTCCATAGCCCAACCTTATTCACCAAATCATGGTCATAAACCCCGTCGCCTATAATAATTACATAATCCAAGCCAATGTGATAACATCAAACCCGAAGAAACCCTGTTGTCCTAGGGCACAAACCATTTAAGAGTTGTTCATACAATGGAATGAATTGCCCATGCAGAAATCAAAGAAATTTGTCATGAATTGACAATGGAGGAGTAGAATACAATAAGAGAACAAAGAGAAAAATAGTACACAATAAAACTACTCCCTTTGTCCCATATTTTTGATCTTTTTCGATATTCGTACCGTTTTTTAAACTCTTATATCTTTTGATTTATAATACTTTTCATAATTTTTAAAACTTTGTATAGATCTAATCGAGAACTATCAAACAAGATCCATATTAAATATTTTTTGAAATTCATACTGAAAGATAAAAGAGTTTTAAGAATGGAACGAATATCAAAAAGTCCAAAGAAAATGGGACGAAGGGAGTATTAACCAACATATATCCACAAATTCCATTCACAAAAAACTACAGTTTTAGCTTGTAAGATTATGATTCAAGGAGAAAAACTTGATCTATATAAAAAAAATACCTTAATAAGACGATAACAGGGCTTCCACTGCCAAAGACACATGGTATATTGATGTTAAACTTGATTCCATAAACAACACTTTAATAAGTCAGTAAAATTATTTCCTTTCCCTAGTTTCTAACCCTATCATTATTCAATTGAAGGAAATCCATGAAGAAAAATCGAGAAATTTATTGGCACAAACTGATTAATCAACACAAAATCAAGCAGCACACAAGGAAAATAATCAAATATCAAATAACATTCATACCCAAGTGAGGCAGCAGTTATTCAAAATATATGAATCTGAACTTCCATCATAGACCCAATGTTGAAGTAAGGAAAAAAAAACCCTAATAGAAGTAAATAAATGTGAGGTTCTAGTCGAAAACCAAACAAAAATAGATAAACGTGAAGATTGTGGTATACAGTGGATGAAAGTTTAGAGTGGTGGTCTTGAGTTTGTGGTTTCCATGGGAGAGGGAGAGAATAGGGGGATAGAAGTGGGGGGTTTCGTCTGTGGGTGTGGGAGTAGCCACAAAAATCACATTCTATAGCGTGCCAAAAATGCTATGGAATCCACTATCCCCAATTCATAATATGCCAAAAAAGAGACGTATCCAACATCAGACATAAAGGACTTCATAAATTAAAAAACAAACTAAATGACATTAATGTCCCCGTATTAACGTATTTCGTGAACTGTTGCGTTCTTGGACAAGCGGATAAAATTATATAGGTATTAAAGCACTGATGGGTGCACCCAAGTTTTTATGTGTATACATTTCAACAAGTCTGAACATTATTTTGAGCAGGTCAGATGATGTTTTGGGCATAGCATCAATACCTACACATTGTTGAAGCTACAAGTTTAACTGTATTTGCAGGTAAGATAAAATTTTGGCAGCGACACCAATGTATGTATTCATTTGCCATTGCTGACTCCTCTTGATGACCTCAACAATAAGCAAAAAGCATTCTTTCAACCAAAAAAACAAAAAAATAAGTATTAGCCAATGACAGCCCTGAGTTCTACCCGATCATCCCCAGAAAACGTTGTATTAGCCGATACTATTAAAAGTCTCAGACATTCGACATCATTTTTTGCCCGCTATCTATTATGTACATATAATAGTGTTTTTCGCCCGTTGTCTTCTCTATACTTTTAATAGCGTTTTTTGCCCACTGTCTATTTGGTACGTTTAATAGCGTGTTTGGCCCACTGTCAATAGTAGCTATTAAAAGTCTCAAACATTCAACAGCGTTTTTTGCCCGTTATCTATTCTGTACCTATAATAGCGTTTTTCGTCCGCTATCTTCTCTATACTTTTAATAGCATTTTTTGCCCAGAGTCTATTTGATACTTTCATAGCATTTTTTCGTTTGACCTTTCATAGCATTCTTTGCCCTGAATGCATTCCATAGCAAGCTCATACAACCACCACTAACAAATAAAGCAAGATGGCCCAAATACTCATTCCTTGCATACAAAACCAACAATTGTCTCGGAACATCAAAGTGATTAGCATTACATAGAAGAAAACCAGTGTACTACGTCTTTCCAAAACATCTCTATCCTAAAAGTCGAGTACAAGCCTTGTCACCAAATATCAACAAAAAGGCTTTAACCAAAACTACATATCCCAAAAGTGGAGTACAAGCCTTGCCACCAAAATATCAACAAAAAGGCTTCAACTAAGTGACAACCAGCACACTAGCATGATTATATCTCCATCTTCAGCAATAAGTCACAAAAGAACTTCTCTTCTTTATCAGCCCATAAACCTACATACGGTAGAAGCAAACATTTTAATTTGATGGAGCCATAAAAATTGCATCTAAACCAAATTTATAGACAAATGAGTAGAACAAATCATATCACTTATTGATATGATAAGTGAAAAAAAAAAAAAAAAAGCATTACCCTGGCTTAGTGAACAAATCATATTTGGTTTTTCAACTCTTTCAACATCGAACATGATTGTTCATGCACTTTTCAGCAAATAAAATAAAATTCAGCCTCTATTGTCAATTTCGTGAACTTAATTATCATAGTTTCTGGTTTCCATTTTAGAATAAAAACACAATACTTTCATGAAAAGGATGAAGAGGAAAAGGATGACAGACTCTTACGGCTGCTCTACCACCAACCCATGAACTTTTCATTGAGGATCTGGATAAGTACTTTTGAGCACTTCACCTAAAGTTTCATGTCTATCAAAGTGTTCTCTTTCTCTCAAAATGCATCAATGGCCCTAGTCTTAGTTGTTTGTATCTTTTAATTCTATTGGTTTGTTGAACTTCTTTGAATTTCTGAAGCACCAAAAAAAAAAAAATCATTCTCACTTTTGCAATCATTTATTCAAATGACAAGCTAAATAAACTAACTTGCTCTTCCTACTTTCTCACCAATCCAGTTTATTAGCAAATTAAGAATGCTTGGTATGATTCCTATGTAGATCTAGCTAAAAGCCCAAATCAGGTTCCTATTGCAAAATGAAAAATATGCTTTAACAGAGAACGTGGTAAAGTATAATCAAAGTTATCATATAGTCCACTCGAAGAGAGATTGAAAGCAACAAAAATAAGATGAAAAATAGAGAAGAAAACAAGAAAAGGAACATTAGGGTTACAAATCGAGAAAGTATAAATTTGAAAAGTGATTGTGAAGGAAAACAACATAAGGGAAACAACATAAGGGCAACAATAGCATGCGTTTATCATAGAAAAACTACCTTCATTGGAAAAAACAAAATACTGAAATTCAAATCCACCCCAATGGTTATGTCTTAAAGGAAGAGAATGATGGAAACACATATTCCTGTGCACACTTATTTAATTACAAGCAACGTGTATATATGCATAAATAGTGATGTTGATTCACCTTGAGGGCTGTATGAGGATAGGTCAAGAAATTGATCCACAACCTATAAAAAATATGAACTCTAACCTAAACTGGATTCTCTTATAAGCCCTAAATCAGCGAGGTATTACCTATCAAAAAGGGAATCTTGTACTGGCTTCCTCTCCAAATAACAATCGAAGAAGAATGATCTCTCCTGAAACACAAATTACCACAGAACAACCAATTATTTCATCTTATACTTGAATCTCTCCTTATTCAGAAACCCTAATTTAAGTTCAAGAAATTGACAAGGGACAAGGTCCTGATAGACAACACAAATCTAAGTAGAGAGTGCATTACCTTAAACTCTGCTAATGCAAAGATATGAGTTTTAGCTTTTGATCTACTTACTGCAAATTAGAATGAGTGGGAAGAAGGAAAAGGATACGGGTTGGGAATTGCAATAGGGAAAAACAACTACCAAAATCTGCAGAGAGTAAATAGCGCCAAAAGCAAAAAAAATTAGCACAAAATCAAATATTGGTTTGTGGTTGAAGTTTCCCAAAATCAACCCAAGTACGATGTTGTCACATTTGGCTTGTTACACACTCCTAAAGTTTTCAATTCTCTACAAAAGTGCCCCGTTAGACATAATTTTTGGGTGTCTCTTTACTTGAATGCGAAGATAGGAGAGCGAAGGGCAGCGTCCAGCGGGAGCAAAAACTCTCTTGGCGGAATACTTCGATGAAAGAGAAGAACCCACTTGATTCGTGTGGCAAAGGACTAGATAGTTTGTCCCCCTAACCCACTTACACACTAACCCCACAATGCAATCAAGAATTCCTTGGATGGAAACAAGTCCAACCAAGTCCAACCTCCAGAGGATTTCTTTTTGAAATTTCTCTTACTTTTTGGAAGCATACCCTACTGGCAACAAAAGATTCGACAAGTCCCCAGCAACGCAGACGAAGATCTCCAATTTGCTTTCTGGACAAGTCGCAACAACAGGAGTCACCCTAATCCAGATGGTTCTATCACTTGGCGAAAGGAGTATCACACTATATT
>JAOTQK010000019.1:16029379-16049132 GCA_025642025.1 Rhododendron ferrugineum
TCATGCCTTTTGGTCTCAAAACAGCTCCATCTTTGTTTCAAAAGGCCATGATTCGGGTATTTGCTCCTATCCTATCAACAGCTCTTGTCTACATTGATGATATTCTACTCTTCTCTCCAGACATTGAGTCTCATGCCATTTTACTACAAACTTTCCATTCCCTGATCTAAACCCATGGCATTATGCTCTCAGAGAAAAAGATGCTCCTTGCTCAACCAGAAATTGATTTTTTAGGGATGCATATCTCTAAAGGTCAATACACCCTCCAGCCTCATATAGCCTCCCAACTTGACCATTTTCCAGACGAAAACCTCACAGTCAAACAAGTTCAACAGTTCCTTGGAATTGTTAACTATATGGCTGATTTCATTCCTAACCTTGCCCAATACCGTACTCCTCTTTCAGCTCTACTAAAGAAAACTTCTCCTCCCTGGTCAGCCCATTGCACTAAAGCCATTAAAGACCTCAAAGCCATAGCCAAAACCCTTCCACCATTAACCATACCTTCAGAAGGGAAAAGAGTACTTCAGACAGATGCCTCTGATCTGTATTGGGGAGCAGTTCTTTTGGAAGAAGATACAGAACAAAAGCGTAGAATTTGTGGTTACAAGAGTGGTGTTTTCTCTCCAGCAGAACTTCATTACCACTCCACTTACAAAGTTAAGAGACCTAGCAGACTAGGGAAATACATAGTATCTACAAATAGATAAACCAATGTAATCTCTACGAATGTATAACCCATGAATGATAAACCCCAAAATCCACCACACAAATCAAAACTCTAGAACAAGAAATCATTAAGATATAAAGTTATAAACCAACTATGTTTCATACATGATCGAAGAAAGAAAACATTAAAAACCGACTGGTTTCTTGTAGCATGAATGCAAGATGAAGAAACTAGAATATTGAACAATCAAGATTAAAACTAATGGGGCAAGATATATACACAACTAAAACTATAAAATAGATCTAAACTATTTTCTGGCCCATGAATCATAAAATCCCCATTTCACCACCCAAATTGGAGTAAACCCAAGAAACGAAATCAAGAGCTATTTGTTTTCTCTTACTTGAATACGATCGAAGATGAAAGCGGCAAAGGACGGCGTATCCGGAAAAATCTGTCGATGAAGAGAAAATCAAATCAAATCAAAACCCTAGTCTTGTATTTGGGCAAGAATTATTAAGGGAAAAAATCAAATCAAACCTGGTGAGGACTCTCTAAACTAGTGGTTTGCTTCAACCGGAGCAATTTGTCCCAATATGGCTTTGATTCTTCTCCGACTACGGAATGAGAAAGAAGAAGAACGATGAAAGCCAAGAAAAATACAGAACAGGGATCAAAACTTCAACTCAAGATTAACGCCCTAGAGTACCTGGAGATCAATCCATTAGTGGCCAACTGGTGTTTCGAACAACAACAGAATTCTACACCAGTTCACACGAAAACAATTGAGAAATCTAGCGCCTATGACTTTGGCAGAACCGATTAGAATTTTTAGCAAGGGTTGGCACCTATAATTTGGGTGGAACGCTATTGAAGACATTAATGAAACGCTATGGTATTTAAGGCGCGAGTGTTTCCTCCCCTTCTTTTCACAAAACGCTATAATTGCTTTTCTATCACAGCATTCCTAAAAAAACGCTATTAATTAATGCTATTGAAAGTCATAATTGTTGTAGTGTGAGTGTGTGTAGAAATCACTAATTACTGATGGTTTTTGAAATTTGAATGCTTGGTCGATCGTGTTTATAAAATGCATGCTAAAAATGCCTAAATACTAACCAGAAACTTAACATGTTTCACTAACTTACACCTAAACTTGTTATTCCCTTTCCCCAGGCAATCCAAGTACGCATTGCTTATGCATTTTTTATAAGATAGTCAATTAGTTATTGGTGCATAGAATTAAATGACTTGGAAACCCTTTTGTAAAGAGAATGTAGCCAACAACCTCGGAGGATAATGCACGTCATCTATCGAATCACAGTACAAACAAATAACACGGCAAGGGAACAATTAAAGGAATCTTGAAACAAGATCCAAAAAATCATTCCGCAAGCATCTACTACAGACAAGGCTGGTGCATCAACAAAGACAACAACAAAAAAAGAGTAGAATTTCGAACAAAACTACCAGCACAACTAAAATAATATTGCCAATTCCCAACTATGAAGATAAATCTGAAAAGCCAAGAAACGAAGAAAGTGTCAAGGTAGTTCGTAATAGAGTGGCGATGACAGTGGCATGGCAGCAAAACAAATTAAGAAGTTTACCCAACAAACGCTTCATAGCAATAGCATCCATGAAAACAAAATTAAAAACTACCTTTCATTGCATGCTAAAGTATCAGCCTACCTAATTTTAACTATAAAAGTTAAACAACATGATGCCGAAGAAGGGACATTTTTTTTAATTAACCTAAAAGTATAAATGTAAACAATTATAAACCTCAAGTCAGAAGAACATATGCAATATTGCTTAGTTGAAGTTCCACCATATGCGTCCAAAGGATTTACGATTTTTAGTAGGAAAGCACAGAAATTCAACTGATTTTCCTTCCATTGTAACAATCACAAAAGCATATTGGAAAAAACTTGCATGAACTTTTGGTAATTACAGTATTCGCGTTGTTCATTTCTTCCTTAAACATTGAATGTATAAAGAGCAAAAGAAAGTAGAATAATAGGCCAAATCTTTTTTCATGGAAGGAAAATTGAAAAATAAGTATAGAGAAACAACGAATTCGAGCAATGGGAAGATCGGGAAAAACTAAACACCATAAAATTGTGAGGGAAAAAAAACACAAAATTATCATGAACATGTATTGAAACAATCATAGCAAAGATAAATACTATCTTCCCGTTCCAGAATTCCTTACGCTTGTTGTCAATGGTTCAAATACTAAAAAGGCTCCTGGGAAGGAACTTAACCGTCACCATAGGCTGAAGTATACAGTAAAAATACCATGATCTACAAGAGAATATCACAACAAATAAGCTGCAATTGTTTGTTACTGTACAAACTTACTTTTCTCAATAAATCAGCTAGGGTTCTTGGAATTCTTGAGGACTATATAGTATAGAAACGGGAACGAGTTGAGGTATTTTGCAAACTTCATATTACCAACCCAGAAATGATACTTCCTGGAGGCCCAAAAATGCATAATTAAGTTCATGGCAGAGGAGCTATTTTCGTTCAGGAAGTAAAAAAAAAAAAAACGAAGAGGGAAAATAGTAAAGAAATAATTACCACACTCCCCTTCTGTACAAAAACTGCCTTTAACTCGTTACTTTTGGGGACACATTCTCATAAAATCAAAAGGGCAATTTTGTGAAATGGGGTGTATTTTTAGAGAAGAGGGAATGTGACAACCACAATAAATAAGGAGATATCATGCGATCCATCATGGACTCTTGAGGGCTATCAAGAAGTAGAAATGTGACCATGCGCTTTCTACTCAAGACATCCCTTACGCAGCACTTCAAGTTTTCCTGCATTTGATTTGGGTATAAACAAGAATCGATCAAAAGTACAAAAAAGTACAAACCATATAGCTGTAGCCCGTAGGAGATGAGCATAGTTGCTGCTGTCAATGTGATAGAAAGAGGTTACCGTTTCGTGGAACAAGCTGTTGCACAGGATTCTGTCCTGAAGGGAGTCGTGCAACTACAACATCCAGCATGTTGTTCACATACTTAAAGAGATCAACCACCAGTTCATCTACTATGGGATTCTCTTGCTTGAATGTCAAGCTTGAGATCATCTGTACAAGTTAGTGAAATGTCAGATCAAAAAGAAAAAGAGGAAATATGTATCTCTTTCCATGGATGGAGAGAACAATAGAAAGGCACCAAACAAAGCGTCCTTTGGAGCAAAACTTTTTTCAATGCAATGGTTATTTGTGACGCCCTCTCACATGATGTGGATCCTATTTCTATGTAGGTTCCACCCCATGTGATAGATGCATTATAAATAACTGTTGCATTGAAAATTTTCTCCTTCGGAACATGCAAAGGCCCTGTTTGGCTTGGCTTGGCTTGCTAATATTTTCAGATTTTATCATAGCTAGTGAAATTTATTAATTTGTTTTTTTTGTCAAATTTCATCTTTGTCCCAATGAGATATTTTATTCTTTTTTTTTTTTTTTTTGCATAATTTCATCCTTGTCCTAATGAGAAAAACCAAGAAAATAAAAGTTTTTGGGCCATATTGAAAAAAAGACAAAGAAGCAAAAATAATACATGTATTTCACTTATTTGTCTTGTTTCCAATTATACCCATCTTCCCGGAGTTGTGTGTGTGTACATGTGTAAACTCAATGTGAGCAAAAATACAAACCTCGACCCCAGCCTCTCCTGTGAACGGCTTATCAAATTCATGGAGTACCTTAATGTTTCCCTTATGCCCAAAGTTTGCAATAGCCAAGTTCCCCACTTCCAATTGAGACATTGCACGGCATACCGTCACCAAAGCTTCAGAAGCAACATCGCCAAATTAACTCGCTCATATGTTGCGGGAATCGTCCATAACAATGACAACTTGATAATTATGTTTGTTGGGCAGGGTCCACCTCAACCATATCTTATCTTCCCTATAATGCCTTGCAATGTACAGGATCACCTGGCAATTCCCAATACAAATTTTCAATTAGAAAAGAAACAAGGCCATAAATGTAGCGCAATTTTTTCTTATATTATATTCATTTGACTTCCTACGATTGTTCGACGTTATCTTTGACCAGTTGGCCCTCCGTCAAAAAGGAATGAATAATAGTTTACATGGTTAAAACGTTGATAAGATGCACCTTGTGATTGGTTGATTACTTGTGGACGTTTATGGCATATTTTGTGACATTGTTGGCATATTGTAAGATGTTTCATGTATGAATATGATCATGGGAAAGTGTTGACTTACATATAGAGTGAAAAAGTTGTTGTATGGGTCGGAAGTTGGTTTCGGAAGTCTCGTAACGCAAGGGGTGGTAATATGATGATCCTAGTTGTTAGGGCTCTCCGTAGCGCAAGGGGTGGTAATACGGTAACCCTCGTGGTGTTATACGATAACGCAAGGGGTGGAAATACCGATGGTGGGGACTGGCGATAGAGAGTCGTGTCGAGATAGCTAGAGTTGTCAACATTTTGTGAACTAGTTTGGCATTTCTTGTTAATGGCATATCTTGGAATTATCATATTGATAGTTGGCACTCCTGTGAACTGATTTTTGTCCATCAATTGGGCTAAATCTCTTGCCTTCATCCTTTTGCACGTACTATCTTATTTATACATAGAATTGGTAAAGATTTTCCTACTGGGCTAGTGTAGCTCAACCTAATTTTTCTTTTCAGGTTCAAACGCTGGACATTAGCTTACATGCTCTGTGTGCTTAGATGTGAAGATTTTTGGAAGCTAACCTCATTTAGTTACTAAGGCATTTTTGTAATGACTCTTTTTTTGACAGAGATGTATTTGTAACTTCACTTCTAAATCCTTTTGACTAAACGTTTGTAATATCTTTAAACATGTTCGTACTTGTATCTAAGTTTATTTGGGCGATGGTGCCAAGGTTGTAATTTTCTAAACTTGGGGATTCAGTTTGTAAATTAAACAGGTCGGTAACTCTTTGGGGTATTATATATGATATGTGAGGGTCTTTATTTAGAAAAGGATTATTTAATTATGTTGAATATTGTGGGCGCGGCAAATTGGTATCAGAGCGTCTAGGTTTGAATACTTTGAGACCGTGGGGAGACTTCTAGTCTCATGGGTTCAAAATATCATGCTTTTTTGCATAACATGTGTGCGCTTGTGTGCATTAACATTACTTGGCTTCTGTGGCACTGCATTTCAATATCGTAGAGTGGTGTAGAGTTGTTTGACCCGTGTTGGGATCGTTGGAGGCTTCGACCTCATGAAATGATGTTGTTATTGATGAGCTTTAATTTTCTTATAACTTGTAGTAAGATGCCTCCAAGAACACGTGCTAGAGCAGGTGAGGTTGAAAGTCGGGGTGGTCGTGGCCGAGGCCGTGGTTGTGGTCATGGCCGAGGGGCGCTAGTTGAGGATGAGGTTAGCCATCATGGGGAAAATCCGAATGGGAATCCGGGGGAAGGGGCCGGACACAGTTGGGGAGAGGTAATACCGGTCGTTCATAATCCGTTTGCTAGGGATTTCATGGCGGCTCTTGCGGCTGCAAAGCTTTTGAGCCCAGCTCCTAGGGAAAATGCAGATATTCATGCGATGTCGGCAATGAGGGAGTTTAGTTGTAGAAACCCACCAACTTTCGATGGGTCAAGCAGTGACCCTCTTATGGCCGATCATTGGCTAGCCCAAATCCGAAAACTCTTCAGGGCTCTTCAGATTACGGAGGACGACTTGCGAGTCAATATCGTAGCCGTTCAGCTTACCGGGGAAGCGAATGAATGGTGGGAGTCCGTGTTGGAATCAAGAAAAGATACAAGGAAAGCGGCAAGGACCGCGGCTCAAGCGAATGAACCAGATGTTGAGAACATAACTTGGGCCGAGTTTGAGGTGCTCTTCAAGGAGCAATATTTTCCGGGAACGAGTCGTGACCAATTGAGCTATGAGTTCGAGAAGTTAGAGCAAGGGGATATGACTGTGTCGGAATATGCCATAAAGTTTCAATCTTTGTCCCGTTTCGCGCCAGAGTTGGTGGCTACGGAGGAAAAGAAGTGTAGGAGGTTTGAGAAGGGTTTGCATGATACCGTGAAAAAGTTTGTTGTGGCACAATGCAAAGGGAGGTTTTCCGAAGTTGTTTAGTGTGCGATGAGCATTAAAACACCTAAGGAGGCACCCAAAAATCCTAAGGTTTGGGAACCGAGACAACCAGTGGGGGGTATGAGTTCTTCTTTGGGGAGTTTCGGTAGTCAAGGGAGGAAGAGACAAAGGGATCAAATGTCAACTTCGCAGGGTCCGTCAAATTTTAGGCCTCCGTCTTCTTCGTTTGGAACTTGGGGAGTCTCTAATAGACCTCCAATCGCATGCCACGAGTGTGGTCAGACGGGGCATATTCTCGCCCAGTGTCCGCGACTTTTGAACACATGCTTTACTTGTGGGAAGGTCGGCCATTTTGCAAGGAATTGCCCGCGTGGAAAAGGGGCGCGTAGTGAGTCGAGCTCGGTGCAGCAGCCAAGGGGTGGACAAGGTTCTAGTCGGCAAATATTTCGGGGCAATCAGAGGCAACAATAGTCTCACTTACGTCAGACCACGTTAGCTCAGGGATCTAAGGTTGAGAGAGGAGCGAGTTCATCCACACCTACTCAGAGTTTCGGCCATCGGGGTGGACACATTCAAGGTCAGACCACTCAGGGAAGGGCTTTTGCCATCACTTCAGCTATTCCGCCTCCACCACCTCCTGTCACTTCTCAGGCCCCGGAGACTTCGGTTGTAAAGGGTACATTTCTCTTGTTTAACTCCTTTGCTAGAGTACTATTTGATTCTGGAGCATCGCATTCATTCATTGCTGCATCTTTTGCTTGTGCTTTGGAATTGGAAACTGAATGTATCAATCCTCCATTGTTTGTTGAGACACCAATAGAGGTAGATCATCGTTAAATCGTATCTGTCGGGATTCTGAGCTTATCATTCGAGATCATCATTTTACCTTTGACTTCATCGTGTTGAATATGTCGGGGTTCGATCTTATACTAGGAATGGATTGGTTGTCTACGTTTCATGCCACCATAGATTGCTTCAAGCGTCGAGTCCCTATTTGTTCGCCTGGGGGTGCTTGTTTTAAGTTCTTCGGGGGGCGTCGGGAACCGTCAAAATCGTATTTGTGTGAGTCTCGGGAGCAAGAATCGATGTATGCCTTACTAGCGAGTTTAGCCTTAGATGAGGATGTATCCGCGCGTAGGGAGTTACCTCTTGTTTGCGATTTTCCGGATGTGTTTCCGAATGAGTTACCCGGTTTACCACCTGAGAGGGAGATTGAATTCACTATTGACTTACTTCCTGGTACCGCTCCTATTTTCGTACCTCATTACCGCTTTGCGCCCGCCGAATTGAGAGAATTGAAGACTCAGTTACAAGAATTGGAGGATTTGGGGTTTATCCGTCCGAATACGTCACCGTGAGGAGCACCAGCCTTGTTTGCTCAAAAGAAGGATGGTTGCTTCGTCTATGCATCGATTACTGAAAACTGAACCGTGTCACCATTAAAAACAAGTACCCAATGCCTAGAATTGATGACTTGTTTGACCAACTTCGAGGCGCAACTTGTTTCTCTAAGATTGATTTGAGGTCCGGTTATCATCAATTGAGAGTTCGGAGGGAAGATATTCCTTAAACTGTTTTTCGTACTCGCTATAGCCACTATGAATTTATTGTTATGCCCTTCGGATTAACAAATGCACCGGCGACGTTCATGGATCTAATGAACCGTATCTTTCGTGTCTATCTTGATCGTTTCGAGGTGGTCTTTGTAGACGATATTCTTATCTACTCGCCTTCGGAGGAGGAACACCAATCTCACCTTTCTATCGTTCTTGAACTCTTGAGAGAACACCGTTTGTATGCCAAGCTTAGCAAATGTGAATTTTGGTTGTTCGATGTCAAGTTTTTGGGTCACGTTGTATCGAAGGATGGGGTGTCCGTTGATCTGGGAAAGATAGAGTCCGTAATGAATTGGCAGCAACCAAAGAATGTATTTGAGATTCGTAGTTTCTTGGGCTTGGTCGGGTACTATCGCCGTTTCGTATTTGATTTCTCTCGTCTAGTAGCTTCGATGACTAAATTGACTCATAAGGGAACTCACTTTGTTTGGAGTGACGCGTGTGAGAAGGCCTTTGAGGAATTGAAGGGAAGGTTGACTACCGCGCTGATTTTGGTTGTGCCCGAACGGGAATTTGGCTACTCCGTATATTGTGATGCTTCGAAAGAGAGGTTAGGGTGCGTGTTGATGCAATTGGGACGAGTGGTGGCGTATGGATCGCGACAGTTGAAAACTCATGAGCGAAATTACCCTACCCATGACTTAGAACTTGCGGCCATCGTCTTTGCTTTGAAGAGTTGGCGTCATTACCTTTACGGTGAGGGGTTCGAAGTCTTTTCCGATCATAAGAGTCTAAAGTATTTGTTTTCTCAAAAGGAGCTCAATCTACGTCAACGCCGTTGGATGGAACACTTAGAGGACTACGATTTTGAGTTGCAATATCACCCGGGTAAGGCGAACGTGGTAGCGGACACATTGAGTAGAAAATCGACACATCTTGCGAGTTTAGCCATCCACGAGTGGAAAGCGATGAACGACTTAGGCTCGTATGCATTACATTTCGAGATGGAGTCACTTTGTGTAACTTGACAGTTCAATCAACTTTGTCGACTCGAGTGATTGAAGCCCAACAGCAAGATGAGGAAGCGGGGGAATTTCATACCAAGTTTCTTAGCGGAAATGCTCGAGAAGGGTGGATGATTCATGCCGATCAAGGTTTGAGATACCAAGGAAAGTTGTTCGTACCCATTTCGTGTCAAGTGGAAATTTTTAGAGAATTTCACCATTTACCGCTAGCCGGGCATCCGGGAGGAACGAAAATGTATCATGACTTGCATAGACAGTTTTGGTGGCCGGGAATGAAAAGAGATGTCATCGTCTTTGTGTCCAAATGTCTTACATGCCAACAAGTCAACGCCGAGCATCAACGACCCGCGGGGGAGTTACAACCGTTACCAGTGGCCGAATGGAAGTGGGAAAAAGTGACGATGGATTTTATTACCGATTTACCGAGGTCGCCGAGGGGACATGATGCCATTTGAGTGATAGTTGATCGATTGACCAAGTCAGCACATTTCTTACCTATTCAGGTTTCGGATTCGATTGATACGCTTAGTCGTTTGTATATCCGCGAAATTATCCGTCTTCATGGAATTCCCGTCTCTATTGTATCGGATCGAGATCCAAGGTTTACCGCGCATTTTTGGCAAAGTTTGCAAGCTGCTCTTGGCAACAATTTCTTAATTAGTACCGCGTATCATCCTCAAACGGATGGGCAATCCGAGAGAACAATCCAACTTCTAGAAGATATGCTTCGGGCTTGCGTTATGGATTTTCGGGGTAATTGGGAGGATCACCTACCGTTAGTCGAGTTCGCATACAACAATAGTTACCAATCTAGTATCGAGATGGCACCGTATGAAGCTTTGTATGGGAGACCGTGTCGATCACCCGTTTGTTGGACCGAGTTAGGCGAAGCTACGTTGGTTGGGCTGGAATTGATCCAAGAAACCTTCGAGAGTATGAAAGCGATTCGTCAAAGCACAAAGGAGGACCACCGAACAAGTCAAAGTGATTTGTCAACGGTTGTTAACCGGGCAAATTAGGCAGAAGAGTTATGTCGATCGTCGTCGCCGACCGTTATCATTTGAGGTGGAGGATCACGTGTTTCTTAAGGTGTCGCCGCGTCAGGGACTGTCTCGTTTTGGGCAAAAGGGCAAACTTTCACTGCGTTTTATCGGGCCATTTGACATTATCGAGAAGATTGGGGAAGTCGCGTATCGATTGGCTTTACCACCGAGATTATCGGGCGTTCATGATGTGTTCCATGTATCGATGTTGCGGAAGTACGAACCGGATCCATCGCACGCTCTAGAGTGGTTTGAATTAGAGTTGGAAGCCGATGCATCTTATGGGGAAGAGCCGATACGTATCCTAGATTCGCGAGCAAATTTTGAGGGGTAAAACCATTCCGTTAGTGCGAGTCCTATGGAATAATCTTGGGAAGGAACAGTCGACGTGGAAAAGAGAAGACGAAGTAAAAGAGAAGTACCCGCACTTGTTTCCGAACTAATCAATGTGAGTTTCAAATTGCAATCTAATGAATGTTAATTTATTGCTTGGTGATATATGTGGTGATATGAGCATGTTTACTTGATATTTGATTTTGATTGCCTTGAGTTGTAAATTTCGGGATGAAATTCCTTTAAGGAGGATAGACTGTAGAGACCCAAAAATTTCTAATTTTTGAAATGATTATTAAATGACTAATTGGGGAAATATGTTTATTTGTTGGATACTTGAATTGAGGACTAGAGTGAATGAATTGAGACTTGAGGGAGTGTGGTGTGATTAAAAGATAGGGTTATTTACCTATACACCCCATAACGTTTACCCATTTTTCACGGACACCCCCTCCACGAATTCTCGCTACGACGAGACCCCCTCATTAAAGTTTTTTTATCCCGTACACCCCTTCCGTTAGAGTTTTGTCCAGATCTGTTAATTTTTGTACTAAAATTATTTCAAAAATAATAAAATGTTACAATATTACCCTCAACCCTCAACCAACCATGTTTCCTCTCTTCCTTCAATCCTTCCTTCCTCCCAACACCGACCACCATAGACCACCACCGACCTCCGCTGCAATTCACGTCTCAAAATCCAAACCCATCCCAACACCTCTAAGCCCAAACACCTCCGTCATCCTCTACACCATGGAAACTCCATTGTTGTACTGCTCACGGGCTGGTCCAAATCGAGGTGTCAAAACTCGATTTTGACCAATGGGTCTTGTGTATCTCACTGAGACGAGCTCAGTGGTGGTGACGGGGTCGAGTTTCATCACCGAAGGAAGACGCATGGGTTGTTCGAATGCGGCGAGCGGAGGCGTCGGTACAGTTTACTAGAGCTAGAGCAGGAGTGGTTGAACGAAGGTTTTGAGCACAAGGTTTTGTTCGTCTTGTCGAGATGAGAGCGGATATGGGTAGCACATCGCCGGAGGAGCTCGGAGATGGCGGCAATCACCGGTCAAAGGCGGCGGAGTGGCGGCAAAGTATGGTTTTGCAAAGCCCGTGGACGTGGTTGCTCGAAAACGAGGATTGAGCACTGGGCTTTGTTCGCCTCCTCAAGACGATCACAATGGTGGTCGGAATGTCGCCGGAGGAGCTCGGAGGTGGTGGAAATCGCCGGTCAAAGGCGTTGGAGTGGCAGCAAGTTATGGTTTTGCAAAGCCCATGGCCATGGTTGCTCGAAAACTAGGATTGAGCACTAGTCTTTGTTCGCCTCTTCAAGACGGTCACAACGGTGGTCAGAACGTTGCCGATGGTGCCCGGAGGAGACCGCACGCGCCGGTGAACTGTGTCGAGTGCGGAGAGAGTGAGATCTACTCATGGCGTGTACTATTCACGCGTCGTACCCCGATCATCTTCTCTGGCGAAACTGAAAACTCCGGTCATCTTCTCGTTCATGACGCTGCCCTGTTTCTCCGAATCCGAGAACGTGGCTTGAATTGTTCTAGTTCTTCCCTCACCGACAGCTTCCATAATGACCCTAATGAACAGTTTTTCATCAAAATTATGCCCGATGTATTGCCATTTATGAACAAGTTTAGTAGCATCTTGTTCCGATGTCCTAGGAATATTGAAGACAGTTACAATTGTTGGAACAAGGACAAGTTTAATTTTGAAAGAGAGAATGACCCCGAAGCTAGCTCCACCGCCGCCTCTGATGGCCCAAAACAAACCCTCGCTCATTGATTTTTTGGTAGAGAAGGAGAGAGAGAGAGAAGTTGTCGTGTGTGTGGTGGAGAGAATGGGGTGTGGGAAGAAAAAGACTAAGTATTGACTATATATAAGAGAGGGTAAAATGGTCTTTTCATTGATTCCGTCCAACGGCGTTAGGCCCCCCAAACGAAAACATTAATGAGGGGTCTAGCCGTGGCGAGAATTCGTGGAGGGGGTGTCTGTAAAAAATGGGTAAACGTTAAGGGGTGTGTAGGTAAATAACCCTAAAAGATATGGGAGTATATATATGGGGTGTGTGTATGTGGGAGATAAAAATATCTCCCAATCTCCCTCTCTCATCCGTCCTCTCTCACTCTCTACCGGATTCTCTCTCTCTCTCCTCCTCTCACTCCAAACTCCACTCAATATCTCAAGAACTTCAAGAATCAACAACCCTCCGGCATGTATCTTTCGACTTTCTTGTCATGCCATTTGGCCTCACCAATGCGCCGGCAACGCACCCTCATTCATGAGGTGTTCCAGGAGTACTTGGACAAGTTTGTTGTCCATTCGTGTTCTTGAGCTCGAAAATCCTTGGGTCAAGCTTGGATCAAAGTTTTGAAGGTTAAAGAGGCTAGGGCTCGTTCAAATCTTGTAGATCTTGGCTATTGTCTCGAGGTAGGGACTTCTTTACCTCTTTTATGTGTTAATATGTTGATATGGTATGAGAATCAAGCTTTGATCGTCTCCCTTTGTCCATTTGAAAGCTGTCAGAAAACTGCAAAAGTCGCCCGAAATCGCCTAGGGATCGATCCCTAGACTTGGGGGATAGTCTAGGGATCGATCCCCCTTTGATTTGCCTTGTTCCAGTGACTGCAAAGATTGATCCCTGATGAGGGAGGGATCAATCCCCCTCCCCTCTGGACAACCGTTTTGCTGTTTTGTTCTCATTCGACCCCCGATCGCTTCTAAACCCTTTTGAACACTTTCAAACCCATTCTTTGCATATCCAATTGACTTCCTACGATTGTTCCAGTGTTCTAACACATGGAATTAATCAGTGATTAATCACCGATTAATAGCTGGCGGGGCCCATCCGAATAGGTCCGATTAACGATTAATCGCCAATTACTAATTAATATGCACCGATTAATCGCCGATTAATCCGATTAATCGCTCGAAGGTGGCCGACCGCCCAACTATCTCTGAGCGACTTTTAGAACATTGGATTGTTCGCCGTTATCTTTGATCCGTTGGCCCTCCGTCAAAAAGGAATGAATAATAGTTTACATGGTCAAAACGTTGATAAGATGCACCTTGTGATTGGTTGATTACTTGTGGACGTTTATGGCATATTTTGTGACATTGTTGGCATATTGTAAGATGTTTCATGTATGAATATGATCATGGGAAAGTCTTGACTTGCATATAGAGTGAAAAAGTTATTGTATGGGTCGGAAGTTGGTTTAAGAAGTCTCATAACGCAAGGGGTGGTAATACGGAGACTTGTGCGGGTCTCGTAACGCAAGGGGTGGTAATATGACGATTAATACGGTAACCCTCGTGGTATTATACGGTAATGCAAGGGGTGGAAATACCGATGGTGGGGACTGGCAATAGAGAGTCGTGTCGAGATAGCTAGAGTTGTCAACATTTTGTGAACTAGTTTGGCATTTCTTGTTAATGGCATATCTTGGAAGATCAGATTGATAGTTGGCACTCCTATGAACCCATTGTTGTCCATCAATTGAGCTAAATCTCTTGCCTTCATCCTTTTGCACGTACCATCTTATTTATACATAGAATTGGTAAAAAAAAATCTACTGGGCTAGTGTAGCTTAATCTAATCTTTCTTTTCAGGTTCAAACGCTGAACATTAGCTTACATGCTTTGTGTGCATGGATGTGAAGATTTTTGGAAGCTAACCTCATTTAGATACTAAGGCATCTTTGCAATGACTCTTCTTTTGACAGAGATGTATTTGTAACTTAACTTCTAAATCCTTTTGACTAAACGTTTGTAATATCTTTAAACATGTTAGTACTTGTATCTTAGTTTATTTGAGCCGTGGTGCCAAGGTTGTAATTTTCTAAACTTGGGGATTCAGTTTGTAAATTAAACAGGTGGGTAACTCTTTGGGATATTATATATGATATGTGGGGGTCTTTATTTAGAAAAGAATTATTTAATTATATTGAAAATTGTGGGTGTGACAAGACTCATCGAGCTCATCTGGGCCCACATCTTCTACGGAATCTACATTTTATTGTTCAATCATCTCAATATCTTCAGATTCTTTGTTAGGTTCATCAATATTCAATCCTGTACGGCCGGCAAAAGCTTCACCTTTGTCTAAGTTCCTGTCATCCATATTCTCAGCATTGTCGAGATCATCGTGTTCATCAAATTCATTAGGGTTAATTTCTCCAGCTTCATCGGCAGGAGTGGTGGAATCTGACTCTTCTTTTGCCCTAAGTTCTCTACCACTAGAATGTGTCTTTGATGGAAGACCCAGACTCATATTTGTCTTTAGGGTTTTCTTCATCATCCTTATTATCCCAGAGTTTCTCGTCGATGATTTCGCTCTCGGCACCAACTTCCCCCATTGCAGAGTCCAGTTGCTCATCCTCACCATCTTCATCTTCGTCATCTCCTGATTCCTCACTAACACTAAATGTATGAGCAGCAAAAACCTATTCCATCTCAATACCTTTGTTGTTTTTTGTTGGGAACTTCACCTAAGTCCGCTTGTCCGTCATTCGGCTGCAGAAGCACAAAGGATAAAAGATAAATTGCATCAATACTTATGGGCTCGGAAGCCCGGATCCATACCTTTTCTGAATCCCCACGGAGTTGATCTTCGTCACTTATTTGATCACTGACATCAGTTTGCCCTGCACCCTCTCCCGTACCTGTTGCTTTTGCCTCTTGAGTTTTATCAAGCCTAGATTCCTCCATTGCTTCTTCATTACAGATCCCATATCCTTTCGAATATAATGAGACAAAAATCTCAACATGGAAATGAGTTATTATAGATACCTGCCATTAAATTTACAAGAGATGTCTGGAAGTCAGAAATGAGTGAGAGAGAGAGAGAGAGAGAGAGAGAGAGAGAGAGAGAAGCAAGAACAAGAAAAGAAAGCAAATAAAGAATTGCATATAAAATCAGAGGTTTGTGACTTTGTGTGACAACAATATAGAAGCTCTTCAAGACTTAGGTTTAACAGATTCTGCCAAACTGAAAGACAAATTTTTTCCAATTTGTGTGACAACAATATGGTACTCCAATATGGTACTCCAAATTATCTTTCAGTGTAAAAATTATACATAACAAGACACACTGAAAGACAAATTTGGAGCCCCATCATAAAAAAGTGGAGTGCCAAAATCATTTACCAATAATTTTTTCCAAAACCCTAAAAAAGTTCAACAACGAAAAGTATTCGACTCCACCCCGACCCAGTGGTGACTGGTGAATAAGGGGATTCAAGTACAGTTTAAGGGTTAGAAATTCAAGCACATAAGTAAAAATTTACCTCTCCAATGCAGGAAGAAGCTCCAGTCGATGGTAACCATGTATTTTTCCACTCATTTACGGTAGAAGACCTCTTTCCAGTGTGAACGCAAACTCTCCTGACAAATGACGTAGGTCCCCTCTGTCTCTCTCTCTCTCTCCTTGCAAAATCGAATCCAGAAGTCACACAAAATCTGCTTCATTTATTTGCACATGGCTGACGTCGGCTTCCTCTTCCCCAACCTGCTATTCGACTGCGAAGAAAAGATTTCTACCTTATGCTTGAATCTGGCCTTAGCAACCTCAAATTGACCATAACTTGATGAATCCAAAGCAACCGCCTTCAATGCCACTGTCGCAGATGAAAGAGAAGAGAAATCGCCGATGATGATGATGATGTTCTCGTCGTAGGAGTTGGCTGAGAGAGAGAGAGTCCAGGCTGGAAAGTGGAAGGCATTAATAACTCTTGCAGACCATGGTTGACATCTTTCCCAAAATACCCTCACAGAAGTAGACAAACTAACGTTATGGAAAAGGACACAAATGGAAAACAAGATAAGTCCAAAAACCCATTAATGTAAAATTTAAAAACAGCTACAATGCTTGAACAGTGGAGTGTTATAGAACAAAAAGTCAAAATTGCCCCTGAGTTCTGGGCCTCTGGCCTAGAGGCAGGGACAATTTTGGCAGAGCATGACCAAAAAAGGTCGTCGCTTACATTGGCCAAAAGAGGCCAATCCTCCTTTAGGCCAAGCAAGCATGGATGATTCAAGAAAAACCTGATAAATACCTTAGCGAGGCGATAACAGGGCTTCCACTGGCAAAGACGTATGGTATATTGGTATTAAACTTCATTCTATCAACAGCACTTTTAATAAGTCAGTAAAATGAAAACTATATAGAGTACACAATGAAGTTCAATCATAAATGTAAGTGTTGCCCTGTGTCTTAAGGAGTTCCAGATTTTACATAGGAAAATTTGTTTATCATTGAAACAAGTTACAACGATTAAAAGGAGCCTCTTAATCGTTGTAACTTATTTTAATTATTACTAAAATCTTTCTTTTGCCAAGCAAAAAAAAAAACAACAAAAATAGAGAAAATGTAATGAAGAAGGTATTGGTTCAAATAGACTACAGCATTCGCTTATTAGATTATGATTCAAGAAAAACTTGATAAATACCTTAATGAGGCGATAACAGGGCTTCCACTTGGCAAAGACATATGTTATATGAAGCCATACAGCAACACAGCAGCGAGGACACGTGTCGCCTGTAAACCGACCCGTGCGGCTCTTGTTAGATAAAAAAAATGAGACTCTTAGTCACAGCCAGTCCATTTATCTGGTGCACGACGCTTCATTGGTCTAAAAAATTAATAATCAAACCAACATAAAACCCAGAAACAATCAGCGTATTATTTCTTGTAAGTAGAGATGTGCAGGGACGATCCTCCTAGCAATTCCAGTCTAAAACTTATGTCTTTGCAAGTAAGCTACTGGACCTTTGTGAATGTAATCCTTACACAGAAACACTCAGCATATTATTGCTTGTTAGTAGAGCTGTACAGGGATGATCCTCCCAGCGATTCCAATCTAAAACTTATGTCTTTGCAAGTAAACTACTGGACCTTTGTCTATGTAATCCTTCTTTAAAATGTTGTCGGTTTTCTTTCTTTCTCCACTTCCATCTTTCAAAATTGTTCTGAAATATAATGCGTTGAAAATAGGGACAAAGAATACATCAAACACAATCTGATTTGCTGTTTGCATACAAAAACTACTAATTTCCATTTGACTCTCGAATGTCACAGAAGATAAAAGGTGTTTTCTTGCCTAATGGGCTAGATACTTCAACGATCCCAACCAATGAAAACAAAAGGGGAAATGCCGACACCGCCAAAACTTGTGCAAAAAACTTGATTGAAGATAAGCAGGAGATTAAAAAGAACAAATATACGATATCCATAGCTGTCATCCATCAGATTCTGAACTTGAATCATGCTAATTACTAAGTATTCCAAAGAGAACCACGTGAAGCAAAAACTTACTGTGGCACAAAGGAAAATCAGGAGAAGGGCCTACCACAAACTTTTGCTCAAAATACATAACTCTGTAGCTTACCAAGTGAAATTTAAAAGAAAAACTTCATTGTCTATGTGCATGCATAGCTTTTAAGAAAACAGAAATTTGAAGTAAAATTCACGCTTATTTGTCACGTATATGAATTTATATCTTGACCCAGAATCACAAAAGTAAAGTGAAAGAATGCAAAATGGTTAAGTTGACCAAATTAGCATACGATATCAAATCATGGTCTAAGTTTAACAAAGAGCGTAAAAAGTCAAATTACTAGACAAAGCAATTAGCTTTTGAGAAGCAAATATACAGTTTTTCCATTATCGATTGGCAAAAATAAATAAATACAAGTTTCCCAAAAAGGTTAAGAAAATCAATTGCACTATCAATTTTACGCAATGAAGAGATGCCGATCTTATGACAAAAATAAGCTTGGAAAATATTCCCATCCATGTACATTTTATCAGGACACAAATACCATAGCGACATGTTTACGGATTAAGTCAAGTTAATTACTACCAAGTCATAACATAAAACTCATAAATGATAGAAAGTTATCATTTGATAAAAAATTTACTACCCTTTCATGTGTGGAGAAAGAGAAAACAGGAAACTATGACAAAGATAGTTCATTTATGATAATATTGAAGTTATCATAGCATACTTTCACCCGTATCCAGAGACTATCACGCCCAAACAAGGTAAGTTCCTTTTAAAATATACGGATCAGTCCAATCACTCATTCACTCTAGTCTTGTCCATTTTGGGTATATGTGAAATTACTCACCATTTGAAGATGAAACATGCTTAGTTTGATGCCTAAATAACAAAATGCATATTTCAAGGATGCGTACACGTCTGCAATTCAATCTGGTGATATGGCACTCCAATCAAAAAGTCAAGGGTCGAAATCTGAATACATTGACTTTTGAAGTTTAATCAGGTGATTTAGGGTTTGAATCAGCAAGATTGGGGTACAATTCTTGGACCCAACTCGATTTCGTACCTCGAAGATGCAGATTAGGGCTCGAAATGGCTCGAAGATTGTTGTACAGTGTTCAAATCAGTGTGAGACGGGTTTGAAGCAAGTCGATCAGGTGCGATTAGGGTTTTATAGCCAACGAATCACTTGAGTTCACTGCTGCTACTGATCGATCAAAGAGACCCAGAGAAATTGATCCCCTGCTGACGCAAGGCGCTTATCCTGCACCTCGCCTCGCCTGGGCGCGCTTTTGACAACTATGGCATATAAGAATGTAGAGAATGCAGGAACTGAATGGAAATGCCGAAATTGATTAAGCTGTCCCAGCCTCAAAGCATGAAAACAAGACTTGAGATTTGTATGCGATGATACTCCATCTTCATGACTAAATTGACCATCTCTTTAACTGACCATCCCATACTAACTGGACTGAACATCAAGACCAACTAAAACTCCACCAATGTATAGCCTAATGACCGCCCTTGATTTGCCCACAGACCAACAAAAATTGCCCACCCACTTACTCAACCAGAGCTAGTGCCCCAAATATTATACACATACGAGTTAACTTCTCTCAACCAATGTTCTGAATACCGTACCGGCCAAGGTACCGGTTTTCCTACTGGTACGGTACGTACCAGTACCGGTCAAATACCGGGTACCGTTTCGGATTTACCGCAATTACAATATATATAATAATTATATATAATTATAATTCAAA